>OX422141.1:205791027-206197830 GCA_949129095.1 Volucella bombylans
AAACCGCGGACCTTGGATTCAAAAAAGTCTAAATTGTCTATTTGACTTTTCTATTTATCAATATCTTCAGAATGAACGACAGATTGCAGACATCCGGCTATTACAATTTTGTGATTGAGCCCGTTTCATAACTATTATACAAATAGTACGACTGAATTACTGATTCCCATTCTATTGATTTTTTTTTATTTAAACGCGTAAATCATTCATTGCTTCGAGCAAATGATGAAGATAATGATGTATAGGGTGGGAAAAGGCCACCGTTCGATTGAAAAAATGTATTAAGAAGCGATTGTATTATTTCAGGTTTTTTTTTGTTAGATTATAGACATTAGATTTGGACGAAAACAATATAAACATACATCATTGTAGGTGATGGGTCATAGATTAGACAAAGTGTTGTACATTACGCTGGAACTTCAACATATCGTCTTCCATAGCAGCCCAATAAAGTTCAGCTTATTCCAGAGCTCTAATCTGATGACCTGGTATTGTGCTTAAGATACGTAGAGCTGCCACAAATCTCATCGAGAAAGACCAACAATATGAAGTACTTTAGTCTCCAAAACCTCTTACAACGTTCAGTACACTCACTTCGTTTACTTTTAATAGCACAGTCAATTATGTAATACATTTGTTTTTTTTTTACAAGGACGAAAGCATGCCCGATGTCTGGAATATCAGGTCTATCTGTCCCATCTACAAGAAGGGCCATCTTATGTACTATAACAACTATCGAGGCATATCCGTACTTAACGTCGCCTATAAGATCGTATCCAGTGTACTATATTACGTCTGAAATCGTACTGCACCGCACAAATTGACCTATACCAGTGAGGCTTCTGGCCCGGTAAATGGACATCAGACCAAATTTTGGCGATAAGACAGATCCTGGAGAAGACCAACGAGTTCCAAGTCGACACACACCACCTTCATCGACTTCAAAGCCGCATATGTTTTTTTTTTTTTATAATTGGCACCGCACAAGGGATTTATGTACCCTTCAGATGTTTGCACATAGCGTGGGCGAAAGGAAGTTAGGGAGGGAAAAAAAAGAGATACCGATGTGCGTTGATTTTAAATGTTTGCCAGTTATACTGGCTAGGAAATAAAGAGCTCAGCAGGGCATTCCATAAGCGAGTTGTACGGCTTAGGAAAGAATCACAATATTTCAGAGTACGTCCGAAGATGAGCTTGAGGGTGAACTGATGAGCATTCATAGCGAGACGGGTGTTACGGGTAAAAACAGGAAGGGGCGGAATGCTACTGGCAATTCCAGTGGAGCATTGGTGGTGAAAATAGCGATACAACAAGGTGAGACAGGAGATATTACGTCGGTGTTCGAGGGTGTCGAATGACTAATACTGGCATCACCTATGAACTTCATCGCACGATTTTAGATCCTATCTAGCAGGTGCAAAGAGGTCTTTGGGGCACCTGACCAGATGTGGGCGTTGTACTCCAGTTCTGGGCGCATAAACGCCTTATATATTGAAGCCTGGTTAGAGGGGGTGAAATATTTCTTACATCGCTTGAGGAAGCATTTTTGACGACATCGAATATGTGGTCATTCCAACGTATGTTGCCATTGACACACATACCTAGAATGGAAAGTTTATCGGTTTCGACGATTCAAGTGCCATTCATGGATAATGGCTGGGTGTTTAAATTTCGCTTTAAAGACAGCAGACAGCATTGTGTTTTGGAAGCATTAAATTCCACTCTGTTGATAGTTCCCCAATTGGTTATGCTGTTGATATCGGAATTTAATGAGCTTAGCATACGCTGTGGTTCTCGTTCTACAGCCGAAAAGCAGGGCCGTGAGTCCAGGAGCGAATATGAAAAGCAGAGAGTACTGTCATCAGCAAAGGAATATATTGGATTAGAAGTAGCAGACAGGAGATCGTTAATGAAAATTATAAAGAGTGTCGGTGACAGAACAGAGCCCTGGGGCACACCAGCATTTATTTTGTGAATATCAGACTTGAAACCGTCGAAGACAACTTGAATTGAACGTTCCGAAAGGTAATTTCTAATCCATTGAAGAAGAGAGTCGTCGATCCCAAATGCACGCATTTTCGACAACAGAGCTTGATGCCAAACTCTGTCAAATGCCTTAGAAATATCAAGTGCAACTATCTTGCTTTCGCCAGATTGATGTACGCTTTGGTTCCACTTTTCGGTACGACATGCCATCAAATCACCAGTGGACCTGTTGCTACGAAAACCATATTGCCGGTCATTGTAAAGTTTTCGTGTTTCGAGATATTTCATGAGCTGACGATTTATCAGCGTTTCAATGATCTTGGAAAGAATGGACGTAAGTGCAATGGGTCTGTAAGAGGAGAGAGAAGATGGGACGGGCTGGACAAATGATGTTTTCCATCTGCTCGGGAAGAGCCTTAAAGCGTAGGACTGATGAAAAAGCTTACGCAACGGTTTTGCCAGGGGCGAAGAACACCTCTTCAGAAGAAGGAGAGATATAACATCTGGACCAGCTTGCTACTACACTAGTACGAAAGTAGGTTCGTCCCATTGAAGATTCGACGCACTCAAGTGTAGGCGGAGACAAAACACAATCTGGGAGTGTTGAACTGGCCGCAAAGTGTGCAGCAAGCAAATTGGCCTTGTCTAAAGAGCTGGCAGTTGGAATGTCATTGTGAATGAGCGTTGGGATGGAGGATGAGGCAGAATTTCTGATGTTTTTGACAAACGACTAAAAACTTTTACTACCTTTGGGACATTGTAGTATTTTTCGCCTCCATTTTTGTTCGTATTGGAATCTTACACACTTAATAAAGACGTTGCAGTCATTCCTGGCTCGTTTAAACTTTTTTCGGTTTTACTCGGTCGGGTTGGTCTTGAAGGACCGAAAAAACATATCTCTAACCCTGAGAGCCTCTTTACTCTTTACTCGAGTCGTACCATGCCTTTTCTTTTGGTCTGATACTCTTCATCCGATGAGGGATAAAGGATGTCATTCCAAAGAGAATGGTGTCTGTGATCAAAAAATAAGTCAGAGGGAGCCAAATCAGGTGAATTCGGTGGCTGTTGAATGGTATTTGTTGCATTTTTCGTCAAAAAATTACGAATAATGTGCGGCGGTGCATTATCATAGTGGAAAATCCACGAGTTTTCTGCCCACAATTCTGGTCTCTTTCGGCGAATTGATTCACGCAGACGTCTCATAACGCCCAAATAATACTCTTTGTTTACTGTCTGGCCTTATGGCAACAATTCATGATGCACTACACCGCTGTAATCCATGAAAACCGTGAGCATTGCCTTCTTTTTTGACTGAAAACGACGTGTTTTTTTTTGGTTTCGGCTCATTTGGTGAACGCCATTCACTTGCCTGATGTCTGGATTGCGTGTCGTACTCATAAACCCATGTCTCGTCTCCAGTAATGATCGTTTTCATGAATGTGGGATCGGATTAAACCTCGCAAATCATCTCTTTTCCGACGTCAATACGGTCTCTTTTTTGCATGAAATTGAGGTCTTTTGGCAACAAATTTGCTGCTACACGACGGAAACCCAAATCATAAACCAAAATGTCTTGGACGGATCCATAGGCAATGTTCAAGACCTCCGCTATCTCTCTGATGGTTAATTTGCGGTTATTGACCAACATTTCTGTTACTCCATCAATGTTTTCGTCGGCTTTCGATGTCGATGGTCTGCCACTGCGTTCATCATCTTCGATTGACTCACGACCACTTTTGAACCGCTCGTGCCTTTGATAAACGACCGTTTTCTTTAGAGAATCGTTGCCGAAACACTTTTCCAACATTTCCAACTCTTGCGTACCATTAAATCCGCTTTTTACGCAAAATTTAATACAAGTTCGTTGCTGCAAATTTAAATCCATTTCTAAAATTGTAAAACATCGCCAACACACACAGAGGTAGATGTCCTCTTGGCTACGTAACTTTTGCAAATGTCAAGCTATGACGCTAAGATTTAAAGGGAATGTCAACAACAGATTTACCAACTTAACAAAAAAAAAACAGAACTCAAATCGGAATAATGGGTGGTTATTTTCGCAGTCGAATGAAAAAGATGGAATTATAGCAATAAAAATTGATTTGAACGCTATTTTCATGTGGCATAACAAAACCAACTCAAGCTAAATTCCTCAAAAACGAAAGCCCTTAGATTCAATAGACATTTACGAAAAATAGTGAATTGTGAATATTGAAATATTTATTTCAATAGGCAGCTAGGTTGGCGTGATCACTAAAATTTATGGCATTCTTCGTGGCTTGAGTCCGACCAGACGTTATTTACAGCCAGAGATTAAGAAGAAACTAATTAAGGCGTATGTTTTACCCTTAATAATATATGGGTGTGAAATCTTCTCAGATTTGGAGTCGGACTTGGCTAGAAAATTTAATGTCGCCTTTAACAGCTGCTCTAGATATATATTTAATTTAAGCAGATTTGATCACATATCTCCCAATTAGATATTTGGAATGTAAGATTCAGTTTGTCCGCTCCCAAAGATATTTCCAATTAATTCCTCCAAGGCATAAATATTCAGTGCCTAGTCGACAATTTTTTGTGTACTCTGTTCAATTGTGGAACCGTCTTCCCCGACGGGAAGCCACACTTGATATGAAGTCCATATTTTCATTTTTTCTATCCCATCCTTTTCTTATATCTTAGCATTTAAGATTTACCAATGAATTATACAAATAAACTAAATTGAATTAGGAAAAAAAATTTCCGAACTTTATTTGATATTTGCCGAAAAGCCTGCTCGAAAACACCTTCATCTTTGACCAGAATATTGAAAGAAAAGATTTGTTGTTTATCTTTAATATTTAAAACTATCAATTACCTAAAACTATGTATCTTTTGTGCGGTTTCTAGATATCTCATTCTAGTGTGCGACTATTTGCCTGATAAGAAAACCAAACAATCAGCTAATTATTACTTCAAAGCTAATAAATTCACCGCAGTACGTGCTTTAATGCGATTGTAGATTAATTAAGACTTATTAGCAGGCAAATATTTCCCTTATTTGCACACAAATTATTGCTGCATTTTTTAGTTATTTGAGAAACTGCTTGTAATACACTTCGAATATGCGTGTTCAAATGCAAATTGTTTCCACGCTACGCAGTAGTTTTAAATGAATTGAAGCAAATGTATTCAAAAATTTGTTTCCGTTAAAAAGACTTGTGTGAAAATCCTTAACCGTAAATATAATCCAATTGCATTCGTGAAAATTATAGTGCGCTGAAAATCTTGGGCGGAAATTGTCAATCACGTTCAGAGGTTGCTTATGTGTATAATACTCGTAATAAGGCAAGTAATAATTTATATTTGAGTCTCGTAGGAGTGTTTATAATATTTGTTATATCACATTAGTAGGTCGTACACAAGTGCATATAGAGATATTCCTCCAAGCACCACACGTCGTTCGGTTCAGTTCCAAGTGATCGTGCTTTAAAATTAAAAAGCTTGCCTCTGAAATGTTTTGTTTGTAGAGCTTGACCCTACTAAGTATAATCCATTTGATGACGGTGTGGTCTTATTAGTTATTTAATAAAGGTGTGGTGTCCATTTATATTATTACATTTAAAATGTATCGTTTTTAAGAATACTTTACACTTTTGCACAATTTAAGAAATAATAACTGCGCTCTTAGTTACATTATTTTAATTATTGCAGCTCATAAAACATATGAATTTTATTTTGATTTCACGCTTTGTAGTTTGTTCATTACAATATCCTTAAGGCCTGCTTAAACTTTAGCTGTACTTGTGGGAAAATAAGTCCGATTAATTCACGTTTTTCTCTATTTTTGTAAACAGATACTGCAAATCGGATCGCAAGCAGCAACCGTAAGACATTATTTTATTGTGTTCCTTACCTCATGGGATTGAAATTAAAGATTTAATCATAAATTTAAATTTAAATTTAAACACTTCCTACCGAAAAGTAATGTTTTTTTTAGAAATGATTATTGGGTCAACTTATATTACTGTGCATAGCGTTCATAGGAGTTCATTGAAATATACAATACCATTTCGGAAAATTTAATAAACACACAAATGCATAAATTAGCCACAATTATGGTTCGTTGTTGCCTTATTTTAAAACCCAAATAAATATTTCAGTAAAAAATGTTTAGTATCATGCCAAAAATATAGATATACTTTACAGGGGAAAAATATTACCATGTCAAGATCTCTAATTTATTTCGATTCAAGGGACTTACTTACATACTTAGGGGGCGCTACAGTTCGGGGTGAACCTGGGCCTCAACTAATAAGCCGCTCCAGTTGGGCACTCCAAGTTGGTTGAGGTCCTCTTCGACTTGTTCGCTCTACCTGAGTGAGCAGGTGAGCAGTCTGATTCGAAAACTCTGCGGGCCGGAACATTGATGTCCATTCGCTCTACATGTCATTGCCATCTTAAGCAACTGATGCGCAGTTTTTTAACTAGAGGTTGCTGTACAGCTCGTAGAGTTCGTCGTTGAATTTTCTCCTCCATAACCCATCAAAGCACACGGGAACGAATATTTTTCGAAGGACTTTTCTATCAAAACAACTGGGGATCATCCGCTTTCGATAGAGTCCAAGTTTCGGCGCCAAAAAGCAGAACTGAGATAATCAATGCCTTATACAGAGTCTCCTTAGTTTTTCAGGATAGGGCCTTACTACTCAAGTGTCTTCTTAGTCTAAAGAAACAGAGATTAGCAAAAGTGATTTTTCTTTTTATTTCTGCTGTGGTGTTGTTAGTAGAATTTATAAAAGATCCAAGGTAAACAAAGTCCTTTACTACATCGAAATTATAGCTGCCAATTGTAACGTTCTTTCCAATTCGTCGATGTTGTGTGTCCCTTCTTGTTGACAGCATATATTTGGTTTTGCCCTCATTTACCTCAGCTTCCATTTCAATACCAGCGAATGCATCGGTGACCGCCCGCTGAGATTGTGCGTACAGTGTTCACTTGTGAGCTTCGCTAAATTCTTTCAAGTATGATATAAAAGAAGCCACAAGCGTTCCAAAATCTTTATTGACATCAAAGGATTCGTTTAAGTCATTACGTCATTCTGTTTGGCTGGAACGTCAAACCCAGACTTGGCTCTATATAGCTCGTTTCTATAAATGCTGTCATATGCGGCTTTAAAATCGATGTAAAGATGGTGAGTATCGACTTGGACTTTTTTAGTTTTTTCCAGGATCTGCAGGAGTGTGAAGATTTGGTTGATTGTTGACTTTCCTAATCTGAAATAACACTGATTGGGCCAATCAGGTTGTTGGCGAAGGGTTTCTGATTTTCACACAATATGGCAGGTAAGATCTTGTATCCGATGTGGAGGAGACTAATGCCTCTCTAGGGGGTCGCATTTTTTCTGGATCGGGCATACGATGCTAATATTGCATTCATCAGACATACACTCTTCTAAACAGATCTGAGAAATAAGTTGGTGCTTTCCAGCAGCTTTGACTACCTCGGCTAGTAAGCCGTCAGGCCCAGCTGATTTGTTGGATTTAAGTTTAGATATTGCTGTCCCAACTTCATTCTGGTCAGGTGGACGGAAGTTTTAGATATACTCGTCTAAGTTAGATGATCTATTTTGCCTTACGGCAGAATATTGGGCCTTCTCATCGTTATATACAGTCTGCCGAAAACCTTTTTCCATATTCTCAGCACCGACTTTGACTCTATGACAAGGTTTTCTTTTTCTTGCCTTGATAAGTTCTTTTTACCTGCTGGTAAAACGTCCGTATGTTATACCTGGAGTACAATCTAAAATATCTTCGATCTCTGGTTCTCTTTTTCTTCTTCTGGAGAGCCGATGTTCTTCCCGTCTCTTCTGCTCCTAGAGCTCACGAGTAGGTCTCTTCCTTCGTTGCAGCGCTCCTTTGTACGAATCTTATTTAGCCGCATGTGCAGGCCGGCATTCTTCATTAAACCAGCGATTTCTTGGCGGTATTCGTTGCAGCGTCTTTGATGGCACGTGGATAGCGTTGCCACGGGTCTTCGGTACTTGATGCTGGCAGCATGGGAATTGTTGAGATATTTCTGGATACTCGTTCGGCGACGATTCTGGCGGTCTCTTGGGATTGTAGATTTCCAATTTCTCCTCACAGTAGTCGTTCATTATTGCGGCGCTTGGGAAATCCGCATTCGCACTTTGGCTACAACAATATGGTGATGCAAGTCAATGTTGACTGCCCGAAACGTTTGGATGCCCAGAATACTGAAAGCATGCCCTACGTCTGTCACAATATGATCAATTTGTTTTAGTGTTTACTGATCCGTAGACCGCCAAATCTGCTTGTGTATATTGAGATGAAGAAACCCTGTGCTCGCAATAGTGATATTTTATCCTGCCGTAAAGTCAAGTTACCAGACGTGATGTCATATAGGCTATGCTTAGCAACTATCCAAAGATATCCATTTTTTTCCTATCCTGGCGTTAAAATCGCCTAGTACCATTTTAATGTCATACTTCGGACATTACGCATATATCCTGTCAAGGTAGTCGTAGAAGCATTCTTTGGTGGCGTCGTCGTTGTCTTCCGTAGGAGTATGGCCACGTATTAGTCTTACTTAAGCGAACTTATAAGATCATAAGATCCTCCCTCACATGTCGAAAGCTCAAGAATTCCTGCCTTAATCTGCCGCATATGGAAAATCCGCATAAAAATAACCGCTGTTTTCTTCTCCTATAGCAATTAATGTAGCATATTTCACAGTTTTTCATCCTCCTTATGTTCGGTGGCGATGATATCTGCGTGATAGCATTTTTTATTTTATTTATTTATTTATTTACTTGTGATTGCTTAAAGGCAGTAAGATACAATATCTTATAAGTTTGCCTTAAGCTTATTTTACAAGAGAGTACTAATATAAGATTTTAACAATGTTTTTGATTTCATGAATTAATTGATGTACATAAATTAAATCTTCAATTAGAAATTAAATTAAACAATTTACTAAAAAATGTTTTTTTAACATCTTTTTAACGCTTGTTGCGTTCTGTGCTTCTTTAATGTAACGCGGTAAAGAATTCCACTGACGGACGGCATTGACAAAAAATTGACGCTCGGATGTTAAACAGGAAAAACGAGCGTCATCCTACTGGAGGATGATATACTAATTCTTTCAGAACAGTATTGTGGTTCTTGTGTTAGCAAAATATCGAAAAGCAATATTACACTTCGAAGTTGAAGATCATTTTTCAAAGGCATACCAAGCAGACGATTAGAAAAACCACACAATCTATCATATCTTCGTATCCCAAAGACATAGCGTACAGAGCTGTTAAGTGCCACATTGAACTCTCTTTTACTTACACGGTTGCCCCTACAAAAAAGTTCACACCCGTCAATTAAATCCGGTAATACTAATGTCTTAGCAAGTAACATTCGTGTTTTAACTGGTGTAAATGACTGAGTTACCCACAAGGTACGCAGTACGCCATAGACGAGTACATACTTTACCGACGAGTGAATTAATGTGGTTATCCCAAGTTAGACACTGATTGAAAATCACCCCAAGATTTTATGCAGTTTCAACATATTCGATCGGAGCATCGCTCAACACGATCGAAGGAAAATAAGAGTGGTCCATACTTTTTCTTGATATTACCAGACATTTCGACTGTTTTTGGGTTTAAAATAAGGCCATTTAACTGGACCAGAGGGGGCAACTTAGGTACTGTTGCAAGTCATCTGCATACATGTGAGATGAGCAGTTCTCGATTATAGATGGAAGCTCTTTAATGTCATTCGAAAACAATAGTGGTCCTAGCATGGAGCCTTGAGGGACGCCGGTAACGATTGTGAGAAAGTCGGATAAGTTATCACCAACCTGCGCTGCTTGTTTTCTATTAGTTAGGTAGGAATAAAGTAACTTTGTGGCACCAGCTGAGAAGTTAAAATATTATGATTAACTGTGTAAAAAGCCTTCGAGATATCAAGCAATACCAGAAAAGTTACTGTTCAACGCCTGCCTAATATCGTATATGACACTTAACAAGGCTGTGATACAACTGTGCTTTTCACGAAATCCAGATTGTTTTGGGGCCATTAGGTGAGCACTAATTTCTTTTTGAAGAATCCTTTCAAACACTTTCGACAAAAAGGGAAAAATTGAAATGGGCCCAAATTCATCCCCTTTAGTGTTTTTTGGAAGTGGTACGTTCTTAGCCAGCTTCCACAGATGGGGATACTCGGCTGTCGTCAAAATCGTATTGAGCAAATAGGTTATGTGTGGCAGTACAATGGGTAGAATAATTTTTAAAAACGAGGGATGAATTCTGTCCAGACCCACAGAATTTGACTTTATAGAAAGCATACCTTCCACAACATAGGCTTGATCTACCTCTCGAAAACCAAAACCAGAATCGTCCCACTGATCCGCAAACGAAAAGGAAACTTCTGTAGAACTCAATGGACGTAGCGAGGTCACGGAAACAAATTTTTGGTTTAGAGTATTACCATCAACATCTTTAACTCTGTCGCCCCTTGACTTACCGACGTCTAAGTTGCGTAAGTTATTCCACAACTGACGCCCACTTAAAGAAGTATTAAGCTCGTTAGAGTAAATTTGAGATTTGACTTTACGTATTTCTCCGACAACTTTATTGCGTAGTGAACAATATATTCGCTTGGACTCATTTAACCGATAACGTTTCTAATAATTATAGGCCCCATCACGTTGCTGAATTAATAAACGGATGTGTCGGGTAAACCATGGCTTATTACTCGGTTTAATGAGCTTAGTTCTTAAAGGCACATGAATACTATACAGGGTAGTTATGTTTTCAGTTAAAAACTGCAATTGATCATTTGATGACAATAAATGATACGTGTAATCCCAATTCCTACTTCTTGTGCACTCTTCTAGGAGTTCAAAATCAATGTTGTGGAAATCACGATATTCGATAGTTTTGCACAAGCGATTAATGCTAATTTCAGAGTCAAAAAGATAAGATCATGCTTTGAAAAATCGAGAGCTGGTCGTACAAAGAGACTTTGCTCACATCACTAACGAAAAATAAATCTAGTAGTGTCGCACCACCGTCAAAAAAGTGCATTCAAGGGCCTCTGTTAATTGTTCGGCTACACGTGGCCTATTCAGGGTCCGAACACTACTTATGAAAATAACGCCTGCTGATTTTAATGTTTCGGTGGAAGGTCTGTTTACTCCCGCAACCTTTTGTATAATAGGTATATACATTTTCTTGATTTAAGTATCAAGACTGCTTCCTGTTGTCGGTCATCGTCTACGTTGGGTGGTTCCTTTTGCCTTGCAGTGCAAAATTAGCCGTCTTCACCTTAAAAATTCTTCAAAGCTATGTACTTCTTCCAGGTTAACAACACGGAATGTAAATTTACTATCACACTTCTATCCTTATCGCTGAATACTTTTCTTGTTTTTTTTAGGGCAGACGAAGGGCTTACAGTAGCAATCTTTAGCAAAGTGGTCATTCTCATCTATGGCGGCCTAAGCGCATACCGGCATATGATATGTCGGCGAATTTAGACTCGATAAGTATTGAAATCGACGTTCCGTCACAATCTAATTTGTGGGTTCCTCATGCGACTGTATGCTTTAACACACATGTGGGTGTATTCTTTTAAAACATTGTCAGTCGGTGACTCGGAGCCTTCGAAAGGTCTAAGAGAACAGCCACCAAAATAAGCGTTTGCTATATTGGTTAATTTACTATTACAGCTTGGACCTCCCAAGATATTCGGTTGCAAGAGTTAAATGCGGTTCTTCGGGAACAATGAAAACCAGAACACTACTGAATTCGTTGGATTCATTAGCCAATTTGGCAGTAACCTCCTTGACCGCCAGAATGCGCTGCTACTGCAAAAAAGGTTATGGTGCCTTGAAGTCCGTTCATATTTAGGCATACATGCCAAATTTCAGTGCGATACTGTCTTCAGTTTCGTTTTGACAGCTGATTGTTGTTGACCTGTTTGGCATCATGTTGAGTATGGACAAAAACCATTTTCGTTCTCTCATAAAACATTATTTTTTGAGAGGCAAACCGGCGAAGGAAACAAAAGAAAATTTGGACAAATATTATGGGGCTAATGCTTCGTCAGATTACACCGTCAAACATTGGTTTCGAGATCAAGTTCGCAGCAGCAGGCCCTCCGATGTGGTTACAGAGGACAATGTCAAAAAAATACATGAAATGGTGTTGGCTGACCGGAAAGTGAAGGTGCGTGAGCTAGCAGATACCACAGAGATTAGTTCTGAGCGCACACACCATATTTTGGGCAATATTCTGCATATGAAAATGTTATCCTGCCGCTGGGTGCCGCGTATGCTCACTCCTGACCAAAAACACGAACGCGAGAGCACTTCGAAAGAGTGTTTGGACTTGCTGATGCGGAATCGGGCGGGCCTTTGGCGTCGATTGGTAACTGTTGATGAAACTTGGATCCACTATTACACACCAGAGAACAGAATGAGTGCCCGGCAATGGACTGAAGTGCCGGCTCCGAGTGCTCCGAAGCGGCGGAGGGAATGGTCGGAAAGGTTATAGCGTCAGTTTTCTGGGATTGTCATGGCATACTCTTCGTGGACTACCTCGAAAAAGGAAAAACCATCAACAGTGAGTATTACTGTGCATTATTGGAGCGATTGAAGGCCGAAATCGCTGCACCGGCGCACAAGAGCATCGCAACCACGGCTAAAATCAATGACTTACGGCTCCAATTGCTGTCGCATCCAGCGTATTCGCCCGATTTGGCTCTCTAGGACTATTATCTCTTCCCAAACCTCAAAACATGGCTCATCAATAAAAAATTCAGCTCACGCGAGGAAATCATCGACGCCGCGGAGGAGTATTTTGCTGACCTTCCGGAAAATTACTTTTCGGACGGGATCAAGAAGTTGGAAAATCGCTGGAATAAGTGTATCAAGCTAAAAGGGGACTATGTTGAATAAAATAAAAATTCATCAGAGCAAATGTTGTGTCCATTTCAAAAATGTCTGCACTGAATTAATTTGCTTAGCAACTTGTTATCTGCACAAATTTGTTGCCTTTGAATAAGTTGGTGCTATTGTATATGTTAAGTGAAAAAATATTGTTTTCCCAAAATTCCCCAAACAAGAGCTCATATCCGTAGATTGTTTAAATAGGTGCGTGGCAAAATTATTTTAATATAGCGTGAGTGTAAGATCCACCTGCCTCTATCTGAAATTCAGAAAAATACCTCTGTCAACATATAAAAGCTTTTTCAAAATGGGAATAGCAAATAGCGGGTTGCTGTTGCTATTTTCAAGGAAATCAGATACCTATTTTGGTTGTTTACTTTAGTGAAAAATGATTCACAAAAGATCTACAACATTATCTTCCCAAACAATCTTCAACAGCAATAAAACAAGCCTCTGTCAGATAGTGATTTTAAGGTTTTTCTAGGTGGAATGAGTTTTTTTGTAAACTTGTCACTTATGGTAAATATAATGCGCGCTTACTTTTTTTCATTTCCTAGCTATCAACATCCCAACCTAACCTGTATTGACTTAAAGACGCGGCCGCGACTAAATCGCTGCAGGAACAGCAAACACAAAAAATACTAACAGAATGAGTTTCGCATAAAAATTCAAATAAATAACAGTATCTCATCGCCAATCATGCACGAGTATGAGTATCTACCGGCTGCGGTTGTGCCACTTTACCTAGCCAGCTCATGATCCCACGACAGACATAAAAGTTCGTGGCGTTGTTTTTATTTTCAATTTGCTGCTGCGGAAACCGATATCACTTTGCCATGCGGCTTTGTTGCTAAACATCCTCAACCATCGGTCACTGTCGAGGGCATTTTGCATGTACAAAATGTGGCAGTCAAGTGCAGACATAATATTTTCTGGTTGTCTTCACTTGTTGGCTGTCGCTGCGGATGTCGTTGTCGCATATTTTCATGCATGGAAGTTGTTTAGCACTAAAATGCCATTTACTCCTCGTCGTTGCTGATAATTTAATCGGGCGTCAACTAAGCAATCGATGGTGTGTTGTACCGCAGTGGATATTGAAAGTTTCATTTTCAACTATACGAAAATGTATGCAACACCTATTGTATGATGTCGGTATACGAGTAAGTACAAGTCTTATATTGGATTTGTAAATATATTGGAAGCTCATCTTTTTGCTGGAAGTTGTAGTCGAATGAGTTTGCTATGGTGCTTTGGCATTTTTAAATTAGTTTCAATGTCACCATCAGCATGAGTAATTATGGCTCGAAGATGAGATGTCTTAGGGAGTGCTTTAATTTTCTGGCATTTCACGAATATTCATTTCACTCAAGGCCCATGAATGCTTCACTGTGACATCTCTCATGGATATGGGTGTAGTGTTTTGCTGCTGGAATGACTCGTCTGCTTGTTAGTCTGGTGACTTGTTTATTTAGATATTGTCTTGTCAAATGGAAGACATACGAGGAGTAAAGTGATGTATCGAAAATTTAATCACTTAACGTGACAATTGAGGTGAAAAAATCGTAGAATTCAATTTCGCGATCCCTTAAAGTGGTAAGACAGTGTTTGCTGACAGGGATTGCTTTACACAGTTCCACCATAAAGAGGCCGGGCTGTTTGTTCTTCTCCTTTCATACTTTGCATATATTCACTGCTTGTTGTCGTTCTTTTTGGTCCTGAACTGATGCTGAACAACATTTCTGAACTGTGTAACGATTACCTCGGCCTTCGGAAATCACTTCATATGGACCTACAAAGAGAGAAGAAAGCTTTTTACCACTTGTCAACTGTGTTCGTTTAATAGCCACGAGATCTCCGATATTAAATTGATGGGAAAGTTTGCGATTTCTGTTGAATGTTTTTTTGTTTTCCTCCTGTATTTTTTCTATTTGTTGTCTAGCCTTCAAACGAATTTGTTCTCTTTCCGCGTTAAAATCTTTTAACAGCGCTTCTTTTATTAACTCGCTAAGTCCTAAATCGTATTTTTTCCTGATTGGATACCTAAAAAGAACTTCGAAAGGCGTAGTTTGTAAAGATTTCTGTATCGTGCTATTAATTGCTATTTGGACCCTGGAAACAAATTTATACCATTGTTCCGGTGAGTCCGCAGATAGTCTTTTCAAAACATCTAGTATAACGCGGTTTGTTCTCTCGGCCTGACCGTTACTTCGTGGTATACCCGTAGTGATGAGAGTGTGTTCAATATTCTGCTCTGATGTGAATGCCCCACCGCGATCAGTAATGATTCTTCGTGGGCTACCAAACACTTGCTGCTGTTCGTAAAGACGACGGACCACTTCATTTGTGCTCAGCGTTTTTGTGGGATATATCCACGTGTACTTTGAGAAACCATCTACAACTGATAATATATATTTGTACTGCTTTTTAGTAACATCGATTGGGCCTATGTGGTCAAGATGGTAGGTGTCAAGTGGTCGGTCCCCTTTCGCCTCTTTTTTGCCGCCTTTTCGATTTGCTAAAATGCAGTTAACGCAATTAGAGATACAATTTTGAATTTTGTCTTTCATTTTAGGTACAAAAAATTCTTGCTTTATTAAATGTTGTGTCTTGTTAACACCAAGGCTTAAGCCTTATTACCTCTTTTTCTATGCTACGTGGGACCACCAGAAGTTCAAAACCATCAACATCTTGAAAAAGGAACTCACCCTTCATCCTAAAGTTTTCATATGTCCTTTGCTTAAGTATTTCTTTGATTGATGAGATAAAATCGTCTTCTTCTAGAGATTTTTTTAGGCGTGCTAGAATTTCTGGTTGCAACTGATAAGCGGCGTATCTGCTCAATGTATCCACATGTTTCATTGTTGTTATTGGCATATGCTCAACCGAGTCGACCACCGTCGAGTGCACAACTCAACCAGTGCACTCGCAATATTATTGTGTGCTGTCCAAAAATACAAAAAAAAAACAAAAAGTGCAGTGCAGTGAGAAAAAAAAATATACAGTGCGGGTATCCCACCTCTCCCGTTCCTAGACGAAGTACTGTTGCTTCCACTCAATCACTGCCGTTACTGTATTTACCATACGGTACGTGCCATACGGGCAGTGGCTGAGTGTATGTAACAACCGATGGATAGGGGGATGTGAGTGAAAATTTTGTTGGTGCACTGTTTCATATTGTTGTAAGGGCATACCACCTACAACAATTTGATCCGGTAAATCAATGTCAGAGTTTTCACTTCGCAGCCTTGCTTAGTATCGTCGGTGTTTGTGTTTTCTGTGTTTGTCTGTGATTATGACTAGGGAATTCAGGGTAGACGTAGCCAATATACGCGGGCTAAAAAGTAATCACTTTTCTGCGTACGTTCACGTCTGTAAGTACAGACCAGTTGTTTTGGCACTTAGTGAAACACAGGTAGACCACCCACACCTCTCAGATCATTCTGAAGCTAACTGGCTACGAACTAGTGCCATTATTTTTCTCTCACCGCGGTCTCGCCATTTATGTGCGTAGTGATGTAGCTTACCAAACTCCACCACAATGTGATCCATGTTCCAATCCGGAATTTAATTTCATGTGGTTAAAATTCCATCTCCGTAAGCAAATTATCCACTACTGCTTTATTTATAGAAGCCCCAAACTGGACAGCAATTCAACTTTTAACGAGTTTGATGCGCTGTCTGACTCCATTCAAAGAATTGTATCCCTATATCCTCATACTGAAATCGTTATTACGGGCGATTTCAATATACACAATTCTGGGTGGCTTCGACATTCTGGACAGACAACACCCGAAGGACGGTGTGTTGAGATCTTCGCTGCGGAAAACAACCTAACGCAGCTTGTAAATGAGCCCACGCGAATACCAGACGTTGATAGTCATACCGCCAACACCCTGGACTTGTTTTTAACTTCTCACCCTGAGCACCATTGATGTGATCTCTCCTCTAGGCTCGTCGGACCATTGTGTCATATCAGCTAATTTCTCGTACACCGACCACAGAGTTAGAGAAAAAATTCCTAAAAGAACCGTATGGCAATACGAGAAAGCCAACTGGAGCGGTCTTAACAGCTTCTTTAGGAATTGTAACTGGTCGTTATGCTTCCTCGATAACGACGTGGATGCCTCTGCTGATATGATTACAGACACCATTCTCTTTGGAATGAGATCCTTTATTCCTCATCGGATGAAGAGTATCAAACCAAAAGAAAAGGCATGGTACGACTCGAGCTGTAAAGAGGCCGTCAGGGTTAGAGGAATGTTTTTTCGGTCCTACAAGACCAACCCGACAGAGGAAAACCGAAAAAGGTTCAAACGAGCCAGAAATGACTGCAACGCCTTTCTCAAGCGTGTGAAATTCCTATACCACCAAAAACTGAGGCAAAAAATACTGCAATGTCCCAAAGGCAGTAACAATTTTTGGTCGTTCGTAAAAACATTAGAAATTCCGCCTCATCCTCCATCCCAACGCTCATTTATAATTACATTCCAGCTGTCAGCTCTTTGGACAAGGCCAATCTGCTTGCTGCACACTTTGCGGCCAGCTCAACACTCCCAGATTGTGCTTTGTCTCCGCCTACACTTGAGTGCGTCGAGTCTTCAATGGGACGAATCTACTTTCGCACTCGTGTAGTAGCAAAAGTACTTAAAGATCTCAACATACATAAATCCGCAGGTCCAGAAGGGGAGATATCTTCTTCTGAAGAGGTGTTCTTCCTCGCTGGCGCTGGTGTTTCATCAGTGCTACTCTTTAGGACTCTTCCCGAGCAGATGGAAAACAGCATTTGTCCAGCCCGTCCCATCTTCTCTCTCCCCATACAGACCCATTGCACTTACGTCCCTTCCTTCCAAGGTCATGGAAACGCTGATAAATCGTCAGCTCATGAAATATCGCGAAACACGAAAACTTTTCCATGACCGGCAATATGGTTTTCGTAACAACAGACTGGTGATTTGATGGCATGTCTTACCGAAAAGTGGAACCAAAGCGTACATCAATCTGGCGAAAGCAAGATAGTTGCACTTGATATTTCTAAGGCCTTTGACAGAGTTTGGCATCAAGCTCTTTTGTCGAAAATGCGTGCATTTGGGATCGACGACTCTCTTCTTCAATGGATTAGAAATTACCTTTCGGAACGTTCAATTCAAGGTGTTTTGGACGGTTTCAAGTCTGATATTCACAAAATAAATGCTGGTGTGCCCCAGGGCTCCGTTCTGTCTCCAACACTCTTTTTAATTTTCATCAACGATCTCTTGTCTGTTACTTCTAATCCAATATATTCCTTTGCTGATGACAGTACTCTCTGCTTTTCATATTCGTTCCCGGATCACAGCCCTGCTCTTCGGCTATAGAACGGGAACGGCAGCGTATATTAAGCTCATTAAATTCCGATATCAACAGCATAACCAATTGGGGAACTATCAACAGAGTGGAATTTAATGCTTCCAAAACACAATGCCGTCTGCTGTCGTTAAAGCGAAATTTAAACACCCAGCCATTATCCATGAATGGCACTTGCATCGTCGAAACCGAAAAATTTTTCATTTTTGGTATGTGTGTCCACGACAACTTACGTTGGAATGACCACATATTTGATGTCGCCAAAAATGCTGCGAAATGTCTAGGTTTCCTCAAGCGATGTAAGAAATATTTTACCCCTCTGATCGGGCCTCAATTGGAGTACAACTCCCACATCTGGTCAGGTGCTCCTAAAACATCTCTGCACCTGCTAGATAGGATTCAAAACCGTGCGATAAAACTTATTGATGATACTAATATCAGTCAATCAATTGACACCCTCGAACACCGACGTAATGTCTCCTGTTTCACTTTGTTTTATCGCTATTTCCACCACCAGTGCTCCACTGAAATCGCCAGTAGCATTCCGCCCATTCAAACTTTCAACCGTAATACCCGTTTCGCTATGAATGCTCATCAGTATACCCTCAAGCCCATTTCCGGACATACTCTAAAATATCATGATTCGTTCCTAAGCCGCACAACTCGCTTACGGAATGCCCTGCCGATCTCTGTATTTCCTGGTCGTTATAACTTGCAAACATTTAAAAGCAATTTAAATTTCCTTTGCCCGCGCTGTGAACAATCACCTTAAGGGTATACAAACCCCTTGAGCGCGCGCCCATTATAAAAAAAAAAAAAAACCGTATAATCGAAATCTTGCAGATAAATTATCCATCTTTTCACGGAATTTCTCAATTCTTTTTTCATCATCGTTTATCGGAACGCTATACAATCGGTAATCACTTTGAATTTTGTTCCGAGGAGGCAGACCCGAAACTTCTCTATAGTTTTATACACTGCATAAACTTCAAGTACGTAGCTGTGCATTTTTTGCTCGCTTGCGCTGTTTTTGCGGCTGTAATAGAAGACGGGATGGAGATTGTTATCCTCACCTTGTTGCATTAATATCGCTCCAATTCCATCCTGACACGCATCAGTGTGCACCTCAGTATAGGTGTTCTGCTTGTAAATAGCTAGAACGGGATTGTTTATGAGGGCTTTCTTCAGTTCATTGAAGGCTTTTCGCTATAGAGAAGAAAATTTGAAGTTTACATGATTTTTAGTTAAGTCTGATAGCGGCTTTGCCACCAACGAATACCCCCTGATGAATTTTCTAAAAAATCCACTTAGACCAAGAAACGCCTGAACATTTTTTATAGTTTTAGGTTCTGGGTAATTTTCTACTGCTTTGATCTTACAAGGTGATGGACTTACTCGGCCATTTTCTACCATGTGTCCTAAGAATTCCACTTTGCTTTGCAGGAACTTGCATTTCGACCAGTTGATCTTTAAGTTGTTTCAGATTTTCCACCTCTGTCTCTGCTGCTATGAATAGATTGTCTATGTACGCCTTAAGAACTTTTCTTACTATCAACTCGCGGAGGATCCAGTGAACAAATCGCACGAAAGCTGCAGGTGCGTTTGATAATCCAAATGGCACAAAATTGAATTCGAAGTGACCATCTTCCGTGACAAATGCAGTGTATTTTTCGCTTGTCGCCGCAACTGGAACATGGAAGTATTCGTCTTTCAAATCCAGCGTTGTGTACACCTTTGCATTTTCTAGGTCGCCCAAAAATTCTTCTATCAGCGGCATTGGGAAGGGATCTTTAATTGCCTTTGCATTAAGCCTGCGGTAGTAAATGTAAACTCTAGGAGTTCCATCTTTTTTACTCACTATGACTACTCCACTGGCGTATGGGAAAGTTGATGGGCGTAGAATTCCTTCTGCAAGCCAATTTTCTATCTGTCGTTTAACTACTAGTTTTTCATTAATTGGCTGACAAAAAATAGGGGTGTCATCTTTCAGCGTCAAAGTTAGTTCTATGGGACATTCTTTCCTCTTCGTTGGCTTGTAATTTTCGACTAGACGTTTAACCTCTGCATTGTATGGAGAAGGTGCGTTCATTTCAGCGTTTTCATTAATTTCGATCTGCATTACAAAATTGTCTCCATCTTTGTAAGGAAAATCGTCCTGTTTTTAAAATTTTGCCCCCCACCATCAAAAATTACTTTTGCTTTACGGATGATATCGTTACCAATAATAACTTCAAAGTTAATGGCTGATCTTGGTACAACCAGCAGTGGTGATTCGATGCAGACGTCGTCAATTAAAATGTTGCTTGTGAAACTTCCTATTGTTTTGATCTGAGCTGATGCTAATCCGACCAAACTTACTTGAACATTATTGAGAGACATGCTGTGCATTCTGCGGAATGCATCTCCCCGCACCAAAACTGATATTAAATTTGTTTGTTTTTGATAAATTTTTCTTGGACAAGCATTTGACATGTGTCAACATTTTGTTTCAGCCGTGCAGTCCTTCCGTATGTGTTGTGTTGACCCACAGTTAAAACAATGATTTGCTACACGATCCTTGTTGTTTTCTGTTGGCTTTCCTGCTACTGCCGCCTACGCAACCATTGTTGTTGTTACCGCTTTTTATGACCTTTTCATAGACTTCATATTGGCATTATACAGTATCATTTTGCTTTCCGCTCTACCCGTCATGCCGCTTACAATACATCAGCGATTTGTCATCAAAATCTGCCAGCTGACCCAACTCCTGCATCTTGTAGACATACTCGCGAAACTGTTCCCCTTTAAACATTCCTCTATTTTGTAGTTTATTGTAAATTTCCGCTTTACATATCGGTCTATTAAATTCACTACACAATTTTGCCTGTAGATCCGTATAAGAGGAGCATACACATGTTCTAATAAAACTACGAGCTGAACCTGTCAATTGTTTCTTAGCAAATGTAATTTTTTCAATTTCTGACCATTTTAACAATGAAGCAAACTCCTCAAATTCGGCCACCCACACTGCAAATGGAATATTATCATCAGCACTAAATTTAGAACGCAAATTTTCTATATCTTTGACTGCAATCCGGCCCATAGGGTTTGGTCCACTCTCCTCCGGATTCTCTGCACTTGGCTTGGCCACCTTATCATTTTTTGGCATTGTTTCGATTAGATTCTCCGCTCTTGTAATGTTCAACCTCGCGTCCTCTTCACTGCTTTCAAATTGCGCTTCACTCTGCTCACCAAGAGCTCTTTGCAGTCTTTCGATAAGAACTGATTTTATACCCGTTGTATCGAGATTAAGACCAGCCAGCCTTTGTCTCAGTTGTGCAACAGTTAAATTTTTTATCATGTTTCACCCGCGGAACAGGTTTTTTAGTTGAGCCCCCAAATATGTAGAAAATTGAAAAATTAAAGAAAATAAAATCAGAACAATGTATGATATGCTGCTGCACTGCCTGGTGTGTTGATCGACGATCACTCAACTGGCTCCGCTTGACTATTTTGTTCAGCTTTTATATCTTCCAGTTATAGCATTGCAGATGACATGGTGGATGATGATGATGGTGATTGGTTATTGCCGATGGTTTGATTAAAAGGTGACTATGCTTCCTACAGGGTCTCATCTCCCAATACAGTAATGTCCAACCTGAATAGTGTAAAAACGCCGAAAGTAACACGCCTGCGCCCCAAATGCGGGTAGACCTCTAGACCCTATTGGGATGTAAATCTTACAGAGAACCACTTCATGTAAGAGTCCAAATAACGTTAATCTCTCAGATAATTGCCGAAATTTCCCTGTATAAAAACATGATGACATTGCAAATAGTGGCTTCTCGAAAAGCACGGATATTAGATACAATATTCTGTTTACGCATTGTTGACCACTGCTTCCCATTCAAAACAATTACAGTCTCACGAAAATGTACATTTGACCTGAGTTTTGAAAATAATAGCTAGTGCCCCCCAAACTCTTTGTGAAATTAGCTTAGGTACTCCGAATTAAGTGTTTAAGCAAATTGTAATACCGATGAATGAATAACCAATTTTCTTACGTACAATCGAAAGGCGATATACTCGTACATAGGTCATATGATTTTTTCATCACCCGTAAATGCATACATATTTACACTCAATTACCCTTTATACGTACTTATTTGCTTTTTTGATTGACCAATTAGTTTCGGTCGTCTCAAATGCGAAGAATCAATACGAGTACACAGATAGCAAACAGTGAACGTGAGCAGGGTAAAATTATTTTGTAAATTTACTTAATGAAGTTGGTGCTCAAAATTGACACTTAAATTATTTACGTAGACATTTTGCCAGTGAAACGAAATAAGCTGTGAAAACATCCATTCAAATGTATCTTAAGAGCGTGTGCCTAAATTTCTTGAAAAGACTCAATTTTGTTTGTTGTCAAAACTCAGATATGACAAAAACAATGAATAAAGGTGTTAATTGTTTAATTAAAACGAAAACCCAAAAGGTTGGGTTTCGGTTTTTTTTGTTTTTTCTTAATTGCATCACTTTATACAAAGAAGAGATTGTTTATTGTTTATATATATTTCTTAAATTTAATTTTGTTTTAATTGTTGTTGCATTGTTAGTAATACATTGCTACGAAATTGCTAAAATAATACAGACTTTTGAACACAGATATTCTTGTGAAAATGTGTTTTCTATTGGCATACGAGTATCTTTATTTCACAATCTGTCAAAGCACAATGCTTGCTGCTACCAAAACATTGAATTACCAAGTTATTCTCACTACTTTTGATCTCATCTTTCTCATAGGTCTGTCGAAATAGCTTAGACAAGAGCACAGGACTCCTACACCTATCCTATTAGCTATGCTTCGCAAATTGGCCAAATGACTACGGCTCAGGTTTCCATTATGCTCTTTCTGATTGTGTCTGCCCTCAATGGCGGTCAATTTGAAAACTTCTTCGAAGTACGGCCACACTCGCTTGTCAGCTCCGATAAAAGAAGAAAGTTCTTGAATGCTGCTTTCGATTCCCAGACAATATGGCGTAGACGAATCCCTGTTTTATGGATAGGAACGTTGTCATATCCACACTGCTATGGTATATGTTGCTCTGATTACTGCTTAACACTCTCAATAGTTTCAACGTCTACGTTGAGGCATATGTAGGAGACGCAGCTGCACTGTTTATTGCCTCATGCCTACCGGCTATCTGTTCTAAAGCGTAGGCATGGTCGGCAATTGATGCACTAGAAATGGCTTTTCAGTCAAACCTACCAAATCTGAGGTTGTTCTATTGACGAAAAGGTGGAAGCTGCCTGGTTTGAATCAATTTTTCTAGCGAAGCTGGGTATTTGGGTGTCATCCTGGATAGCAAACTTCTTTGGCGCTCCAAAATGCTGTCGGCTTTCTGGGAATGCAAAGACATGGTGTCTGTCACCGAAGAGCGCGCTCTAAAGCAACACGGCTCTGATAAAGCCAGTTATATCTGTGGATATGAAAGTAGAATACTTTCTTTTCTTTAAGATTTATTTTCAGTTAATTACACTTTTATCAACCTAACTAGGAACATTACTTACTTAAGCTAAAGTCCGGGGTAGACCTGGGCTTCAGCCAACAAGAGTCTCCAGTCAACTGCCTCCAGTTTCGCACGCTGAGTTGGTTGAGATCTCCTTCTACTTACGTCCGCCACCTGAGTCACGGTCTTCTTATATCTACTGCGCTGTCCCTCGGCAACGTGATTTCCAAGAGTTATTCCTCATTTGATCTCAGCGCTCGTGTTGTTGCCTGCATTGATATCGGAACCTAGGTAGACAGAGTCCTTAATTACTTCAAAGTTCTGTCCGACACATCGGTGTTGGGTGTACTTTCTTGTTGACAGCACATATTTGGTCTTGCTCTCCTTGACCGTTAAACTCACCTTCACCGCTTCCGTCTTTCGTCTTAAGCGTCACTGACAGCACACTGCTTTCTTCCAATTATGTCAATATCATCGGCGTATGTGAGTAATTGGACGGACCTTTGAAAGATTGTGGATCTTGTGTTAGCACGTGAGTTTTACACTATTCTTTCAAGAATCATGCATCACATTGTCTAATTTTCTTTTGACATCGAAGTTCCCGATGAGTTCTTTACGGAGCTTGATGGACGCCAAACGGACGAGTTTGTCAGTGATGGTGAAACTAGACATTGCCCTGTATAGCTCGTCTCTATAAATATTGTCATGCTCGGCCTTAAAATCGATGAATCGGTGGGTATCGATTTGCAGCTCATGAGTTTTTTCGTCGATGGTGGACCTTCCTGATCTAAAGCCACACTGATGTGGACCAATCCGGTTGTTGACGAACGGCTTCAGGCGTTCACATAAGAGAGGATCTTGTAGGCGATGTTAAGAAGACTGATGCCTCTGCAGTTGGCGTAGTTAAGAAGATCTCCTTTTTTAAGAAGTTTCCATTCATCGGGCATGCTTTTTTCCGACCATGTTTTAGAGATGAGTTAGTATATGCTCCTTACCAAGTCATCGCCTGCCGTTTTGAAGAGCTCCAGCAGCTTTATTGGACGGGTGAACGGGATTGTTGGTCTACATCGCCCAGGTTGAAAGGTTCATTCTTCCTGACAGCGGTTCGTCATCGCCGTTATAGAGTCTACAGTAATACTCTTTCCAATCTAGGTGCATTATTAATTAAGTCGTCCATATCTCGGTAACAATTGTCAAAAACGGAAACTACCTAGTCCTGCCATAAGTTCTGTTACACAATTTCCAGCGCTTATCTTTCAAAACCTCGTGCGGGAATAGAACCGTTAACTTTTTTTTCAAAATACATGCATTGATCAGTGAAGAATGCTAGGCACTTTGGTTTCAGTTTGCAAGCTATTAACATGGAGTGGGGCGTTAAAGAGAATCGAGTCGCGGTAATAGCGTTGCATAAGTGCGGTAAGAGTGCTTGCGAAATTTTCGATTTGCTAAAACCACTTGGAATGTCGACAATATTCGTTTATCGGGCTATTGCTCGCTTCGGCGAATTGTCTGAGGTAGAGATAAAGAATTAGGTATATCAACCAGATCCATGTCTAGGCTGATTCGGGATGATATGCATATAAAAGCCTATCGTCGATCTACGTGTCATCTTCTAACTAATCAAATAAAAAAAATTAGGCTGGATAGATGCAAGCGACGTTTGCAGCGACACGCGGACAATGGCCATGAAAACATTGTTTGCGGATGAAAAAAATTTTACCGTAGGAGAAGTTTTCGACAAACAAAATGACAAAATTGATGCCACTTCATCTAAGGAAGCGAAAAAAGTTGTTCCAAGTGTTCATCATCCCGCTTCCGTAATGTTTTGGTGTGGGGTCTCTCACCATGGTTTCACATGCCTCCATTTCTGTGAAAAAGACGTAAAAACTGGTGCAAAGGTTTACCAAGAAGATGTGCTAGAGGGTGTTGTGAAGGGTTTGACTTGTACCCTTTTCAATGGATTGTATCAGAGTCAATCTCAGTCCATTAGATTATGGTTTGTGGTCAGAATAGGAGAACTTGGTCTGCAAGACTCCCCACAAAAATTTGGAAAGGCTTAAAACAGCATTTACCAGAGCAGCGTCCACGTAAGTGCCGCTATAGCCCAATGGCAACACAGTTCTTACATCTGACGAAAGTAAGATAGTTGCACTTGATATTTCTAAGCCATTTGACAGAGTTTGGTATCAATCTCTTATGTCGAAAATGCGTGCATTTGTGATCGAAAAATCTCTTCTCCAATGGATTAGAAATTGTCTTGGATGGTTTCAAGTCTGATATTCACAAAATAAATGCTGGTATGCCCCAAGGCTCTGTTCTGTCTCCGACACTCTTTTTTCTTGTCTGCCACTTCTAATCCAATATATTCCATTGCTGACGAAAGTATTCTCTGCTTTTCATATTCGTTTCCGCACTCACGTCCCTGCTCTTCGGCTATAGAACGGGAACGGCAGCGTATGTTAAGCTCTTAAATTCCGATATTGACAGCATAACAGGGAAATATCAACAGAGTGGAATTTAATGCTTCCAAAACTCAATGTTGTGTGCCGCGAAATCTAAACTTCTAGCCATTAACCATGAATGGCATTTGCATACTCGAAACTGGAAATCTTTCCATTCTCGGTTATGTGTCAACGACAACTTAGGTTGTAGCGAACAGATACTCGTATTTGTTATCGACAAAAATGCTGCGAAGCATCTAGGTTTCCTCAAGCGATGTAAGAATTATTTACCTGGATAAAGGATATACGAGCATAATACTCGTATATTAGGAATCTATCCACCCAAAACTAAAGTGCAATGCCCACATCTGGTCAGGTGCTCCTAGAATCTCTCTGTATCTGCTAGATAGCATTCAAAACCGTTCGATAAAACTCATGGATGATGACAATATTACACATTATTCGACACCCTCTAACACAGACGTAATATCTCCTATCTCACCTTGTTGTAACGCTATTTTCCTTTGGTCCATGGTCCGTGGCCTTTGGTCTAGCCGTTTTATCCGTAATTAAGACTCGAAAGAGCACCAAGGCCCACGCAGTTTGGAACTCCGAAATTTCAATAAAATTATGCTCGGTCAAAATGTCATCGTTTCTTGGCCTAATTTTCAACTACAATCGAAAACAATGTAAAACTACAGACATTTACGATATTTGTTTCTCTGAAGTTTCCACGCTCATCGGCGAAATCAACTTTGATTTCGGGCTCTGATCCATCTAAAGCAGCCTAAAACAATTCCACATAATATTTCTTTGTTTTCACGCATAAACGCGTGCGGTTGTTTAGACAGCGATACCTTTTTTAAGGTAGATAATGTCGACGAATGTGATTGAAGCATTTCTCTATTCGCATGAGATTTCCTAGCGAAAACCTAACCTAAAGGTTGTTTTAGTAATACACTCGAAGACTATTTCAGGAATGGCGAGCAAAGGTAAGGTTAGGTTGCAAGTTAGGTTGTTGGAAAAATTAACTAACTAAAAATGAGATGTTTCCTATGTTGAAAGATCAAACTCTTAGCGCGATTCAGATTCAACTTTGGCCAGATTTATTTAGTCGCCAGATATTGATCCAACAGTCCACCTAAAGTTCACTATTTTATAAGCATCCAGTTGTAGTATTTGTTTGCAAGTAGCGATTATCACTATAATTCCTTGACAATGCCTATTGCAAGAATCTGCTGTCTCAGCTCTTATCTGACTGGATAGCACACTATTCCCTGCTACTCTACTCGAGAAGGCGAATGCGAATGCGAAAATCCAAAGCGATCCTCCGAGGATGATTAAATTAGAATCGCCGAACATGTGGATTTTGGTAATTAAATTTCAGAGCAAATATCTTATCGTAACCCTGGAAAATATTTCGGCACATTTTCGATAAAATATCCCGAACTAAGGCATTTTGGAGTCTCTCCTTTCCAATCAAAATTTTGTACGAGACCATGTATCCCCCAAAAATCATCTGTCAACACAGCATCAATATTTTCTGTTTGTATACACGCAGCATCCGTTTTACTTTATACACTTTTACTGATATTTGGTCTTTCTACTTGTACTCGTATTTGACAATTTATGGGCTTTCCCCTACACAAGATGAGGGAAAAAAAACAAAAATGGAACAAAAAACGGAGGTTTTTCCTCGTTGGCATGCGTGGGTTCAACGAGATGAACCGGCTTCCAGGTAGTTTCATCCGTCAAACGAAAATTCGTATCGAAGGTTACCTTTTTTTTTCTTTTAAATTCATTTTTATTATTGCTTACATCTAATTTGACAGCAACAGGTTTTGAATTTAACTTACTAGCTCTTACCGAGCGCCCTAAACTTAACGACGTTACTACAACAAATGTCTTTCGACCTTAAATCTATCCTAGGACTTAGCTTATATAACCAACATATTTACATATATGATTCTCTAAGAAAATTTTTATTAAAAAACTTAGATTTTTTTTAATTTTATTTAAACTTAAGCTACCTATTCTACTTAACCTGCCTAAGCTACTTAATTTATCTTAACTATAATCCAGGTGGCGAGCACTCGTTTTCTTTTGCCCGAATGTGTTCGGGCACATGGCCGAGACCGTCTAGCGTCGGTCAACTCTCGGAGGCAACCCTACGGGATAATGAGCCTCTCCACCAAAACCCCCTAGCTAACCCTAATCTACTTATACCAAAGAGGAGCTACACAAGTAGCGCACCGACCTAGGAGAGCGTATCGCTTCTCTCCCCTTCTTTAAGCCACCAGTATTCAGTGTGCTTCTTTTCGGCATCGATCCTATCCCTGTCCGCAATTGCAGGGTTAAAATAGAAGAGCTCCGGAGCATTAGCGACTTACCCATCGTAGATGAGCTGCTTTTCCCTCGCTTTTCCATCCCTATTTTGCACTAACCCTTTAGCGTCAATATGGAAAAATGCTTCAGGCGGGATAAAGCCAGATTGAAGTTTACTCTCATGGTACATTATATTGGGATAATATGCCCCGAAGATCAGGCTATTATCGGTCCTCATTGCTCTTGCTACGTGCCTTCGAATCACCTTAATTATAAAATTGTCAATCGAATTTAGTCCAGCTCATATCGAAGGTTACCCTTTGAAAATACTGTGCTGTGTCCTTGAAGGCGTTTTTTTAATAGTTCAATTCTGAAAGTAATGCAACTTAAAGCAGTAAGTTTTAGAGGCGAGTCCTTAGAAATTGTACAAACCGGCCGATTAATTGATATAAGCTTACCGGGCACTCGAAAGGATACCAATGATACCTTTTTCTGGATGGTTAGAGTGGTTCCAACTTTGGCGAATTTGAACCATCTGTGTAGAAATGAATTGACTTGTCGTCCAGCATCTTCCTCCCACAAAGATTTAGAGTGCATGTTACATGAAAGTCAAACCAATGATGCTGGGCAATGGGGTCGATGTTGTCTAGAAGTAATCCTAATGTATTAAGAATATTAGCGTGGCATACACTGTGTGTATGTCGTTTTACGGCGACTGTGTCATGCTGCGGTTGGCTGCATTGTCTAAGTTGTCCAGCAGACAACCACCCCATAGATGAGTGTCGGTATTATAACAAAGACGTTTAGGCAGTGGGTAATGCGAGGTTGAAGTTTCCATTTATTCCCTACTCTTGTTGAATATTAGGTTTCCGGTTTAGTTTGCTGTCAAAAATATTTCACTGTTTCAAAAAAGACTGAGCTGGCGAGCATAAAATACGAGTATTTAAACTTACACTCTCAAGTTTGCACATATTTCGATCTTTTCTATGCTATAACCGCAGCTTAGAACATTGCAAGTGATAGGTTAATCCAAAATTATTACATCAAGCAAATCCTAAAGTTCTTGTACGATTAGAACAAAAACACCGAAAGTTCCAACGGTGAAGCCAACAATCACTAATCCATAATTGTTCATTCATTTTTAGCGTAACCTTCTAACGTTCAATTACAACTTATATGCAAATTCTGACAGACTCCCAGTCACCACTGGATGCACTGGTAAGCAATACGTTCTATCAGCGATTTCCTTGACACAAGACACAGTGGTCATAAAGTTGATCATGATCTGAAGTCACTAAAGTCTGTATGTAGGTGACTTATGATTACATTAAGTACTTTATGTTGACAATTTTTTTCTGAAATCAGCAAGAATAAATACGAATTATTACAATGACATTTGATGGCTCAAACTATTTATATGTATGAATATGCTTTTAAATAATACATGACACTCGTATGTATGAACACATGATTCTGCAAAAATATCACGTGCGGATTATAATTTTAAATCAAACAATTATCGGAATAGATTTAATGTATGCATTAAAGTGATCGGCGAATCCATTTGAACGGATTGCATCGTGGACGACCGCCGCAAGAACTCGCAAATTAATTGATCCGTAGTGAAACGTGTCATTCAGTATAACGAAATTAATGTAAACAAACACAGGTGATTGAAAGTCAAAGTGAAATTATTTCAGAATGAGGCACATCTGTGAGAAAGGAAAATGTGTGTCCAATGTGCTTAGTCATGCCGATGTATCTATTGTACAAAGTTGGTTAGCGTTTGACTTTTTCTTCGGAGGGGAGACTTAGAAATGGAAATTTTGCACACTTACAAAGAATTCCAGTTCGGATGGACTTTCATTTCTTCCGAAAGAAAACACCATGAACTGGTATGAATAGGCCAGTTTGCAAAGTTTGTCTGCATTATGTGTCATCCTCTATCGGATAGACATAAATTGTTTTCTCTAATATTTAGTTGTATCTTTACATTGGAAGGTCACTCTATGGATTGCAATATATCACGCTCTTAGCTTCATGCTATCACCTGACCCCATTATGAGCAATCATGGCCATTGTATAATATTTATTTATTTCATAGAATAAAGCGCATGTCATAACCTTATTTAAATTCATGGTTTTGCGGTTGGTGATTCTTTGGGGTATCACGTACGAATTCGAATATCAACTCTTGAGCTCATGATGAATAAGAAAGTCGCTTCAACGGAAACCAAATTCCTCTCAGGCTTAGAGCGACACATGAAATTGATGACAACAACGTTCTTTACGGATGTTTTGAACCAGTTCGGTAAACTCTTTCAGTTTTCCGCCTCAATATAACAATTTTTCAGTTTTTCAATTCAATTAATTTTTTATTTCAATAAAATCAACATTGGTTATGCGTTTCCGCGAAGCCTTAGGGGCTTTTCTACAGAATGTTGCGTTTCTAACATTAATAATTGAAATAAAGTAATAGTTTTAAAATTTCTAGCGTTTTTTAGTTGTTGCGGAATTGTGTTGAGAATTTCGGGCACATTGCATTTCAACAGTCTTCTTCCATAGTTGTTGTAGAATCTGGACTCTTGAAGCATACCTTGTGCACGTCTTCTTGTATTTCTCCTATGGTTAATTGGAGTGATGAATCTTGTGTCATCGTAATACTCTAATATAATCGTCATCTTGAAGATGTCTTCCACTTTAAGGACATTGAACCGTCCTCTCTCAATTACATTTCGATGAGTAAATATATTTATCTTTTTCAGTGCTGCAGTTTGTAGTTTCTGAAGTTTTTTTTAAATGAGTTAACGATGCATTACCCCAGGCAAGTATTCCATATCTTAGTTTGGATTCCACTAGCGCAAAGTACACTTGTTTTAGAACAGATGTTGTCGTTTGGTACTGCAGATGAGTTAGTGCGTATAATGCTCTTTTCAGATTCGAACGTAACTCATCAATGTGCTTATCCCACAGAAAGTTATTGTCGATTGTCACTCCTAGATATTTGTAATTTTGAACTACTCGTATATCTATAGGACAGCTAGTCTAGGTATGGCAGTCATCATTCCTACAGTATATTTGTTGTTCAGTAGCCTTGAACTGCGGATTTCTTATATGCATCATTTTTGTTTTGGATGAGTTGATTATTAAACCATGATCATGACACCATTTTACTGCATTATCAAACTCTTCCTGAATTATTGTTGTTGCCGTCTGCAAAGATCTGTGACATACCACTATCGCTGTATCGTCAGCATAAGCAAAGGGTTTGGCTCGCTTGAAAATACGGAAAAGCTCATTAGCGTATAGTATAAACAGAATCGGGCCCAGTTTCGATCCTTGCGGGACTCCGTATTCTGCATGTTCTTTTTGGCTATGGGTCTCGCTGATCTTGACACAAAAAAGCCTGTTGTGTAGATATTCCTTTAGCCAATCGGCCAATAATCCTCGTATTCCTATACGTTCGAGAGCATTTATTAGCTTTGAGTGATTGAGCTTATCAAAAGCTTTACTAAAGTCCATAAATATGACCAAGACGTGATAGCTTTTGTTGAGACGAGGAGGAGAATATTTTGAGTAGAAAAACGTAAACCAGCGTGTAAACAGACGGGTGAAAGACTAGTCTTTCACCTTCAAATTATAAGTACATAACATATCACACCATAGAAACCGCCCTGCACGAAGTGATGGGGAAAATAGAGAAGAGTCTACACTTCGGTGAGTTTGCGATGGCGACCTTCTTTGATATTCAAGGAGCCTTCAATAACTTGGGGCGCACCACCATTAAAAACACTCTGCTAGACGCTAATATTGAACAGGGCATTACAAACTGGGTTTGCAACATTCCTGCAAGCAGGAAAATAAACTGTTCCATTGGGCAAAGTTCGGTTAGAATGTCCGTAACCAGGGGGAGTCATATCGCCACTCCTATAGCTGCTGCTTATCAATGACATCCTCAAAAATCTTAGTGCAATGGGTATAAGTGCCACGGCATATGAAGATGATATCTTCTCAGAAGACCCAGAACTAAGAGTGTCTATAAGACTACCGGACGCAAGCAGTGTCTTCCAATCAGAGGTTCTGGCTGTCTTCAGGGCAGCTGAGCTAATGCAGATGAGATCGGTGTCCGAAAGAGATATAGCTATCTACATCTACAATGGAATCGACCAACATCAGCGGCTGTCGCGCAGTGCTCAAGGCACTATACAGAACCGGGTGAGACTGTGCTAAGTGCCAGGACACTACGATATCAGACAAAAAAATGAACAAGCATATGAGCTTGCAAGAAAAAGAGGGCTACCAACATCAAACCATCTCTTTGCATAGTAAGGGTCACTATTGGGGGAAAAATCACAAAGATTGCCAACCTAAGGTGGTCAAGTCTTGAAGGAAACAGGGTATCCAAGCCTCTTTGGCCACTTTTTGATGGCAAAAGATTTAGAGAGTTAACAAAATTAAACATGGATGAGCTTAGGACAGTGATAGGAATCCTGACAGGACTCTGTCTCCTGTGGAAACACTTAAATAGACTCAAATTGTCACCTACGGATATTGGCAGATTCTGCGCTAATCTGCAAGCTGTTGAAGACATAACACACACACTGTAAGGTAGGTGCGGGTAATAAGGCCGAGCTAAGGGAGATTTGAAATAAAACAAAAACTATTTGCCTGAATAAACAAATTTTATTGTTAAATAAAGTAACGGGTCCGCCATCTAACGTTTTTTTTCCAACTAGTGCTTATTTCGTGAATGGTAACACATAGCTCATGTCTGATTTAACAGATAATTAGTTTTATCCTTCCGGTTAATAATGGAAAATAATTTCATTCAAATGGCTGCCTCGGATGGCCATGCAGTAGCCTACACGATCGGTCCAATTTTTAAGCACATTATCGATTGTGTGCAGCTGTATTTCACCAATCGCTCCGCGAATATTGTCCTTTAAAGCGTAAATTGTCTCTGGCTTGTCGGCGTAACACTTATCTTTTACGGCACCCCACAAATAATAGTCCAACGGTGTCAAATCGCAGCTCCGAGGTGGCCAAACGACATCAGCTCTTCGGCTGATAATGCGATCTTCAAAAACAGGGCGCAAAACATCGAGTGTAGCTTCGGCTGTGTGGCACGTAGCGCCGTCCTGTTGAAACCAAATGTTGCCAATATCCTCCTCTTAAATTTTTGTGAACAAAAATTCGTTCAACATGGCCCGATAACGATCCTTACTCATTTTCGAAGAAAAATGGCCCAATTATGCCTCTGGACCAAAATCCGCACCAAACAGTAACTCGTTTTGGGTGTATCGGCTTTTCAATGTATGCGTGCGGGTTTTCTGTGCCCCAAATGTGACAATTTTGCTTATTTACATACTCGCCAAGATCAAAATGAGCTTCATCTGAAAATATGACTTTTTTGGCAAAATCGGCATCTTCTCTAAGTCGATCGCAGGCCCACTTAGCGAAGCGTAGTTCAAGCATATACACAACCGTTCAGCGGAAGGATAAAACTAATTATCTGTCAAATCAGACATGAGCTAAGTGTTACCATTCACGAAAAAAGCACTAGTTGAAAAAAAAATGTTAGATGGCGGACCCTTTAGAATATAAAGTATTATTAAAAACAAACGAAATATGGCAACTTCTGCCGTAAACAGAAACAGAACTAATTTTTTTAAGAAACCTTGTCAGTAGGCCTTATTATAATACAGTAGGGTAGGGTAATAAGGCCTAAGACTTTGTACTACTCAAAATATTACAAATACTCGTAATTTCTGTTTTTAGCAGCCATTCGGACATTCAAAATTGTCTTTACTATTCGGTGACAAACCGACGCACTCCTCATGATACCACTTGCCGCATTTATAACATTGCCTCATATCAAATATTTCATCATGGCCACAACCGTGACAGTACCAACTTTGCTGGTTCTCTTGAGTTTCATCATCTCTGCCTTTGGGGGTTGACGTCTTTTTTATTTTCTTTTCTGCATTTGCAAACAGGTCTTTGGTGACTGGAGTTCCTCTGTAATTAATGGCTTTTCTTCTAACTGTTGGTGTTTTTTTCAGTATTTTTGACCGGTGTAGGCATAAGCTCTTGAAATCCTGTTTTTTTTTTTGTTTTTATTCGAGCGAGATGCACATCATCTTCATCCGAACAAAAAATGCCGTAAACCATGCGATAAAACCTTCCAGAAAGTGTGTTTGGATTATGGTCAGTTCTTTCCCGAATTGTTGATGTCGATGGCTCTGGGGTTATTGGACTGGGGGAAACGAGAGGTTGTGAATTTTCTGTTTCAATATCGTCAAATGCAGGAGGAGCTGGAGCTTCTATCAGTAAAGGAGGAGCAAAAGCTATTTCTGGAATAGCCTGCGGATTCAATGGATACAAACCAGTTATTGTGTGTCACGCATTTTCACCAGACACTTGGAAGGATAATATTAAACCGAGCGAGCCTTAGTGAGTTTATTGTCTGGATTCTGTTCCATGAACAGAACTTCAGCATCCCAAAATGTTCAAAAGATCAATAGACGGCTTTGTCGAGAGTTTGGAGCTCGTGAGTCGTGTTAGGCAAACAGTATAATGGTATGTCGAGTGAATGTAGTTGAAGAAGTGATGGTAGTTGAAGAATTGGGCTGGGATGGAGAGTTATGGAAAAATGAGAGAAGAAGAGGGGGGTGAAAGTGGAGTTAATAGGATCACTAGTGAAAATAAGGTCTAGTTGCCTACCGATAGAATTAGGGACGTCATTTACTTGACACAGGCTTAAGTCAGTTATGCTATCAATGAAAACACATTCCTTGGATGAACTGGCGTTTGAAGCGGTAAAAAATAAGTGATCATCCGATGGAGTCCACTTTAGCAGGGGCAGATTAAAGTCACCAAAGATAAGGATATAGTCTATGGAATCACTTAGGTCAATTAGTTGGTCAATTGCTTTAATAGCAAGGATGTAGGATTCAATAGATTGAGCTGGAAGAATGTAGCAACACATAACTTACAGGGACCTATTGGGAAGTGTTATTTTAATTCAAACAAAGTCAAGTGTAACAGAAGAAGAGATAGCGATGAGAGAAGAGTTGAGGTTATTGTGAATGGCAAGTAGGACACCTCTACATGGAGAATCAACTTTAGGGTGGATCATTAAACATAGGGAGAGAGTGATCGTCATCTCGGAAAACATTATAAGAAGATGGAAATAGCTCCTGGCTCTTTATGTCGGGCATCAGACTGGTTTCTGTAAGAGCATAGACGTCGAAAGAGAGACCGTGTGATTTAGACAAGACAGCACGAGTGTAGATGAGATGCAGACAAAGAAGGCAAGTTAGGAACGAAAAAATTTGTCGTGGTCAGCTCGGCTGCGCTGAAAGTGAGAAATTCTTTTAAAGTGTACTTAGTTGCGGGACGCAGCTAGGTCATCTGCAACCTTTTGAGGAGGTGTGTCTAAGATTTCGTGATACCTGTTGTAAAGCTTCATGAGACTAGTTATATCGGTTGTTTTCGTTTTTCCCTCAAAGCAAACAGAGTCGGATTTGTCGTAAAGATATGCGAGAAAGAGACGTATATTTTCGTATATCTTTTTATCCCTTAGCCTAGAGAGAGCGTAACGGCATTCTGTGGTGTCTATATTCTTTTGGGTCAATTTAACGTTAGGCGGCGAAAGGGGATCAAAAATAGGGACTGGGGCCCGTGAAACCGAATGAGAAGGCGAGCTGGAAGCGGGATTTAAGATATGCAAGCTGACAAAGTTTGGGTATTTGGCTCCTGTTGTAAGGTCGAAATTGGGAAAATTATCCGTGGCAGGGGGTGTGGGTGGTTGAGTAGTGTCGGTATTATTAGGGAAAGGCGTGTGTGTTAGGGGTTGATTGCTGGGAGTTTGAGTTGTAGGTGTTAAGTCAAAAGAGACACGATTGACGTCGAGGCTTGGTTTGGGGTGGAAAAGAGGGAGTTGGAGTATGGGTGGGAGGCTTAACATTAGGAAACATTTTAGTTTTAAAGCTCCAACTGGAGTTGGGTCTGTTTTGAGAAGAGGAGGTGGATGTTGGCAAATTGGATTTACTTGCTAACTTGATAGATGGTTTAGGTACGACGGACTGCTTGACTTTATCCTGCTTCTTGCTCGTATTTTCCAACCATTTGCAGACACGCATCTTTCCAAAATTGAAATTGTTGCTGGCTGGATTATGGAATAGCCATTCGGATTTGGCCAGAATATTGAGCTTGAAGTTGCGCTTACTTCTGTGGTGAGATGTTGGAAGTAAATTGCAGTGGCTAATGGTGATGCCATATTTCTTAACGAAGAAATTCTAGATCCAATCAGCATCAGCGTTTGGTGGGGCGCCTTTTATAAGACGCGTAGTAACCAATTGATTCTTCGAAGCAAGCTTATCAAGTCTACCCCGCCATTCGGAAGGTGTCCAAGTTGAGTTGAAAGTCATTGATAAGCTTCCGTGGGGCAGCGATTGGAGGAGTTGACAGAGGTGTGTTCTTTATTGTCAAGTTGGAAGAAACTTCGCAGGAATCAGTAGGTTGAACCGTCCGCAGATGACTTGTATGTGGCGTTGAGCGTGAGTCCACTTCAGGTTGCATTAATTCAGCCATTAGCGATGTATTATAGGAAACATTCTGTTAAGGCTGCGGTAAGTTTGGTGGGTCAACGATTTTGCTGTTTATTGTTGCGATGTGATGTTCAATATCGCATACGAGGAATCGAGTCGCACTTTATCGGAGATAACTTCGAGCATAGGATCAAAATGTTTAGGAGATGGTTGTTTGCGTGACGAGGACTGGAAATGAATGTCAATGTCGTCACACAGAGAGCTTATCAACTCGCAAGTTTTTTGGTTGGATATAACTTGCGTAGAACAGATGGCTTTGATGTCACTTAACACTTTATCCAGGCGACGTAAGGGAGTTTCTTCATTCCTGGATCTCCCGGAGTCTAACTCGATTAGACCATCAATTTGTTTATCCATATGCTTTACTTTGGATTTTATTACTTCGGCTGAGGTCTGCACTGAGTTCCGTAACTCTTCAACACTTGTAACACTTTTAACCTGCCCAGGTGCTTCAAGAATTCTTTGAAAAGTTCATTGGTCATATAACCCTTTGTAGATTTTTCTACTAATGATCCCTGTGGCAAATTGTCATATAATTCTGGTTTCAATCGCTTACCTTTAAATATGATCATTGGTATGGCACTGCCAACATCCCGTGATGGTGACACTTTCAGCGTGTTCCGAAGACTATAAATGCACTCTTTTGGCCCCCTTCTTAGCCAAAACAGTCTGCTGGTGATGGATTGTTAATCGGCAACCTTTCTGATCCATATTATAAATCCTTTCTGGCTTACTTTTCAAATCGAGTTTATCATAGACTTCATTCAGTCTTTTGAAGTGGTCATCAACAATGAATTTATTTAGCTTCTGTGCCCGAGCCGGGTTCATAAACTGAGCTTTTCTTTTCGATATTTCGGGGTGCCTTCTCATAAAAGCTATAAACCAGTCTTTACCAGCTACTTTAGCATGTTGATTGAAGCTATGATTGGTGTTAATTGAGTTCGAAATATTTATAAATCAAGCGTTTGAGAATCCGTGGTGTTATAGGCATTCCTACTTCAGCGAATCTCATAATTCTGTTTACAAGATTAGTTTCCTGGTCGTCACTGATTAAGGGTTTTCGACCAAGTGCTTTGTTCAAACTCATTTATGAGTGTTAGTTACATAGAAGTGTGTTCTAAGGCTACTGCGACCATTTTAAATTGCTTTTCTGTAACTAAGGCCTTATTACCCGCACCTAGCTTAGTCGAAGAAATTTTTAGGGAAATACTTTTTCGAACTTCAAATGCCTTCTTGGCTTTTGCAAAGAAATTTCAATTTGAAGTTAAATTCAACTGGTTCCACAGGGATCGCGATTGGCCCGTTTTGGTGCCTAGTGTCTGTGTGATGGCATATTCATCATATTCCTGTTTAATCTAACATTCCATATATAGCACGCACAATGCTGGGTCCCCACAACAGCTTCAAGGTATCTTAACGTTTCACAGATCCTCGTTTTTTTTTCCTCAGCCAGATTAGTATCAAAAATGACCACACAAGCAACAAATAAGAAAATCTAATGGTGCAGTTTTGTCCGCCGTATCTTTTCAATACTTTAAAACCTAATTTACGAGACCCGAAAATCGTTTGTTTAAAAAAAAAAAATTTTGGCAAGAAATCAAAAAAAGTGACAAAATTAATGGAATTGATCGTTGAAATCAGTCTGCGCTCACACATGATGTACTTTTCATGGTGCATCGGACCAACAGACTTGTTGCCATTGTTGTATTTCTACCGAATGTTTGTTGGCTGTGAGCCAAACGTGATTTTGCTTCAACTTTCCCCACATTTACACTTCGCAAAGCATGTAATCGATTGCCATCAGCAGCGTTGGTCTCTGCACCGAAGGAACAAGCTTGCCACCTGCATAGCTCTCATACTTGTTTCTTTAGAGAGATTCGACTTTCTTGAATTGGTTTGTTTTTTGTGTTGATCATTGGAAACCATTTGTTGTAGATGATGTACGCGTTCAGTGCAGATATGTCCAACATGTATGAAAATAATACGACTGGCCACAGTTTTGTTTTCCGTTTGGACCTAAATGTGCTCATTGTCATGCCGCACGTATCAACGCAGCCTTTTGTAGCATTGTAATTCGATATCGTTTGAGGCTTTTTATTTCTTTCGGTACTCACTTCTTTGGAATAGTGTACTGTGCTCAATAGCAAAACAAGTAGATTTTTTGGCACATACGAGCACACAGTGATGTGATTCGCGTAGTCGAACAAGAATTCAGAATACAATGCCGGCTTATTCTTTACATCCAACAGCTTTGAGGGAATGAACTTCATATTTTTTCGAACAGTACCGAGAATGGTACATTTCTACAACTTTCCAACCAACTCGTGTGATGTTAGCACTGTTGTGCCTTTTAGCCCGCATACCATGTCTAGCACCACTCGATTGCCTTGGTTAATTTCTGGTCTACTGTTTCGAGCATTGCGAGCTAAATACGGTTGCACTCACTATGCACACACATTCTCAGAGTCACAGCAAGCCCAAATCCTCAAGCCATAGCAATCCCCCGAAAACTGACAAGTTGTTCGTTGATGGTAATAGACGGACCTGGCGTGTATAAGTCTTCTAAATTTCGAGCTTAACGATCCCAAACATTACGTATCGGAGCCAGTTTAACTTGTGAACGGCGGTGAACACGGTCACTTTTGTATCGTAAGCACTGTGTGATTTGCTTGAATTTCTTTAAAGGCATCGTGGCTTTGAACACTAAAAGGCCATTCAACGAATACCAAGAGTTATTCTTGGTTTGATCTCAGCGCTGATGTCGTTGTCTGAATTGATAGCGGGGCCTAGATAGACAAATTCCTGAACTACTGCAAAGTTATATCTGTCTAGGGTGACCTTCTATCCGAGATATCGGTGTTGGGTGTCCTTTTTTGTTACAGCATATAGTGCACTTGGTCTTGTCATCATTGACCCCTAAGCCCTTTTCTCCGCTTCCGCCTTAATACTCACGAAGACGGCACTGAAAATTACGCTGCGTTCTTCCGATGGGAGTAATTGGACGGACTTTTTAAGGATTGTGTTAGTGTGTGAGTTTCACACCATCTATATGGTAATCTTTCATAAAACGAGGAGTTGGGCAATGATTCAAACCTAGACATTGCTCTGGGTTTTTTCCAAGATCTGCCTTTGTGTGAATGTTTGGCCGATGGTACACTTTCCCGGCCTAAATCCACACTGATATGGGCCATGGCTCGAGTTTCAGGCGTTCACACAATATGGCAGATAGGATCTTCTAAGCGATATTAAGAAGACTGATGCCTCTGTAGTTGACGCAGTTCAGAGGCTTTCCTTTCTTATGGATCCGACAAACAATTCGGAGGTTCCATTTATCGGGAATGCTTTCATCCGACCATATTTTACACATGAGTTGATAAATGCACCTTACCAAGTCATCGCATGTCGCTTTGAAGAGCTCGGTTGTCCGCTCCAGCAGCTTTGCTCCTTAGAAGCCGGAGTTGGTCTCGCCTCTTCTGCTCGTAGAGCTCGTGAGCAGCTCTAGTTCTTCTGTGCATCATCGCTTTGTATGCCTTTTACTTCGGTGCATGTGCTTGCAGGCACTCTTCGTCAAACCAGGGGTTTCGGCCGAGTGAAACCCAGCACATCAGAGGCGACTTAATGATGGCTTTTTGACAATGTTGACTCTGGTCTTCAATACTTGATGCTGGTGGCATAGGACCTCTTAAGAAATTAAGGGGACTCGATCGGAAACGATTTGGCGACCTCTTGCGATTGTAGTCATCCATCACCAAACATCCCCACAGTGTTAGTTTGCTTTTGTGATGTTCGGGATATCCGCAACCGTAGCTTTGTAAAATGTTGGCCCCCTGAAACCCTCGAACACCTGGAAGAGTCTTTTGTGTCGATCGCAATGTGGGCCATCTGGTTGACGGTTGATTGATCTGGAGTTCTCCAAGTCCCCTTACGAATATCGAGATGCGGGGACCCGGTATCGGAGGTGGTGTCGTGCAGGATATACATCACAACAGTACTACCAAAGATGTCCCCTCTTTCTAGCTTGGCATTAAAACCGCCGAGGACAATTTTAATCTCATAGCTGGGGCACTGCTCGTAGGTCTTGTCCAAGAGCTCGTAGAAGCTATCTTTGGTGTCGTCATCTTTATCCTCTGTGGAGGCGCGCATATAAGACTAATGTTGGAAAATTTAGCCTTAATACGTATTGTTACGAGGCGCTCGTTAACATGTCGGAAACTCATGACTTCTGCCTAAGTTTGTCTCTAATAACAAATCCGCATTCAAGGAGGCGCTGCTTTTGCCATCGATAACAATCGCCGTACTAGATGTCGCAGTTTTTCATCATATTCCTGTCTGGACCATCCCATCGTAATTTTTGGATGGCGGTAATACTTGCTGCTTTGCAGCAGTCCAGCAGCTCCGCTATTTGTTTGTTTGCACATTCCATGTGAAGATCCGAAGTTCGTTGTCCTTGTTTTGTTTGCAAGGGTTGTCAACAGTAGATCCATCCGTATCTCAGGCTTGTTGTTGCTTTATAACTTAACATTCTTTTCCATGGTCGGGCAGTTATCCCGGCAGAACAACAGCTAACGTGAGGAACCAGTTTCATTGTAGATACCCCTATGATGAGGGGTCGATTCAAAGCCAGTAACGCGTCAGGGGATCCGCCACTATCTGTTTTCTAAAACCCTGGCTTAGTCTCGGAAATCTTTATCAGCCCCTGAGCTCCAAATATGCGGAAGTACCCCGGATAAGGTTTAGTTTGGTTTATTCCGGGATTTTACTTCACCGTTCATTCCATCTGCAGAATTCGTTCGCTGTCTCATTTATAGCGCTGCTATTTTGTCAAATCGAGTCCAGAAGTACATCGACCAGTACCCAATTTGATGTGCAGAAATAGTTACAATACATCCCGAATTGACACCTCTCTGTCCCTACCCTATTTGTACAGCACCCAACCACTACTACAATACATATACCGTACTTTGAGTGATTGAAAACTTTTTCAAATTCAAACAACGGCACAGCAATAGAGACCGAACCAAGAACCTTTTTTTCTAATAATTGTTTCTGGATATAAGAAGGCAGCAGTAAAATAAGTTCCTCTCACGTAAAACGATTAAAGTATTTAGTAAGGCCTTTACCGCCCAAGTCGTAGTGTATGGCACGGATTTTATCAAAAACAGTTGAAAGTGGATTTGGTTGCTCCGAGAATTAAAGATCGGTCTCAATTGCATAAACTGAATATGAGGAAGAAGACACAATACCAAGCTTTGTAAGTTACAAACCGACAGTGGCCTGCCTGAATGTTGAACGAATATACACTAAGATTCCCGGTCAGTTCTTACTGACGTCGTGGTGGGTATAAATGACACAACATCCTGCGACTCTTGCTGCGAAAATGATGACGGTACCTGTATTGAGTGTCATATGCTCAGCGCTGATGTGGTAGGCCTTGGTACTGTAGACACTTTGTCACTGAAGCTCTAACTCATATTTCTTCGAAATTTCAGTAAAAGAAATACGCAAGCACAACACTGGACTAATTCTTCGCATTCTGTTCTGACAAAAAAAACCGTCTTCGAACCCATCCAGTAAGGATACCATCACTACTTCAAATGACCTTGTAAGTTGTGGATCTTGTGGACTAAGGACCTCAAAACTTGCAGTCATTTTAAGAAGTGTGTTGACTACATCGTTTAACCTATTTTTCTTACAATTTAAACAGATACTTAACTTAAGGTACGCTCCTGTACCTCTATGAGCTGTGAACACGAGCCGTGAATCTATACATACGAGTACATATCTTACATGTTCAATTTTATCGATTAAAAGCATATTTTAGTTTCACTGAAGATGCATCAATTTGGGTCTTATCTAGATCATTTAAATAGACATCGGGCATCAAATTGAAAATATTGTAAACACTGTTCATTTGTAAGTCTTATAAAAATTCATCAATCACGCCAGTAAATCACAAACTTAATTAATTTGGTGGTTAAGTTCGGCCTAGTAATCAAGAAAAAGCGATGAAGAAAAAACATAAACCGTGTTAATTAATGAGCGTTTAAAATGCAATCTTATTATAGGGCCTAACTGACTTGGAATACCTAGTATAGATTGTCCACTAAAACTTTAAGCAATTTCTTATTTAGGCCTTGAGCTCCACGGGGCGCAAGTGGTATAAGCATTTAAATATAAACAGAAGGAGTTATTTTCTTGGTAATCTGTTGACATGTGCGAAGATTTTATTCTTCCGCAAGCAACGTGCTGTGATTTCCATTTCTTAAGCTTAAACCACTCCTTAAATATTTCTTAAAAGTTTGGTCAAGTGGTTTTATCAAGCAGTGACACCCAGTGTCAATTTATCATATCTGACATTTGATCTTTGCCTTTTAAAAAAAAAACAACGCATTAGTAGGTATGTGTTGTATGTCCGAGCACTCGTATAGCTATGACTATCTTTGAGTACCTTATCGTACTTCGTTCTGGTAGTTCTTTTATGTAATTACGATATTATAACAGATATTACAAGTTCTTACTGGAGTTGTAATTGCAGGTGTTGTATACCTATGCATCATTGCATAATTTCAATGAGCTGGATAACACCCTCACTTTCAGCAAACACCCTTCGAGTAGTGCACTTGAGCCCGTAAAATTTCTCAAGATCAGCAAATAACTATAGGTAAACAGCATTGGTAGCTAATTTTGTTTATCAGTAGCGTGCCTATCAGCCAGCACCCGCTTACTCATTGACATGTGAGAATTTCGCAGCAGAAAAGTAACAGGTAATAAAGCGTCACGTGTCGTTCGCTCCAATGGCCATCAGTCAATTTACACATCATCATCATCATCATCATCATCACTTTGAGGAGCTTCACCTAGTAAATCTAAGTCGATTTTGATGTTTTATTCTGGGGAGTTCCAGGTGTTTAAAAAACTATTTGCACTAGACTTTTGCTGCTTGTTTACTTTTTCAAAAACCGAACTCTAATTGGTGTGATTAATTATCAGGGAGCATCGAAAATGTGGGTACTATGTACTTTCCTGGAGAGCTCATCACATCATGTTTTTGCAGTGATGCTTTCGAATTTTTTTGCTCGAGTTGGTGGTTAATTTTAAATCGCTTATCCAGTGTAATTCTTCCGCGTGTAAGCATTTAAAAGCCATTCAAAGCGTAATTTTTATCACATTTGGGTACACTTAAAAAATAAAATAAAAAATAAAAGATAAATATAATCATGATCCTTTTAGACAGATGGCTCAACTATTTTCAAGGTGAAAAATAATTTATTCAATAAATTGCTTCCGCACTAGCGTGCAGTGGGTTAAATTTGTGTGTTTGTGGCTTTATGACAAAAAAAAAAAAAAAACAAAACAACTAACCTGTGTGTATCTGAGGTATTTGGATTTTCTCTGTTTGAATTTGAAATTCAAATTTTTTCCGAATGAGGCATGAGATGAGCGAGTTCCCATTTGAATTTCCAAGTGGTTGAGTAAAACGGTTTTAGCAATCAATCGTTATTAATGACCGTAATTCAGATACGTGTCAATGGGACCTACGTATGAATATCATGGTTATATGGCAAACTTTGAACTATTTATCCATAAGTCTACACGTTACGGTTATTTTTGATTTGATTTTCACAAATTGTATTAATAGTTGCCTATATAGTATTCATGTTCATGCAGTGTATAGACAGTTTTATGGAAATGTCATCTATGAACACTAGTGACCACATGCTGGATGGAGAGTTGTAGTGTTCAAATCAGTAGAGAACAGGAACTGTGTAAGATGGTAGCTGCAGTATTCATGCTTTCGACTTACCCATACTTGAATTGTCGGTGCCAATTTATATGTGCATCTTCCTTTTATCTGCTGCAACGGAGCTTTTTCTTCAATTTGTATGGTTTTGATGCCATTTGTTCTTTTTATTTTTAATTTACTTCCAAGCTTAAGGCTAATTACAATTTGCTTCAGAATAAAAAAGCAAATAATAGTGATCAATGCGTAACTTCAAATTTTGTGTGGAATGACACAGCGATTTAATCAACAATAGGACACAAAGCCTTTACACACCAATCTTCCAATCCCCTAATTCCCCCCGTTCTACCGAAGCCCCGCACCAACACGTCTCTTTCAACTTAACCCCATATTATCCCTTCTCAACCTTCTACGCCACCAAACCCAGCTAGCAACTCATTTCCTAACTTCAACCTTAAAACTGGAGCTAAGTACCCTAATTTCATTAACTCCCATACCCTAAACCCCACATCTCATCCCTCGCCAACTCCATATCCAACCATTTATCTTCATCTCACTCCTCCGCTGCTCCTATTCTTGATCCCCTTCCCACCCCCCAACACTACTAAACTAACGCAGCTTAGAGAAAGGAAGATATATGAAAATATTCGTCTCTTTCTTGCCTATCTACATGACAAATCGGACTCAGTCTGCTACCAAGGGAAATCCAAAACCAGCGTCATGGTTTCCATCCAGCAGGAAGGCCTCCCTACCGACCCTATGAGTCAGGTACCACGAGATTTTTAACATGTCATCTCAGAAAGAAGCAGACGACCTTGCTGAGTTCAGCAACTACGTTCACTCTAAACGAGTCTCACACCTACAGCGAAGCCGAGCCGACCACGACAAATTTTTTCGTCCATAACGTGCCTCCCTTGTCAGCTCTTAAACCATCCTGCCTCACACCTCCACCCCACAACATCCCTCTTACATTTTACTACCAGAATGTAAGAGGACTTCGCTCTAAAACCAATGCTGTCTTACATCAATCGCATGCTTTTCCCTTTGATATTTACGACTTGACCGAAACCAATTTGATTCCCGACATAAAGAAACAAGTTTTTCGCGACAACGATCCTACCCGCACAAATGAAGATTCCCCCTGTCGAGGCGTCCTACTGGCGATCGACAACAGCCTTAACTCTTCTCCCATTACAATTTCTTCGTACTCTAAAGCCGACTTTGCCGCAGTGATACTTTCACTCCCTCTCAAGTCCCTTTACGTTATATGTTGCTACATCCTACCAGATCAACCTATCGATTGTTATTGATGCGATCGACCATTTAATTGACCCGTCAGAGTCTATTGATGATATCCTTATTTTCGGCGACTTTAATCTTTCTCAGCTACAGTGGACTCCATCAGATGATCAATCGTTTTTCATCGCTTCAAATGCCAACTCAGCTAAGGAATGTCTCTTCTTAGATCGCTTAACAGACTCAAATCTATGCCAAGTCAGTGGTGTATCCAATTATAAGGACAGGCTATTAGACCTTATTTTCACAACACACTTTATCCCCTCCCTCTCAACAATCGATAACTACCACCTCCCCTCCCCTTCTACTTTAATTTTTTCATAACTCTTCATTCCAGTCCACTCCCCCCACAAGACGAATATTCGTCTTATAACGAATATAAATTACACCAACTCAATGACGAATTCACACCCGGCCCAGATGGCCTCCCTGCCATATTTCTTAAAAAATGTTCTTCCTCTCTTTCACTTGCCCTTTCTAATCTCTTTCGTCGACCACTTTCACAAGGAGAATTTCCTCAGGCTTGGAAAACCTCCTTCATAGGCCCGATCCACAAGAAAGAATCAAAGAATGAAATAACCAACTATCGTCCCATCGCTAAAGTCTCCCATATACCCAAACTCTTCGAAAGTATTTTGTATGTAGCTCTAAGCATCCAATGCAAATCACTTATTTCCCCTAGACAACATGACTTCCTAAAGGGTAGGTCAACCACCACAAATCTCGTTGAATTCGTATCCTTTGCCCTCTCTGCCCTAGAGAATGGCAACGAAGTCGAGGTAGTTGCAACCGATTTTAGCAAAGCCTTTGATAAAATCCCTCATCGATTAATCATCTTCAAATTGTCTGCCCTCGACTTTGAACTCGTACTGTTAAAATGGATATCCTCTTACCTCGAAAACCATTTTTACAGTGTTCGTTTTAGGTCAGCCCACTTGGCTCCATTTTTGGCCACCTCTGGTGTTCCACAAGGCAGCCATCTCGGTCCCCTTCTTTTTATATTAACCATAAATAATCTCGATATGATCACCAAACACTCATCTGTCTCCCTTTACGCCGACGATACCAAATTTTTCAAAACCATTTCCTCTCCCCATGACTCTTTCCTCCTTCAACACGATCTTGATAGTTTTTTGGATCTGGTGCCTCAAAAATTCTTTGGAACTTAATATCGCCAAATGCCAATCCATCACCTTCTCACATAAGCGGAACTAATCTCCTCCCCGACTCTATCTTCTCCATAACCAACCTATCTCCTCCGTACAATCTCTTCGCGACCCCGTCATTTTGTATAATAGGGAGCTCAACTTCCGTTTACATATGGATGAGATAATCCTCAAAGCCAACTCTGTACTAGGTTTTGTAAAACGGTGGTCCAAAGAATTCACCATACAATACGTGACCAGGTCCCTCTGCATTACCTTTGTTCGCCTCTCCTAGAGTACGCCAGTCAAGTATGGTCCCCATATCATCGTGTTCATATCTCAAGCATCCAGCGCCGTTTTCTTCGATTTGCTCTTCGAGGTATGCCCTGGGACAATCCTTTTAATCTCCCCCCCCCCCCCCCCATCAAAACCGTCTCAATCTTATCAACTTAAACACCCTTGAAGATCGCAGAGACGCAGCAGACTTTCTCTTCATTCATCGACTACTTTCAAGTCACGTTGAATGCGCGTCCCTTCACAACTCCATTTTCCTCAACACTAACCATCGTAATCTACTCGTACGTACCCCTCGACACTTCTATCTACCAACCCACCACACTTCCTATGGCGCGGACGAACCAATCTCCCGTATGCTACGTAAAATCAACTCAAACCCTACCGTCTTTGACTTCCACCGCACCACTTCCTACCACAAATCCGTTCTCCTTCACCACTCCAACCAACTTAATTTTTAAGTTATAGCTTGTATTAGGCCGAATAAATGAGGGCATTCACCCCCACCAAAATTAAATTAATATGCATAAATTATAATTTGGATGTGGCGGAAAACCGTTTTTTTCCAAAAGTTTTTGTTCTTGGACTTCATAACTGCTCGTAATATGCATTCAAAAATTCAGGGAAATGAAAAGAGCACTTTAGAAAAGGTACGAGTAAATGGAATTCGAAAATTAATTGAACAATTAGAAAACGACATGTTTGGGACGTCGGACTGAGCTGACGGCGCAAACAATTTGTCGAACAATACAATCGGCAGATTATAAATACATATATGTACGAGTATTAATTAAACATTTCCCCAAAAACCATGTGGTCATCAATAAACAATAAACGGTGGACTCGACTACCGCCGCCGTAATTTTGTCGGACAAGTATTTTCTCAGTTATCCTATTACATAATCATTCAATTACAGAAAGAAAGAACAATGTGATCGTTAATATACTGTACCCGGTTAAAATGATATGCTTGGACGCTTCGCACTAAAAAACGCAGCGCTTTCGTCACAATGGTAAAGTGTTTTAGACTCGCCATAACGAAGCGATTAGCGAAGTCTTAGGCATGTGGTAATAATGAAAATCCCATAGGGGATGTACTGGGTACTATTAGACATTAACCTGTCCAGTGGATTAGGATAGTAGATCACTTTTAAGTAACGATTCAAGGACTTCATAATTGAATGAATTAAAATGTATGGCTGTCCGAACAGAATATGGTAACTTATTGAAAATTAAAGGGCCTATAATTTGGTGGGGGCTGACGACCCTATTTATTTCGCTTAATGCAAGCTTAAACTAACTTAAAAACTTGGATTTAAAAAAACTAACAACAGTTAGGCGTTAGGAAGTAAGGGAATGGTGGAGGAGATCAGATGAGAAGTGCTCAGGTTAAAATCAAAAAGGGGGACGTTTGAGTTGACCTTACGTAGCATGCGGGAGATTGGTTCGTTAGAGCCATAAGAGGTACGGTGGATTGGGATATAGAAGAGACGAGAACAGCGTAAATTACGAGGGTTGGTGTTGAAGGAAATAGAATTACAAAGGGAAGCGCAATCCACAGAACCAGAGAGCAGTCGATAAATGAAGAGAATGTCAGCTACTTCTCTGGGTTTGTCAAGGGTATTCAGGTTAAGAAGTTTGAGGCGATCACGATAGGGAGGTAAGATAAATGGGTTATTCCAGGGTAGTCCCCGAAGGGCAGATCGAAGAAAACGACGTTGGATGTTCTCGATTCGGTATATATGAACTCGCTGAAAGGGTGATCACAATTGGCTGGCATATTCGGGAAGGAGCCGGACAAGGGTTGTTAAATTCATTAGATCATCGTTTGATAAAATCAAGTAATGAGTTGGCTTTAAGGATCATCTCATCAATATGCGAACAGAAGTTTATGTCACTATCGTATAATATTCCAAGTTAACCAAGGGATTGAACCTGGGGTACAGATTGGTCAAGCAGAAAATAAATTCGAGAGTGAGATTGATTGGACTTACGAGACAAAGTAACAGATTGGCATTTGGAGACATTAAGCTGAAAGTAATTTTTTAGACACCAAGTGGGAAACCTATCGAGGAGTTGATGAAGGAGAATTGAGTCTTGGGGTAAAGAAATAGTTTTGGAAAACTTAGTGTAATCGGCGTAAATGGATACGGAGCAATGTTTAATAATCCTCTCAAGATCGTTTATAGTTAAAATGAAAGAGAGGGGACCTAGATGACTGCCTTGTGGGACACCAGAAGTGGCTAAAAACGGGGTTGAGAAGGCTGACCTAAAGCGAATGCTATAGTAATGGTTCTCCAGATAAGAAGATATCTATTTTATCAATATGGGATCAAAACCGAGGGAAGACAATTTGAAAAGGATCAGTTGATGTGATATTTTATCGAAGGCCTTAGCAAGGTAGCAATAACATGGATTTCGTTGCCATTTTCTAGGGCTGAAAGCGCTAAGGACACGAATTCAACTAAGTTTATTGTAGTTGATCTACCTTTTAGAAATCCGTGCTGACTGGGTGATATCAGTAACTTGCACTGAAAGCTTAGAACTTCATGTAGAAAAAATTCGAATATTTTAGAGATGTGAGAAAGCTTAGCAATGGGACGGTAGTTGGTTACTTCATTCTATTAAACATTAAAGGGCCTTTAATGGTGTAGATGTGAGTAAAATGGGTTTTGTACGTGGTTGGAATATTGGAAAGATGCATTGTATTTTCTGCTGCACGCCGTAGAAATTTCCACTCGTTCCCTGCTCCAAATAAAGATCAACTGTCTTTAACTATGTGATTTTATTTTCTGTGAGTAGAAAGTTAGAAAGGTTAACAAATCATACAATTTCAATTGCCTTTATCAACTTACATAGGTATTGGAAAAGTGTACCCTTGAAATTCCACCAGTGGCATCAGCAACTCCTTTTGTTACAATTTTAAATTTAATTTTAAATTGAACTGTCGTATGACAGTACCAAAAACCAAGTGTCCTACCAGAGTAAAAATTCACTCACCCCATAAATTTCCAATGCACCAGGAAACCTGTGTGAGCGTCTTGATATGACAGTTAAAAAAAAACCAGCAATCTAAATTGCACTTCCAAATTCTCTGAAGAGAGAGACAAAGCTATTTGAAGTTTAGATCAATTCGAAACTTGGTTTAAAAGTGATGTCAGTAGTGTGGAAGAAACATTTATATTACCAGTTGGCACACCTTTGGGTGCTTTAATTCAATTAAATTAAACTCAAAATATTTTGCGATTGAATTCATAAATTTAGAAAAAAACAAAAGAAAATTGTTAGGCCTTGTGGCTAGATGACAGTATCTATACGAAGATCATGAAGCTGTGACGTTCTACTAGGAATATTATTCTTTTAGTACTTTGAAAACATAAAGTTGTCTTATTGGTAGAATATGCAAGTCTCTAAAGAAAGGCCAGCTCTGAGTAAAGCGATTTTTGTTACAAATAATTCTTATGCTTCTGAGCTATTAACAATGGACTGAAAGAGTTATTAGAAGAACCACTCCAGCTGGTGATACCATACTGCAACTAGGTGGCTGTAATAGATTAACTTTAATACTTTTTAGAACAATATTGTTTACAGTGATACATTTTGCGCGTTACAAGCAACATATTTTATTTAACAGTTTAAAGATGATCTTTCCAATTTAAATTATGGTCAATTAATACTAAAAGGTATTTATATACAATCTTAAAACAATTATTAGAACAAGGTAAACAACTAGCAGAATTACATTTTCCACAAATGTATACAGGTAGACAGAATTGTTTACAATCATAAGCATGGAAACATGAATTAAACCATTTAAGACGTTATTTAATATTTTGAAAGACATAAGTTTTGTCTTCTAGCTAATAATCAGTTTATGTTCGGCAAACCAAAGTCTCAATGTTTCTAGATCTTCCGAGATCTTTGCAATACTTTCGCATCTTGTGTCAAATTGGTAATTGAAGTCTGCAAATACAATTGACAGTGCATTTAGAGTTAATGAAAAGCGAGAGTTAATTTAAATTAAGAACAGCACAGTACCAAGAACTGAGCCCTGTGGTACATCAGTTTTTAAAATGTGCAATGAACATTGACCAACTCGGTCTCCAGTTCGTTTTGGCAAAAGTGAGTAAAAGCCTTAGTGACAATTCGTGAAATTTGCTCTCATACGTGCACGACCCTTTTCTCAACATTTTAAATAAGGAAACCCTAAAATTTCCTTTACTTTTGACGCCGTTTGAACTTTACCGCTTGTACTTCAAAGTCTCTTCAGACCATCAAACAATCAAACATGTCTGCCCCGAATCTCCGAACAAGAGCTGCCAAAACCATACCTTCTACACCTCCCCAGTTTCCCCCTACGACAAAACAGTGATTTACCCGTCACTGTGAAGATTTTAGAGGAACAGCTCTCCAAGCAATCTTCCTCACTGCGTCAGAGCTTCTCTGAGGAAGTATCTAAAATTCAAAATGAATTTCTGCATAAGCTCGAAGAAATTACGGCATACCTGAGTCGAAGATTTGAAGAGGTCAACACAACAATCGCCGACACAATCGAACGTGTTGATCGGCTATAAGCTATCTCCAATGCAACATCAAGACAACACCATGATGAAATAGCAGCTATGCAAAAACAATGCAATGCGCTGGGGATATCCTGTGATTCCATGCTCTTCGGTATACCGATTCAGCCTGAAGAGAATCTTGTTTAACCGACTTTGTCACACGTTAGAGTGCAAGCCGCCTCTCCTCATGAACATCTTTCGCACAAAAAAAGAAACAATGAAATAACAACACCACCACCAATCGTTATAAAATTCAGCAACACTTTTCAGAGAAATGCTGTTTTGATGTCAGCTACCAACTACCGCAAACGTAAAGCCAGAGAACCGCGCCTGTATGACCTGGGTATCGAGGCGAACAACAGCTGTTACCTCAATGAGAGCCTCACAGACAAATACGCTCTCTCTTAAAAAGCGCTTTGGGCCTCCGACGGAGGAAAAAACTGTTTGCTGTGCACACAAAATACGGAGATTTTTATGTCAGGAAGACGGAGAGTGGAAAAAGCATACAATGAACCCAGATGACCTACTTGCAGCTGCCGCTGATATCAATATATAAGAGTTTGTTCACTTTGTCGTATTTTAATTTCCAGAATATTTTAAGCTCTTCTATTTGTTCACCCCTCACTCTTTGCCTAATTTTTCCAATCTCCCTAAAACTGCACTTTATTATATTTTTATAATTTTACTAAATGGATGGAAATGAACTTCGGGATCAACGCGGTACAAATGAGAAATCAACGTACTCGTATACTATGCTAAATGTATTGTCAAGGAATTACGAGGGACTTAGGGTACGTTATCTAAATGCGCGCAGCTTAAATGACAGTAAATTAGATTCTTTAAGGTATCTGTTCTCTAAGTCATGTGTCGATGTTATTTGTGTAAGTGAAACCTGGTTCAATCCCGACGTTAATGATTTATGTTATAAAATTCCCAATTATGAGATTTTTCGAAACGATCGACTCACCAAAATGATTTCAGTGATATCGACCTAAACACCCTCCAAATAAATAGCTGCTGGCTCTATTCCTTGGGAGGAGTGCTATTCTAGACTTGATCCCAATGATAAAGTTAACCTGTTTCAAAAAACGATTACAAGACTGTTCAATGAATTCGTACCCACTAAAACGGTCACAATTCAAAACCGTGCATGTCCTTGGTTCACTACTCAAGTGGTTAACTGAATCAAAAAGAAGAACAAGCTACATAGTAAATGGAAGCACTCTCCAACTCATTACAACTAGTCTTTGTTATTTCGCTTCTAAGCTAGATCCATCCCTCTCGTCGAAGAAGTTATGGAGTAATCTTCACAAAATTTGTATAACATCTAGAAACAGCAAATCTGAATGACTTCCCGAATCCAAATGAGTTGAATCATAGGGGATGATTCCTACTCGTGCGATTTTGACTTAAACCAGAATGTGGACCGCATTTACTTGCTAGAGGATTTCGCGGTTGCTACGGAGGACGAAGATATGTAATGGCTGTCAAAACTGATTCTATCGGTGAAGATGACATTCCCGTGCTCTTCGTCAAACTCATCCTACCGCAAATTGTTTCGGTTCTGACCCATGTAATTAATTGGTGCATAATTACATCTACCTTTCCGAAGTCATGGAAAATTGCACGAGTTATGCCGATCGCTACTGCCGATTTTAGGCCAATAAGCATTCTGCCCTGCTTTTTGAAAGTCTTGGAGAAAATTACAGCAAAACAAATCACAGAGTACTTAACTCTCAATAACCTTTTATACGACAAGCAATCAGGTTTTCGGGCCAACTGCGGCTGTTCTTCAGCCATGGTCAACCTGCTTGAAGAGGTTAGACCATCTTTTGATAAGAAATACTCGTATGTCTCATTACTCTGTTTGCTAGATTTCTCGAAGGCTTTCGATAAAATCAACCACAAGATATTGTGTTGGAAGCTAACATACTATTTTGGTTTTGGTGGTCATGCGGTAAGGTTGCTGAATAGTTTTATCTCCGAAAGGTGCCAAAGAGTTTTCTCCAGTTTCTCCCTTCTGGAACTCAAGCAAGGCGTTCCTCAAGAGTCGATATTGGATCCAATTCTAGTTTGTATATTTATCAACGATCTACCGTCAGTGTGCAGGCTTTCTTATGTGCACATGTATGCTGATGATGTACAATTACACCTAGCCAAACCACTTCGCAAGATCAACGAACTGACCCAATGATGACTTGCAATGCGTCTATACTTTGTCAGTAACAAATGGACTACCACTGAACCCGACTAAGACACGAGTAATTCCAATATCCAAAATAAGGTTTAACCTAGATCTTCTGCCTGACGTTCTTCTTAACAATTTGAAAGTTAAAGCCGTAGAGTCTGTTACTAGCCTTAGATTTGTTATTAGTCGAGATTTGTCGGGTTATAATCATGCCAACATGGTTGTAGGTCGTATCTACGGATGCAAATCATGGTCAACCATGTCGAACGCTTTTGTCATATCGACAAACAGAGCTATGGTGGATTTATTACAATTAATACCTTCATACATCTGGCTACACACTCTGAGGATAGCATCCTCGGTTGGCATTCCTCATCTAAAACCAAACTGATGACTATTAAAAATATTGTTTCTGTCTAAAAAAGCCAATATGCGTGATTTCACAAGTATTTCAAAAGCTTAGAAAATGGTAGTCGGGAAATAGGAAATATGTACCACCTTTTCTAAAAAGTGGTATAATTTCAGCGCTTTTCAAGTGGTGAGGGAAACAACTATTTCCAACACTAAGATTAAACAAGTAACATAAACCGTCCACCATGTAGAAGCACATTTTCTTCAACAATATACTTGATATACCATCATTAGTACAAGGCTTGTTGTTTTTAACGACATTATTGCCTTATAAATTTCATTCGAGGAAGACGATTGGAAAACAAAATTGTTTGGTTGTGTGTTTACTGTGGTTGCAGTCTACTGAGATCTCTACAGATGGTTGGAGTATTTCTGAAATTTCGGTATAGTACTCATTGGGCTTATTGGAAATGCTGATTGAATCAGTGACACTTTCACCATCTATCTCCAAGCTATTTATACCTATTGGTTGTCTACTTTTTCCCAGAATGTTATCAACTACCTTCCATTCATCTCTTACACATCCTGAGCATATCGTGTGAAAGTATTGTTGCAGCTCCCGGGGAAGGAAAAATTAATTTATTTATTTATTTAAATTAAAAGCCAAAAACACGAAACTATAAAGCAAAGGAAAAAAAAACCACAACCACACGGGGGGTAGAGGAATGTAAGCAATGGGAAAGTGGACGCCACCCAATTTTTATGCGAAATTGGAAAAACAAGGTCGAAGTAAAACAGATGAATTTTTTCCTGATGGGGACTTAATTTGTGCGGATTTATTTATTTATTTTTTCTATTAAGCGGGGGCGATGACTAACCAAGTATAGGGTGTCGTGTAGCACCAGAGGGGTTGCTCACCTTAAAATCTTCTCAAACAAAACACTCAACTTAGCGGCCAACAGGATGCCCACGATTCCATACGATCGCGAGAACGGTGCCCTTAGAGCCAACGGGGTCCGTAACCGCTAAAGGGTTAAGGGGCCTTACGGGATCACCGAATCACAAAGATTCTCACTTGGGGGAAGTTTACACAAATGTGTAGGTATTTACAGTATTAAAAGAAAATGCAAAGTGGTACTTATCTCTTTTCCTGCCTACTTGGGGTCGCTCTTGTCTGATTGTCGGGGTTGATGAGGGGAGTGTCTACCTCCCGCCGCTGTAACTCTCGTCGTAGGTTGCGTCCGTTGGTTTCTCGTCTGTCGCAGCTTCCGTCTTCCTTTCTTGTTGTGTTTTTTTTGTTCGGTCGTGGTGTAGTTTTCCCTTAGTTTTCCTCTTTGTTGGTTTCTTTATTTTTGCTCGTTCGTTTTGTGATTTTTAGTTTTTTTTCTTGTTAGTTTTTTTTTTTGGGTACTCTCCGCTATGACGGCTAGGTACTAATTACCCTAGCCGCGCATTTTGGCTAGTTTCCACCCACACACACACATTCATACATGGTTCCACTAATTCAGCTGTCAGAGCAAAGGGACTCACTTCCAGAGCTCTGACAGCCTCCCTATGGAACCACCAGTTGATGTTTTCTCTTGTTCGTTCTGTTCGTTCCGTCTGTCGAGTGATTGCTTGGGTCCATATTACACCCTCGGACCCATGACTTTTTTGGGGATAATTTAAGTGAGCCCATTTAGTGACCGCCAAGTAGGAAGAAAACTTTTATAAATAGATTCTACTGCGGGGCCCGTAAGTCTCCTTGCAGACACGACAAACACGAATGAGGGGGGCGGATCGTGGGGAATCGTGAGCTTTCTTTCACAATTATTGCTTTTTGAATTTGACGTTTTGGGGGTTTTACAAATTTATGTCGCTGGAAGCAAACAATCTAAAATTTAGGGTGGACTCTTGGCCATTGCTGGGGTGTCGACATCTTCAGGCATCAATCAGGGGTACCTATATGGTCGTCTCTGGAGCGGTAGGCCTGGGCGGAACTGGATCCACGGAATCAAGTAAATCCCACCCGTACCGTGACATCCAGAGCATGACGGGAAGAAAAGAACAGAGACGAAATCAGAAAAGGCAGGAGGGCAGAGGGGTAAAACAGACAACAACAGGACCAAAGGTAATGGAGGATTTTTGGGGCGTGTTTTGCACGTAACAGTATGTCAATGTAGACCATTCCAGCCACAACAAAGGCGGCCTCGTTTGAAAGCCACTTATTGTCCATAGCGCATAGAATTTATTTATCTAGCACTTATTTAACTGCTTCTTCTGATATTCCGTAGCGAGCCGAAAATTGAAAAGTTGCTCGGAGCATTCCGACTCTTCTGCTACTGCTAGTAATCTATTGTATGTTATCCTCTTGAAATCGTTTTCATAAATGCCGGATTTTCCATCTTTCAAGATAGCAAAATGCTATCAAACGTGAGGTTACAGATCCGGTAGGAGAAGTATGAAATGCGATCATACCTTCGCAAGCCAAAAGTGTATCGAACGGCGTTGTTATATGCGACATTAAGTTTCCGCCTGTTGATAGAGTCGCACTTTCCAAAGACTTCGCAACCATAAGTGAGTATAGGAGTGATGAGTGTTTTAGTCAGATGAATACTTGTTTTTATCGGAGTGAAGGTTTCAGTTGCCCACAGGGAGCGAAGTATACCATGAACTTTGCCCGCAGATTTATTGATGTGATCGCTCCATGTTAAGGTTTTGTTGAAAGTCATACCTAAATTTTTAGCGGTATCCACATATTCAATGGGATCGTCATTGAGGTGGAGCGGTGAGAATCGGGAGGTGTTTAAGGCTTTGCTCGATATGACAATGCACTTTGATTTTCTGGAGTTCATCATCAGCAGATTCTGTTGCGACCAGTTATAAATTTTTTCCAAGTCAGAGTTTAACTGGCGTACACAACGGTCAGATCGAGTCAAGTGAACACTGTTGTGTAATTGGGTGTCGTCGGTATACATTTCAACGGAGGAACTTGTGACAATGGAAGGTAGCTCGTTAAAATATAATGAGAACAGGAGGGGTCCCAATATAGATTGGGAAGAAAGTATATCACCAAATACTGTTTGGTGACGACCTACGAGATACGAAGCCAAAAGTCTCACCGCTGAAAGGGAAAACTGGAATTTGCTTGAGAGTTTATCGCATAGAATAGCGTGGTCGACAGTACCGATCGCCTTTGAGAAATTAAGGAGGACTACTACCGTTAAAAAAGCTGTGGTGCAGCTATGTTCAGGGCGGAAGCCGGATTGCTTAGATGTCAATAGATTCTTCATGTTAAGATACATAGTTATTTGTTTATGCATAATTTTTTCGAAGACTTTAAATAGGAATGAAAGTATTGCAATTGGCCGAAAGTCGCTACCTGTAGGGTTCTTAGAAATAGGTAAGATTTTGGATTACTTCCAGACTGAGGGAAACACACATATGATTAAAGATATGGGTAACGTACGGTACTATTATGGAAAGAATAACCTTAATAAACTTGGGGTGCATCTCATCTACTCCGGCAGAGTTAGATTTAATGGAAAGTAGACTCTCCACCACATCCGCCTGCTCTATAGCAGAAAACTCGAAGGTTTCGAAAGGCGTTGAACTGATGCTGATGTTGAGGTTGAGACCATAAGGAGGAGGATAAGTAATCGGAGGGGAATACGATACAAAGTTTTTGTTGAGTGCGTTACCATCGACATTGTCAAGAAGGATACTCGTTTGCTTAGCCAGGCCAATCTTCTTGAAGTTCTTCCACAACTGTTTACCAGAATAAAGCTGTGTTTTGGCTGCGCGAATTTTGCGAACAACGTTATTACGGAGAGTTCGATATTCTCTGAGATGCTCGTCTATTCTAAAGCTCTTCAATTGATCAAACGCCTCGTCCCGTTTTTTCATAACTATTTGAATGTCAGTTGTAAACCATGAATTTAGTCCATGTCTTGATGTTTTTGTCTTTAAGGCTACATGATTGTTGAAAAGTTGAAGGACTTTGGTTTGTAGGAATTCGACTTGTTGATTAGATGAAGACATGAAATATAATTACTCCAAGTTTATGCTGCGCACGTCGTTTTCCAACACCAAGTAGTCAACATATCTGAAATCTCTAAAATTAAATGTATTGACTGAAACGTGGCAACTAAAATCGAATGTTAGGTTGATAAGGTCGTGTTTTGAGGACCCAGGATCTGACAATTGATCATAAAAAAGAATTTTACTGGTTTGGCTAACGAAGAAAACATCAAGTAGGGTACTAGAAGAGTCTGTAAAGTGAGTTGGTGTAGTAGAGTTAACAGGAGAAAGGTTAAGTGAACTCATATTATTGATAAGTTTACGCTCCGCCAAGAGATCACTATTGATGTCTCCGTACAGTATTACGTTCGATGAGTTGACTGAGATTTCTTCCATCAGGGAAGAACTGTATGAACGTTGTCAATCAGATCCAGAAACAAATAATCCATCTCATAGTTACGCTGGGACCAACTCTAACATATATAGCAACTCCTCCACCAATACGATCAATGCTGTCACCTCGATAAATTTGTTAACCTTCTAAGCGATACAGTTTGTAATAGAAAATACGTGTGTCCATCTATCTGCAAATGTAGACCAGCTACTACTCTATTTATAATAGAGTCTCTTTTCACACCAAACTCTTTCACAAATCAAAGATTGATTCGACTTAATTATTCAAACTGCTTATTAAAAAGGTATCGCATTAGCTGATTGATTTTGACAAATTGGCAATATTCCCTCAGCTTTTGGAACTTCTGTAGAACTCGTTGTTCTCCAGTTTTAAGGAGGAAAAACCCAAAAATGTACTGGCCATTACGAGCTACTCGTAAATACCAGAATAAATTTACCTGGTTCTTTTGATTAAGAAGAACACTCTCATTAAAATTACCAACTAATTAAATATGCGTAAAATATAATGCTGGGTGAGTATCTCATACTCGTGAGTGTCACTTATTGGATAAATGGATTTTGTTTTAATTTTATTTGCAATTTTAATAAATATATTATTTCTCCCGAAAATTTACTAATTTTTTTTTGATTTGATTTATTTACAGGAATGTCTCAAATAATCGGAGTATCTGATATAACAGATAATAAGAATATCTGGCGAACGCTTCTAGCTGAGTTTGTTGGAACGTTCTTCTTGATATTCATTGGAGTTGGAAGTACTGTAGGTGGCCTAGGGGTTGGATATGAGCCATCAGTTGTACAGATTGCATTCACCTTTGGTTTGACAGTGGCTACATTAGCTCAGGTGAGTGAACTAACTAAGATGCATATGTACTCGTTTATTCTAAAGGAATTTGTCTTTTCTTAAAGAATAAAAAAAAAAAACAAAAAAAAAAAACGAACTCCATGGCAAGAATTTATATGCCTAATGATTAATACATCATTCGCGTTCGCATGGAATATGAATAGTGACGGGTTATTAATCATAATAGCAACAAAAATAAATGCCATGAGTTCGCTAGACTTTATTTTCTATCGAACTAACAAAATGTCATGGTTAAAAAAAATTATTTATTAAGTATAGTACGTCTCTATCGTAATGAATAGTGTTTGCCATTTATTTTAAACACTAATTTGTTTCTTGTGTAAGTAAAAGGGGCGATTCTGTTTTTATTCTGGGACTTTTAGGTCTTAAGGTTGGCCTTGCCTAGAACGACTTAGTTTTTGAACCGAAATACGAGCTAAGTGAAAACCTTAGGTTCAGACCAAACTGGGGCTCCTCTGAACTTCACTGCGAATCGTTTTTAATGACAGCTTAATAGATCGGTTAAGAAACTATTTAAAACAAATTTTTCAGACGGTTCAAAAACCCGAAAGTGCTATATTAGATATTTCAATCGCATTTAAGCTGTAGTGCTCTAAACTCTTTACTTTGTAATTATAGACCCTTTCAGGTGACCTTGTTTCAAATACACATAAAGTATACTGCTTAAAGTAACACCTTCGTCAACAACTATAATATTTGACTTTATTGAACTGGCAGCGACCATTTATTCTCTGTTGTTGCCTTTGATAACGATGCCTGGTTATTTGGAAGTATTTACGAATATCACTAGATTATAAATAGATGGCCTTATCTCGATCAGAAAACTTTTTTTTTATTTTTTTTTTTTATAATCAGCACGCGCTCAAAGGGTTTGAGTACCCTTAAAGTGATTGTACACAGCGCGGGCAAAGGAAATTTAGGGAGGAAGAAAAGAGAGGTACCGATGTACATTGTTTTTAAATGTTTGCAAGTTATAACGACCAGGAAATACAGAGATCGGCAGAGCATTCCATAAGTGAGTTGTACGGCTTAGGAACAAATCACGATATTTTAGAGTACGTCCGAAAATTGGCTTGAGGGTATACTGATGAGCATTCATAGCGAGACGGGTGTTACGGTTGAAAGTTTGAATGGGCGGAATGCTACTGGCGATTTCAGTGGAGCACTGGTGGTGGAAGTAGCGATAAAACAAAGTGACACACGAGACATTACGTCGGTGTTCGAGGGTATCAATTGACTGACTTATATTAGTATCATCAATGAGCTTTATCGCACGATTTTGAATCCTATCTAGCAGGTCCAGAAATGTTTTAGGAGCACCTGACCAGATGTGGGCATTGTGCTCCAATTTTGGGCGGATGAATGCCTTATTGAGGCCAGATCAGAAGGGGTAAAATATTTCTTACATCGCTTGAGGAAACCTAGACATTTTGTAGCATTTTTGGCGACATCAAATATGTGGTCATTCTAACGTAAGTTGTCATTGACACACATACCGAGAATGGAAAGTTTTTCGGTTTCGACGATGCAAGTGCCATTCATAGATAATGGCTGGGTGTTTAAATTTCGCTTTAACGACAGCAGACATTATTGTATTTTGGAAGCATAAATCTGTTGATAGTTCCCCAATTGTTTATGCTGGTGATATCGGAATTTAATGAGCTTAGAATGCGCTGCCGTTCTTGTTCTACAGCCGAAGAGCAGGGCCGTGAGTCCGGGAACGAATATGAAAAGCAGAGAGTACTGTCATCAGCAAAGGAATATATTGGATTAGAAGTAGCAGACAAAAGATCGTTAATGAAAACTAAAAAGGGTGTCGGTGACAGAACAGAGCCCTGGGGCATACCAGCATTTATTTTGTGAATATCAGACTTGAAACCGTCCAAAACAACTAGAATTGAACGTTCCGAAAGGTAATTTCTAATCCATTGAAGAAGAGAGTCGTCGATCCCAAATGCACGCATTTTCGATAAAAGAGCTTCATGCCAAACTCTGTCAAATGCCTTAGAAATATCAAGTGCAACTATCTTGCTTTTCGGTACGACATGCCATCAAATCACCAGTGGACCTGTTGCTACGAAAACCATATTGCCGGTCATTGAAAAGTTTTCGTGTTTCGAGATATTTCATGAGCTGACGATTTATCAGCGTTTCCATGAACTCGGAAAGAAGGGACGTAAGTGCAATGGGTCTGTAAGAGGAGAGAGAAGATGGGACGGGCTGGACAAATGCTGTTTTCCATCTGCTCGGGAAGAGTCCTAAAGAGTAGGATTGATGAAAAATATTACGCAGTGGTTTTGCCAGCGAGGAAGAACACCTCTTCAGAAGAAGGGGAGATATACCATCTGGACCAGCGGATTTATGTATGTTGAGATCTTTAAGTACTCTTGCTACTACACGAGTGCGAAAGTAGATTCGTCTCATTGAAAATTCGACGCACTCAATTGTAGGCGGAGACAAAGCACAATCTGGAAGGGTTGAGCTGGCCACAAAGTGTGCAGCAAGTAGATTGGTCTTGTCCAAAGAGCTGACAGCTGGAATGTCATTGTAAATGAGCGTTGGGATGGAGGATGAGGCGGAATTTCTAATGTTTTTGACGAACGACCAACATTTTTTACTGCCTTTGGGACATTGCAGTATTTTTTGCCTCAGTTTTTGGTCGTATAGGAATTCCACACGCTTAAGAAAGGCGTTGCAGTCATTTCTGGCTCGTTTGAACTTTTTCCGGTTTTCCTCTGTCGGGTTGGTCTTGTAGGGCCGAAAAAAATATTTCTCTAACCCTGACGGCCTCTTTACAGCTCGAGTCGTACCATGCCTTTTCTTTTGGTTTGATACTCTTCATCCGATGAGGAATAAATGATCTCATTCCAAAGAGAATGGTGTCTGTAATCATATCAGCAGCGGCATACACGTCATTATCGAGGAAACATAACGACCAGTTAAAATTCTTAAAGAAGCTGTTAAGACCGCTCCAGTTGGCTTTCTCGTATTGCCATACGGTTCTTTTAGGAATTTTTTCTCTAACTGTGTGGTCGGTGTACGAGAAATTAGCTGATATGACACAATGGTCCGACGAGCCTAGAGGGGAGAGCACATAAATGGTGTACTTATCAGGGTGAGAAGTTAAAAACAAGTCCAGGGTGTTGGTGGTATGACTATCAACGTCTGGTATTCACGTGGGCTCATTTACAAGCTGCGTTAGGTTGTTTTCAGCAGCGAAAATCTCAACACACCGTCCTTCGGGTGTTGTCTGTCCAGAATGTCGAAGCCACCCAGAATTGTCCAGTTTGGGGCTTCTGTAAATAAAGCAGTAGTGGATAATTTGCTTACGGAGATGGAATTTTAACCACATGAAATTAAATTCCGGATTGGAACATGGATCACATTGTGGTGGAGTTTGGTAAGCTACATCACTACGCACATAAATGGCGAGGCCGCGGTGAGAGAAGAATAATGGCACTAGTTCGTAGCCAGGTAGCTTCAGATCAGAATGATCTGCGAGGTGTGGGCGGGGATCTACCTGTGTTTCACTAAGTGCCAAAACAGCTTATCTGTACTTACAGACGTGGACGTACGCAGAAAAGTGATTACTTTTTAGCCCGCGTATATTGGCTACGTCCACCCTGAATTCCCTAGTCATAATCTACAACAAACACAAAAAACACAAATACCGACGATGCTAAGCAAGGCTGCGAAGTGAAAATTCTTACCTTTTCCAGAATATTGATAAAAAGATTTGAAATAAACTGAGAACCGAAAAACATGCTGAATATGCAACCTGACTATTTTGTCGATTCTAGAACTCAGCTATTCCAAAAAGTTGTGTTCTGTACAGGAAAAATCGCAGGTGCATACTCGTGTTTCGTGCAGAATCTTACGAGAAACTTTAAAGTTTGGATTTATTGTAGGAGTAGTTTTCTCGTTACCACTTAAAAGATTCGTTTTACTGAGATTTTTTGATTATGATTTTGGCAGTTTTGAATTCCAAATTAGTCACTTTTGATGGCATTTTGCAGACTTAGGTGGTCCTAGTTCCCAATTAACATGTCTTACCAGCCAGTTCAATATACATATAGCAAGTTGCCTATAGGTATTTAGGTATAGGCGTCTATTCAACGTGAACCCAAGAATGCGCTTTTTTGTTACAATGACTCGTGTGACCTGGTTGAACATGTGAAACAGTCGGTACCTAGATTCCGACTGTGGAATTTTTGTGTCTAGGTCGAGAGGCAGAAAATGCAGGAGGGCATTCGTTGGGGACGACCTCAGTGCGCCCATTGCTGTTCTTGGAGCCCCTTTAGGCTCGTGAAGCCTAAGCCTTTGCTCAACGCGGACCACCACACTAATGAACCGTAGGTGAGAATTGGGCCCACTACGGCTGTGTACTCGTACATCCACAGGGCCATCTTTTAGTTTGCCTGCGGCATATGCCTGCCTTACTCTGTGTTGGATGTAGCCCAGGTAATAACCTTGCCTAGAGCAGCCTCCATGATTTCACTTATCACGAAACTTCTCTGACATATGTACATATGCGACCATTCTCAGTCTAGTCTTGCAAGCATTTTATTATTACCCGGTATAAGCACCACTCGAGTGCATCTCGAAGAGTAGGGTACGTGGGTCTGTATGAAACAGCTTCTAAAGATTGACGTGTTGAAATCTTTTTTTTGGAGATGATACAGAATACAGGTTGCACTTGCCGATACCTCCCGCTTTCCGTACTAATATGACTGCATCCGGGAAAGTGTGTGTTCATCAGGAGTTGCTGGGTTTCCACAAAGGATTCTGTCCATCCTCCATCTGACCTTCTTAGAAACGAAGTGCTGGAGTATTCCTTGGAAAGAATTTTCCTAAGCCAGGAGAAGACCTTGAAGGTTTCTATGGAATGGCAATAGCCCATCCAAGCCTACTTGTTGGATGTCTTTGTGGTTTTCATATAGAGACTTAAACAGTCTTTCCAAGGCTGGCAGAGATTAGACAGATTTTCATTCCACCATGAGGAAAGTGCTTGATTGCCTTCTCGAAAGCCTTTACTTTTGCCACCAGTTCTTTGATTGCTACGGTCCTTATTTCGGGTATGTTTTTGTGTTTTGTCTTAAGGACTATGCCATTTCTAAACGGTTTAGTGGCCTCGGCCTCAAGACCCAAATCATAGAGGATTCATATGTGGTCTGAGATGACTCCAGATTGACTTCTTATGGTGGCTGCAAGTTTCTCCACTTCCTCTGGCGGTGCTGGTCTCTCACGAACCATGTACGCTGATGAGAGATATGTTGTTTAGTTCGAACACTCCAGTTTAACAACTTACAAATCGTTTGATCTAAGATTGGGAAAAGCTTTAATATGTTTCTTAATGAGTATTCATGTTGTAGCCTTACCGATAGCCTGATATTTTTAAATCAGTTCGTATTGTTTGTCTTGAAGCCCCTTAATGGCCGAGTCTCCCACATAGGGTTCCTGAAGAATGCCAATGTTAATATTTTCCTCCCTTAGTAAAACTATCAGATTACTAGCTCACCTAGATTACCTCAAATTAGTTTGTATGATCTTCAGCATTATCCGTTTTGTCGTCGATCACCAAGTTCTGCAACAACTTGTCGATTTCGATGATGTCCACATCGTCCTCAGAACCTTAAGCTTAAGTTTATGTCGTTCTAACTCTGGTGCTGTTTGGAACTCGTTATTGATGATGAGCAAGAAGGACATAGTGTTTTATGAGGTTCCTCTGCCTTAATGACTATCCAGTCATCCACTGGAATCGCGGAGTTGTGGAATTTAAGACATGCACGCTTTGGGTTTCCTTGTGATGAATAAGTTTGGGCTTCAATTCATCCAAATCCTCGCTAACCTTAACAATGCACCTCGTCCGCTTGGTGCCTTTCGTGGACTTTTCCGGCTGATTCATTTTTAGCGATCGTGCCTAAAATTAAGGATAAAATCAACCATGCCTGGCCATCGTAGGGGACCGTTTACGACCAGTTAGATTTATCCACTTATTGGGCATGCAGCCGCCAGCACGAGTGCCTCAACACTTTGGCTTAGAAGTGGGATTTTGTTCCTATAGCAACGTAGTCGAGTATCCCTCGTGTTAGAACACTAGTGCTTGCACTCTATACATAGAATTTAGCCATCCTAATTGCTGTAATCGAAACCTGATATGGAACCATTAGAATCTAATGATTAGATTGTTGGCCATCGGTTTGAGATGATCACATAATACGGCAGCAAGAATCTTGTTTACGATTTTAAATACACGTATGCCGATTTAGTTAGCGCAGTTAAAGCTAGGATATCGAAGAATGATTATGGAGAAGCCTCTTTAGCCACAAGGTGTTACGGTTTGGTGCGTTTCCTGGACAGAAGACATTATTGAATCTTATGTCTTTGAAAACAAAGCGGGGTGGCGGTTACTTTGCATGGGCTTTCAAACCATGATTGATAAATTTTTTGTGGTCAAGACTTGAAAGTCATTTCAAATGTTTGAAATGTTTTTCTACTATGCAACTGCCACACAATTGGCGCTACTATTGCTCTGTTGAAAAGTTTCCTGGGTGATACATTTCTCGAAATTATGATCAAAAGTGGCCAATGGCTATAATGTTTTTGCTCAATCAAGTTCTGAGTAAGTCAATAGTTTCAGGGACAGTATAACACGTGACCACATATAGTTTGGATCAATCTCGACTATGTTTTCGCACTAAAACACACTGATCCTTGTCCGGTAACATGGTTTATTGACTGTAAAGTGGACTCGGATCTAATTTTTTGAAAAACGAATGGCTTTCAGTCCTGGCGGTTATAATTTTTTTACACGAAAATAATGTTGATGCGTTGTTGGCTTTGCGGAAGTGTAAGTGATAAGAAATTTAAACACAACATGAGGACCAACAAAATCACATAATCTTTGATATGTTTCGCGAATTGAAGACCGGTTGTGAAAGAATAGCGTTTTCGAATAAGGACTTGACGACTTGTTTTTTTTAAATAAAAGGCAAACCATTTGAGATATTTCAAAAACTTTATTATCGGCTTGAAATACAATTAAAACATTTATGAATGGAACTCGACTTCGTTCATATGGCCACCGCGGGCACGTTTGCAGCTGTCGACCCAATTTTCAACGACTCGGCCACACATTTCGGTCGAAACGGCCGATATTTCGCGTTCAATGTTGGCTATGAGCTCTTTCGACGTCGTCATCGTGTTGGCATAAACCAATGACTTAACGTAGCCCCACAGAAAATAGTCAAGCGGCGTTAAATCGCACGAACGAGGCGGACAATCGACTGGCGCATGTCTTCAGATAATACGCTCACCATACTTACTCTTCAATAAATCGATTGTAGCGTGTGCTCTGTCGCTTGTGGCATCATCCTGTTAAAACCACATGCCGTCCAAGTCCATATCTTCCAATTCGGGCCAAAAATAATCAGAGATCATGGCGCGATAACGCTGATCATTCACAGTAACGTGACGATCCTTATCGTCGACGAAAAAATATGGCCGCACCAAATTTTTTTTATTTTTTGTGGATGAGGTGGTGATTCATGAAGCACATGTGGATTTTCACCCAACCAATTGGTGAACCCATTGAGCCAAAAATGAGCTTCATCACTGTAGATGATTTTGCGTGAAATTCATCATCTTATCGCATCTTCTCCAGAACGTACGTCGCTTCAAATAGCATATCGGCTTCAATTCTTGAGTCAGCTTAATCTTGTATGTGTGTAAACCAAGATCCTTACGCAAAATACGCCATAATGTGGTCTGAGCGATGCCCAATTCTTGAGAACGCCGTGGAATTGACTGATTTGGATCGTTTGCTACGGACTCGTGAACGGCAGCGATATTTTCGACACTTCCACCAACTCGTTATCTCACTGACACGGTAAGATCACACAACGAATATGTAGACTCAAATTTTTGCACTAAACTTGTTATTGCCTGTCTACTAAGGCGAGAATTACGACCGAAAATTGGAGTTAACGCTCTTAAAGTTGCAGTCACCGACTACAATAGAACATTTTTATAATTTGCAGATGTTGCTCGTTCGTGTACTTTTTCATGATGAAAATGTTGAATTTACTGAATAAATTGACAGTAACAGTTTGATGATTAGTGAAAGAGTGCGTTCACAAATTAAATTCAAAATTGTCAAGTCTCTATTGGAAAACTCTTTTCTTACGAGTTTTTAGAAGAAAATTTAGGGATTCATTCCGTGCAGTAATCGTTCTGCTTCTCGTGGTACCATCTTCCCTATTGACACAAAGCCTTTCGTTCTGCTACAAGCTGTATATTCTGTTAGACTCCAAAAGAGTTCTGATTGACTCGATATGCCGTTCGCTAAAAATGCACTCACTTTTACAAAATACGAGTACACATATCAATCTTCTACCAACATGTCATCCTCTCCAACCTATGCTTGCTCATCTGGTCATATTTGGACTTTAAAAACCATTAAGGGTACTTAGAAACATCACTATTTTACAAACAATTAAATAGTGTGTTAGCACAAATTGCAAGGCTAGAGATCATTAATATCTTCTGATCACCTAGAATTCGTGTCAAAGTGAATTACATGTGTTGGCATTATGATGTCAGCGATTATTAGTGATGATGTATTCTAGCATTTTTTGTTTTTTTTTTTTGTTTTTTGGTTGATAATTGATATGCCCGTATTGAAGCACCTTTCCCACACAATCAAATTTCAGTGAGTCCACAGTCGAAAGTCAGGCTGCGGTTAGTAAGTTCAACCTAGACTTGGCATTCTAAATGATGGGCAACTTTAGCGATTTCATTGGATCACAAGAGGTATTCATTGTAATCAACCCAAAACTTTGCAGTCGCACATATTGACTTCATGTTGACATTCACATTTTGATTCAAAAGTTTAGATGACATCAAAATGTGTGCATTAGAATGAATTTTGTTTGCATATTGCAAGTATAATTACGTCGAAGAACTATTACTCATAGAACTTACAAGAGGTCTTGCGCAGAGCCGTAAAAAAAAATAAGCCACTTAATCATTACAAGTGTATTCAGAAACACTGGTGAGCGATTGAACTCACTCATTGTGGCTGAAGTACTAAACACATCTAGTTCATGTTGATTTTTATTTGACATGTTTCGCGTACACATTTTTCGGCACAGTTGCTTAAATGAATTAAACTTAACGTCTCCTTTCCAGATTTTGGTCCTTCAAAAATGACTTTCATCTTGCATTCATCAAAAACGTATGTAACCGTATATAATCAAATGTCATTTTCAAGTATAGAACGTGGCCACACCGAATGTGTTGCTGTAGTTAGGCGAGATCTTTCCGATTTTGCGGCTGCTCAGCCATAATTTAGCACTAGTAAGGAAGGGAAGACTTTGAAACTGTTTCATCTCGAATTCGTAGAAGACCGCCGCGAAAAAAGAACATCTTACTGTAGAAAATGAACATTTGTCAATATCGTTGGCTCGCATTATCAAAGAAGATTTGGAACTCATTCCATACAGAAGACGTGATGAAGACCTACTTACTCTTCTTGATTTCCGCACTGAAGCAAAAATTTAAATCTTGGCACATCCGGAACACGAAGAACGTTCACCGATGAATTCTACTTTCTGACAACAAAAAGCCTTCACTGGTTAAAAATCCTTCAATAAGCACAACGATCGAGTGAATAATTCCTTATCAAGAGAATGTGCAGGCAAAACGATACCTCGGTACCAACAGACTGACGAAGAAGTCTCATTCCGCAACGCCACTATTGACGTACTGCACAGACATAAAAGTAGACTGCTGTCAAGACTAAAAACCTTGACAGTTTACTGACAACTTCTTTGTGATCGAGGATCCGCAGGAGAAGGTAGAGGCTATAGGAGCGACTTTACAGGAAGTGTACAAGGCGAATAACATCATTTTTCCCAAACTACAACCTGGAAAATCGTGTCCTTGTGCACAATTTCTACCTTCGAAATGAAATTGTGAATTGGCGATTCGAGAGCTCGGGTTTCACCCAGTTCGGTGACGAGAATATGGCAAATAATGTCATCACCAACGATAGAGTACTACCCCCGTTCATTTCGAAGGAACAGCTCCAAACGATCTTTGAATCACTTAGAAGTAAGAAATCAGTTCGAACCGATGAAATACCGAACATTGTGCTTCGACATCTCCCACTAGAAGCGGTGGACATTTATACCACCCTGTTTAACAATGCAATGAACATTGCACATTATCCGGCGCGTTGGAAAACTGCTGTGGTACATCCCATCCCCAAAAGGGATAAAGACGCTTCCAATCCGGCGAATCTCCGCTCGATCAGTCTTCTTCCAAACAGTAAGGTTTTGAGAAGGTGATCAATAGAATCCTGACTAAGTGGGTTGAGGACAAAAATATAGTTCCGGATAATCAATTCGGTTTCAAGGCGGGACATATCATTCATGCTGCGTCTAAACTGGTTTCTGATATCCAATAGAACAAAGACATGAACCAGTTCACTGGTCCCTGCCTGATTGACTTGGAGAAAGCCTTCGATACCATGTGGTTAGAGAGACTCTTTTTCAAGCTGGACAGGCTGGGCATTAGTAAACCACTGCTGTATATTTTTTTTTGATATGCTCTCATCGTGAAGAATGGCGATGTGACATCTGCTGGAGCAACAAGGTGCGGTAGGTTCGCCGATCCTATTCAACTTTTACACAAGTGATCTGATAGGTTCACTTCACCATGCCATAGCGTACGCAGACGACTTAATCGCGTACAGATCAGGTCCAAAGATTGAGGTCATTAATATACTTTTGCAGCGTGACTTCGACAAAATTAAGCGATATTGCGACGGCTGGAAGTTGAAAATCAACTTTCAAAAGTCGGAAACCATTCTCTTTAGGACGCCTTTGTCTGGGGCCTCTAGGGATACCAGAAAGAATTGGCGACAGTTCTCGATCGTGGGACAGCACGGGCAGCCACTTGCTTGTCGAAATGTAGTCAGATACCTTGGGATCTGGCTAGATCAATTTCTGTATTTTAACAAACATATAGATGTTGCTCTGGTCAGAGCCAAAGGCGCTTTTGCTCTTACAAAGAGACTGTTTTATAACAGCCAACTCGATGCGAGGGTGAAGGTAATCTGCTACATGGCCCTTATCAGGCCCATGCTTGTATTTGTATGTCCCGTGTGGTTAAACGTGAGAGCAAGTTTATTGGAAAAGATTCTGGTGTTTGAGAGGGCTTGTCTTAGGACTTGTCTTCTGAGAACACCAGAGTCTCAGTACATAAAATTCTATCTCAATGAGGTCTTGTACAAGAGCAATGACCTCATTGAACAACCTGATCTCCGGGGCTTACTACCCCAATTATATGTATCACGAGAGTTCGCTTTGACGGCTAGCAAAGGTCTGATCCAGGACAGATTGGCGGTGCCGTTAATCTTCCACGTCGCTCGAACAGCTGCGAACAGGCAACTCAACTACGACAGTGACGTTCAGTAGGGCGGTAGAGAGTCGCGACAGGAGTGATGTTGCTCAGCAGCATGGTACAATGTAAGCGTTACTGACCTTAATGTTTGCGGCAAAACTGTCTAAACATCGTCTAAAGTTTGTTCTGTGAGGCGTTGTTAAGTCCCTGTGAATAAAATTGTATATGGTGTCTGGTTAATGTATTGTAATAGCCACAAATCAGCCCATTCAATTTGAAGTACATATGTAAGTAAACTTGTTTGGTTAAATTTTATGGACCTAGCCTCCCGCTGTCTCGAATCTTACATGAATATCTTACTCCTACGCAATGATGCTCATCCAGCATTTTATCAGTTAAAAGAATCGGCTTAAGCATACAGCAAAAAGGCATGAACAGACTTTTACTTTCCTCATGGAAAACTGAGTGATAGCCATCAGTAACTAATCATAAAAGCCATGTTTGGAGGTGCTGGGTTGGAAAGACTCTAAAAATCTCACCAAAATCACTCGTTTACTATGCTCTACCTGTGAAAATAAATTTTAAATTTGGGAAGAAACAGATGGAAAGTTTTTTATAATCAAATTGGCCGCAAGAAACATTTATTCCCCAATGCTGTTGATTTTGATGGAATGCACACCAAATTCGTCAATACGTTACTCTCTCCCAGTCATTCTTCCCACGTTTTCAACTTTATCCTGACCACGGGTTGCTAGCAATAGAAAAATGCGAAAATGTTGTCTATTCAAAAAAAAAAAAAAACAACAAAAGTAGTAATGACTGCCGGCCCATCTCAATATCACATTCCTCCTCTAAATTATTTTACGAGTAGTTGAGAGCATACTACAAAAATAAAGTTGATTTGACATTTTACGATGAATAGATGAACGCCAGAATAACGCGTCCAAAAAACTTTCAAACTTATTTTGAAAACCATGGTTCGGTTCGTCAAACTTATCGTGCGCTACCTCCATTTTACGGTGGACATATGGGTCGATGAATCGTTTTCGCACCACGTACATTCTACCCGATAATACGCATCCCCAAAGATTATAAACAGTGCGAACAGAAGAAGTTATTGGAGGAGAATCCGAATGAGTCGATTCGCCATCATGCACAGCTATGCCCATCCACTTTGCGGAAGATTTTACAAAATGATCTTGGCTTAAAAGTTTGCAAGATTCATTTTATGCACTTCGGTGTATGGGCCGAAAACATGATTCACCTTGATCCTTCTTTTCAACGGACAATCTTGTTTTCCGATGAGGCCCATTTTTGGTTAAATAAATATGTAAACAAGCAAAATTGACGAATTTGGAGTGGAAAAAACCCAGAAGTAAGGGATGCCCTTACAACCATTAAATCTCACTGTTTGGTGTGCTTTACGGGTTGGTGGAATCATCGTCCTATACGAGTATTTCTTTAAGGACGCCAGCCAGAATGTTACCGTCAATGGAGAGCGCTATAGAAACATGATTCCTGACTTCTTCGTCCCTCAGTTGAATGGCATTGACGTGACAGAGCTTTATTTTCTGCAAGATGGAGCAACATGCCACAAGGTGCGCGACACTATCAATTTATTGCGTGAAACATTTCCTGTGAACTGGCATCCACTATCCTGTGGTCTCACACCTTTAAATTACTTTCTTTGGGGGTATGTGAAGTCACTAGTCTATGCCGATAAACCAGAGACGTTGGACGATTTGGAAGTCAACATTCGCCGTGTTATTGCTGATATACGGCCCCAGTTGTTCGATAATCTTGTCGAAAATTGGACTTCACGATTGCGCTTCACTCGAAATAGCCATGGTGCTCACATGTCCGCTGTCATATTTAAACACCAATGGCATAAAATTATCTACTAAACAAAGCTAATATCAAAGACATTAGCATCAAGTTTATTTACGAGGGTTGTCTGAAAAGTTTCCGACCGAACAAGAACAAGACATTTTTTTTTATTTTTCTACATAGTCTCCTTGTAACTCTACACACTTCTCCCAGCGATGCTCCCATCTCTCTAACCCGTTCAAATAGTACTTGGCGTTTTTCTCTGCAAAATAATTGTTCACGAAGGTGATTGCCTCCTCATTTGATGAAAATCTCTGTCCTCCGAGCAAAGTTTTTAGATGAGGGAACAAAAATAAGTCGCTTGGGGCTAGATCTGGTGAATAAGGCGGATGGTCAAGCAGTTCAAATCGTAAATCATGGATTTTCGCCATGGCAACCGATGAAGTGTGAGACGGCGCGTTGTCTTGGTGAAGCAGGATTTTCTTTTTCTGCAAATGTGGTCGTTTTTCCACAATTTCTGCCTTCAGCTTGGCAAGTAATGATGCGTAGTATGCTCCTGTAATGGTTCTTACTTTTTGAAGATAATCGATTAAGATAACACCTTTACTATCCCAAAAAAACAGTCGTCATCACTTTCCCATCCGAAAAAACGGATTTTGCTTGTTTTGCAGCCGGCTCGCCCTTTGCAGTCCACTGTTTTGACTGAATTTTTGTTTCGGGCGTATAATGGTGTATCCAAGTTTCATCTACAGTAATTAGTTGTCGCCAAAACCCGGATTTATTGCGCCTAAACTGCGTCAACAGAGCGTTAGAAATGTTCATTCGAACACGTTTTTGGTCTAACGTAAGCAAACGCGGCACCCAACGCGCGGACAGCTTTCTCATGCCTACAACTTGATTTAACATGTAACAAACACGTTCTTTGGACATTTTCATAACCTCTACTATCTCTCTCACTTTAATTTGGCGGTCGTCTAACACCATTTGGTGAACTTTAGCAATGTTATCGTCAGTAGTTGCAGTTTTTGGACGTCCCGAACGTGCATCATCTCCCAAGCTCTTACGGCCACGTTTAAATTCAGCTGCCCAAAATTTCACTGTGGTAAATGATGGTGCAGAGTCCAACTCATTCTTGATTTGCGTAGGCGTATTGCCTTTCAAAAACAAGAATTTAATATCAGCTCGATACTCAATTTTTTCCATTTTCACAAAAAACACTCACATCGACTCACTCAAACGACTGTCAACTAAAAACTGCGCGTCCAAAATGACTGAAACACAAATAGTATTCTCTAGCTTTTATTGACGAGTGCCGCTATCTTTACGTTGCCGTCGGAAACTTTTCAAACTTAGTGATAGTATAGTCGATGCTGTTTGTGTAACTGAGACATGGTTTGACTTGGAGTTCAAATCTAATAAACTTAAATAATATGCAGTTTTTTCCAGCTCACAGATGCCACAAAGGAGGAGGTGGTGTTGGTATCTATTTAAAAAAGTGTCATAAGTGTCACATTATTATAAAATCATCACCAACCGACTTATTGGAGTACGTATTCATTGAGGTCAGGACTATTAACGAAATTTTCCTTCTGGAGTGCATATGGCTCCGGATGTTGCACACCATACGCTAATAAGAGATGTGCTCGAGGAATTATCTCCTTTATATTCCAAAATCGTTATATGTGGTGACTTAAACCTAAATATCTTAGAAAAGGAAAATAATGCTTTTAAAGAACTGATTGAGTCCCTTCGTCTGAGTTTCGTAAATACTCGTAGTATCCATCCTACTCATTTTGTCATTTAGTGTCTGTAGAAAATTTCGTGCTTCGGTACGATCAACTTCCTGTTCCAGCATTTTCGCATCACGACATGATTCTGTTAACAGTAAACATACTTTCGGAAGTAACGAATAATGATTTCTTCGAGTCATTTGATTATACAAAACTTAATCCAATAATACTCTTTCATGACTGCCAGACGATAAATTGGCAGCCGATATATGCAACAAATGATACCAGCTTTCAAATTAAATATTTCAATGAGAACATTTTATACCTTTTTAAAAAGCATGTGCCAGTGGTAAAAAGAAGGTCCAAGAAATTCACATTAACTTGGCTTACTAAAGAAGTCTTTGATCTCATGAAAGCCCGGGATATGCTATACAGGAGATGGAGACGGTACAAATGTTCTGAAATACACACAGAGTCCAAAGTTGTTCGTAATGCAGTAATCTCATTAATCAGATCTAATAAAAGGTCATTTTATGCAAACAAGCTCAATGCAGTTAGCTCAAACACCGACTTTTGGAAGACTGTGCGCTCACTCGGTTTGACTTCTGAAAAGCCAGCCCTTCCAAGCCTCATCAACTTAGACGAACCCAATGCTAAATTTGTTTCTGCATATGATATACATAACCCAACAAATATATCTGAACCGCAATGCAGTAGCGACGACACTTTCTCTTTCACTTTCACTTTCTCCCTACAATGTACCGACGAAATCAGTGTTAGTAAAACGATCGTTGACATTACATCTAACGCAGTCGGATAGGATAATAACGTTCCCAAGTTCATAAAAATCCTGCTTCCAGTCATTCTCACTCATATGACCCATACTCACAAACTCACAACTTCAATCTTCCCTGAAAGTTGGAAAATTGCTAAAGTGGTGCCAATTCCGAAATCTCCATCGCGCGGAGAAACTGAATATCGACCTATTGCCATACTTCCATTTCTGAGCAAAGTCTTTGAGACTATCGTTAGTAAATAAGTCAAACATTATTTAAACGATAAACAGCAATTACAAAAATTGCATCGAAAGTTTAAGGAGCCCTTAGAGGACTTAGTCCAACCACCAACTATCTTCCCACCAAAGTTAAGTTAAAGCTTGTAAAATCATACATCCTGCCTATTCTATTATATGGGTGTGAAATATACTCCGACATGGATTATGAATCTCGGCGAAAGTTGAATGTTGCCTATAATAGCTGTGCGAGATACATATTCGGCATAGGAAGATATGAACATATCTCTTTCTACTCCCATCAGATTGTAGGTATGCCAATCAACGAATTGATGAAATATCGAACTGTACTATCACTACACAAAATTTTAACAACCGGAATATTTATTTGAAAAATATTAATTTCCCGCATAATGTTAGAATGTTGCAATTGATCATTCCAAGATGCAAATATGTTAATACATCTAGACAATTTTTTATTAACTCGATTCGCCTTTGGAATAGTTTACCCGTAGATATAAAGCGCACGACGAACAGAACCGCCTTTAAGAAAAAAATATTTCGTCATTATGCTAATAATTCCTAATAGAGTTGCCTACTTTCCTATCTCTTCTTTTCCTTATGTTTCTTTTTCTTGGTACTTTCTTTTCCTTATCTCTTTCTTTTATTTAAACTTAACTCCTTAAACTAAACTCAAATTAAAGTAATGTACAAAAGCTTGTTCTATTTTTTTAAAAGATGCGTTTTGTACACAAGTCTTATGTGAACAATGAATAAACTAAACTAAACAACCCTCGTAGTTGAGAGCATACTACAAAAATAAATCAATGCATACGTCTACTTGAATAAATTACTCTCGCATATACAACCACGGTTAAGAAAGCATCACAGTTGTATTACAGCGACCGTTACAATTGTTGGTGATATCAGGGAATATCTGGACGAGGATAAAATGACCTTCGTAGTGCTCCTGGATTTTTCAACAGCTGTTGATCACACGAATCTCTGTATTATTATTTATTAATTTATTTTAATTAGTTAGTTAATTAAATAAATTACAAATTAACAATAGGACGCTTATGTCGTCGTATCTTAAGCACAGGAAATAGGCTGTCTCAGTTAGACCTTATACGTCCGCTTTCCTCCACAGCAGTAGTGGTGTGGTGTTCCACAAGGCTCTATTTTGGGGCCACTTCTATTTTCCATGGTCGTGAATGAAATGCCTTCGGAATATCAGAATTGTATCGGAAATGGACTCTTTCTAAGCCCTTCTAAAACGAAATGCAACGCTATCAGCCAGAGATCGATGGGGCATTTATATTTTCTTGACATTGTGATAAACGGCTCAAAAATAGACTAAAAAATAGTCTGAAAGAAGTCTAGGTTTGGTATTTAACACAGCCGTTGGAAAAAAATAATTAATGTTGCATCAGCTCTGGTCGTCCCTAAAATCACGTATGTTGCTAGCAAAAAGGCTGATAATTCCTATTCTTAGCTACGGCTGCGAGCTTTTCTTTAAATGCGATGCATCAAGCTATGTTCAATAGGATCCTTGTGTATTCAAAATCACTCTATAATATGTCACTCATCACCTTTTCCATTGAAGACGTCTCATTTTCCTCTCAAAAGTGATTCTAACCAACTAGCCCAGCAATTCTTTCACAAGCTGCGTTTCATCTTCTCAAGCAGACCACACCAAATAATTCATCCCCGCTTTACGTGCGTTATATCTGAGCGTCAGTGAACAAAGCGCAGCATGTTCGAGAAACTGGTGGCACCAGATGGTTTGGTTTGGAATTTAAAACAGCAGAAGGTGGAGGTCAAACGTTCACCTGTCAGGTTTCAAACACCAGCCGTCACGTCCCAAATTTCCTACGCCCAAATGGCGTCTGGTAGGGGGGCTACGGTACAGCAAGCGACTGCTGCTTCTCCGGCGCCAACGCCGCGAACAACGGAAGCTGCACCTAACATGCTGGCCATCTTGCTCGCAATCCAAGGGCAGATGGCTCAGCTGCAAAAGCAGGTTCAAGAACAGGCCAAGCGGGTGGACCAAATCTACGCGCTGCTGCCGGGCCTAACGTAACACATGTCGTAATGGGTACGCACATGGTGGAGCAAACTTTGAAAATCTTTGCGGTGAATGTTAATTCACTGATTAGGATTGAACGAAGAGCCGCAATGTTTAAATTGCTACAAGACCAAACTCCTGATGTGCTTTTCGCTAGCGAAACTAAGCTAACCGATAAGCACAAACTGGAGTACAATAATTATATCGTTAGAAGAAGAAACCAGCCCAGATCCAAACGTGGAGGCGGCGTCGCGATCTTCATTAAAGAAGGTATAAAATTTCACAGAGTGTACAAAGGCGTGTTGCGCATGTTCCGGGTGTTGGAGGCAGTCGTCGTGTACATCCCGCTCCGCAGTGGAAAGCGGCTGTACTTGGCATCTGTTTATGCACCTGATACTTCACAATCCACTCTATTCATTACAGAGCTCGACACGCTTTTTCGACTTCTGAGGCTGGAATCGGGGGAGAATTATTTTACAATCGGCGGGGATTTCAACGCTAGACATAGAGATTGGGGAAATAATTTGCCAAATACTAGAGGGAACCTACTACTCGATTGGTGGGGTCAGCACGATGTCATGTACAGACTCGGTCTTAAAGCGACGGATAACCCGTCGTTTCCCAGAGGCGGGTCTTAATTGGATCTACTGCTGTACGACGAACGTATACGACTGACAGGTACGAATTTACAAACATTAAACTGTCTGCGCACATTCGTGTATGACAGTGACCATTGCGGTTTTAGCACCGAAATTACAGTTCCCAATGAAATTGCGGAATTGGAGAAGTTTGTCCAAAGATATACTTACAACTACAGTAAGACTCGATGGACACACATCTCCGCAACCTTGACTAGAGCGCTCTCCTCGAACACGCTCCACCCACCGTCCAATAGGAATTTGTCAAACGAGGAGATCGACAATTACCTAAAACAAATGGACGAGACAATTAAACAAACTATGGACACTACAATACCGCGGTATCGACGTGCGACTAACGAAGACCTGTTCCGCAATCCTGCTATTGACGCACTGCGCCGACAGAAAAGTAGACTTCTGACAAGACTCAAAAACTTGTACAGACAGTTAACTGACAGACAAGATCCGGAGATTAGAACGCTGAAGTCGTCGATTAAAAATATCCAAACGCTAATAAAAGAGAATTACAGAATTTCTGTAAGTTTGTATTGGAACAACAAGGTTCGGGCTTTAGACACCAGCAACCCGAATATGTTTCCGCAAATAAATAAACTATTTCGGAGAAGAAATCAAAACGACCTTCAGTGTCTTAAAATAGCCCGGACAACAGACAACGAACGGTTACTGACAATAGCAGGTATTGATCCAAATGAGGCCGCTGATGATGACGACTTCTTTGTGATCGAGGATCCACAGGAGAAGGTTGAGACCATAGGGGCGACTTTCCAGAAAGTATACAAGGCCACTGATACCATTGGCCCTAATTACGACCTGGACAATCGCGTCTTGGTGCACGACTTCTGCATTCGAAATGAAATAGGGAACTGGCGATCCGAGGGCTCTGGTTTCACCCGGTTCACCGACGAAAATACGGCCAATAATGTCATTGCCAGAGAGGGTGACCTACCCCCGTTCATTTCGAAGGAAGAACTCCATGAGATCTTCGACACAATCAGGGCTAAGAAATCAGTGGGGACCGATGGTATTCCGAACATCGTGCTTCGACATCTTCCTCTAGAAGCGGTGGACATTTACACCACCCTGTTTAATAATGCAATGAATAATGCACATTATCCAGCGCATTGGAAAACGGCGGTGGTTCAACCTATCTCCAAAAAGGGGAAGGATATATCCAATCCGGCGAATCTCCGGTCAATAAGTCTCCTTCCGAATATCAGTAAGGTTTTTGAAAAAGTAATCAATAGAGCTCTGTCTAGGTGGGTTGAGGACAAACATATAGTTCCGGATAATCAATTCGGTTTTAAGGCGGGACATGATATCTCACATGCCGCGTCTAAACTGGTGTCCGATATCCAATGGAACAAAGGCAAGAAACAGTGCACTGGTGCCTGCCTTGTTGACTTGGAGAAGGCCTTCGACACCGTATGGTTAGAGGGTCTTTTCTATAAGCTGACTAGGCTGGGGATCAGCAAACCTCTCTTGTACATTCTTTATAATATGCTAACTAACAGACAGTTCATCGTGAAGAATGGTGAGGTGACTTCTGTTGGAATATTTCAAATTAAAAATGGTCTTCAACAAGGCGCGGTCAATTCGCCGATCCTTTTCAACATTTTTACAAGCAATTTAATAGGTTCACTTCCCCATACTATTGCGTACGCAGACGATTTGGTAGCGTACAGAACAGGTCCAAAAATCGAGGTCATTAATACTCTCTTGCAGCATGACTTCGATAAGATAAGACGATTTTGCGATGACTGGAAGTTGAAAATCAACTTTCAGAAGTCGGAAACCATTCTCTTTAGAACGCCATTGTCTGGAGCCTCTAGGGATACCAGAAAAAATTGGCGAAAGTTCTCGATCATTGGACAGTACGGACAGCCCCTTGCCTGTCGAAATGTAGTCAGATACCTTGGCATCTGACTAGATCAGTTTCTGTATTTTGGCAAAAATGTAGATGCTGCTCTGGCCAGAGCTAAAGGTGCTTTTGCCCTTACAAAGAGACTGTTTTATAGCAGCCAACTCGATGCGAGGGTAAAGGTAATCTGCTACATGGCCCTTATCAGGCCCATGCTGGTATTTGGTTGTCCCGTGTGGTTCAATGTACGAGCAAGCTTAATGGAAAAGATTCGGGTGTTTGAGAGGGCTTGTCTTAGGACTTGTCTTCGCTTATACAGAACACCAGAGTCGGAGTACAAAAAATTTTATCCTAATGAGGTCCTTTACAACAGGGCGAACCTAATACGAGTGGACAACTTCGTAATTAAGCTGACTCGAAGGCACATTGCAAGAGCAATGACGTCGACGAATAACCTGATATCCGGGGCTTACTACCCCAATTACCTTTACCACGAGAGTGTGCGCTTTGACGGCTTCGTTCCACCGGAAGCATTCCTCTACCTTGATCAGATATTGTTGATCCAGGATAGATCAGCGGTGCCGTTAATCTTCCATGTCGCTCGGAGAGCTGGGGACAGGCGACTAAACTACGACAGAGACGTCGCACACGGCAGTGTGGATCGCCTCAGGTTCAGTAGGGCGGTGGGGAATCGCGATAAGAGGGATGTCGTTCGGCAGCACCAGCATTTCTGGTGGTTGAATGATGGGGAAGATGTTTCGTCGTCGTTTCCGTCAATTACGGACCAGCCTCACTAATGAGGTAGAGCTGACCAAATTATTTGCTCTGTGAATAGCGGTGGCCAGCTTACATAGGTTTAGGTTAGCATTTAAGAAATATATACATGTATTAGTGTATACAAAGGTATATACTAATGTATGTATATCATTGTGTATAATATCTATGTGTTGTATGTTGTATTACGTATCTAGGTTAGGTAGACTAAGGTTTATTTTAAGTTAGATATTAAGTTTTTATAAAAATAAAAAATTATGTCCATATGCTAAGTTTTTGTTAACAATTTTTTTTCTTAGCTCTAAATATAGTAAATAAATATCCATAAAGAAAACGTTAATTAAGTCGAAAGACATAGTATAAGAATTTAGAGTAGCTTAGAGTGCCTGTGTGGGGCCAGTAAGTTAGTATAAGGTTGTTAAGTAATTGTAAGCTAGCATTTAAGCATTTTTTGTTAGTATGTAAGAGTTAGTGATTAAGTAAATAAAATGCATTGAAAACTGAAAAAAAACTTTGGAACTTAAAATATTTTTGACCAACAACCCTGTCTAGGCAGTTCAGATTTTGGGGCCATGGAGCTCAATTTTGTTAATGATTACCTTTAGTAAGTTCTGCTTTATCTTTCTTTTTTTTTACGTACATAATTTCTATTATATACTAACGTTTAGTCAATGCCAAGCCCACCATCTTATAAATATCTATTTATCTTTATGTGTATGCATCAATAAAATAAATAAATGAACTGAATGAATTCAGTGCCTTCAATCAAATTCAAGCCTCCATCGGCTTAATAGTTTTGTTTTTTTACATTCAAGCCATCCATACATTCAATTCTTGTCAAACTTAATGACTATCATACCTTAACTGTGAACACATTGTGATTCTAATTGTCATACTTAATCGTGGAATAATACAGGCTTCTGTTTGATGCGATTAATTTTTGAAACTATCAGGCAGTAGACACTTATTATTATTTTTTTTTAATTGCCGCATTATATGATAATTGAAACTGTTGACGTTTGTCTCTGTAAATAATTTATTGTTTTTAGTGGAAAGTTTCCATCTAGGAGAATAAATGAGAGTGAAAAATTTTAACTGGGAAAACCACATGAATCCATTAGTCAGTGTTAATTCATTAGAATCAGCTACACAATCAATTTAGTCACACACATATAAGATATCTGATCTTACTATTCTTGACCTGCATCAATTTTCAAACCACCATACATATTCACTGGTGATGTCAACTCATGGAGTATGCTTTGGGGTTCCCTTAAAACTAACAAGAGGGGTGCAGTTAGTGAAGAATTTATCACAAAATCCGACCTAACCATATTAAATGACGGTTCTCCCACCCACTTGTTAACGCACAGCTCACTCACCCATACTGATGTCTCATGCTGTTCTTCAATACTCTTCCCAAAAATAACTTGGCACATCTCAGATGATCTGCATGGTAGCGATCACTTCCCAATATCTATTTCATTGCTGCTATCACCTAGGCACTCCAAAATACAAAACAGATCTGGCTAACTGGAACCCATTTAAAAATATACCTGTACATCACCTCGCAAAAGTTAACACAACCTCCTCTTGTATAAACAGGGAAGCTGTGATTTTTACTTAAATGTAGTCGGCATGCTGCTAATCACTCCATCCCCCAATCGTCTCCCACATCGTCCAAGCGATACGTGCCCTAGTGGAACCCTGATTTGACTAGGCTAAGAACCGAAAAGTTTACGACTTGGAGGGCTTTCAAGAAAAATCCTACCCAAGTCAATCTGTTGGCCTACAAAAAGATTTGAGGACTTTACAGGAAATATTAATCCAAACTCATCCCCAAGCACAGTTTGTGAAAAAATAAGGACTTTGACAGGCAACTCAACACATAAAAACATATTGTCTATTAACACACAAACTTACTCTATAACCGACCCTATCGAAATCTCCAACTTCTTTGCCCAAATCTTGTCATCAAATTCAGCTAACTGCAACTTTCCGTCGGCCTTCAACACCAATCGATTGGAAAGCCTCAATATAATTCCACTACCTGCAATGAACGCAGCATCACAACTTATCGAAACTAATATTACTATGCTTGAATTTGGGAGCTGTCTATGCAAATTACAAGGCAAAACACCAGGGCGTGATAGGATCTCCTATCCTATGATAAACAATTTTCCAGACTCAGCTAAGTTAAGACTTTTATCCTTATATAATAATGTTTTCAGTAAAGGTATCATACCTCAAAGCTGGAAAATAGCTACCATCATACCCATACCTAAACCCAAGAACGATATTGCAAATTAAAATGGCTATCGTCCAATATCACTGCTTCCTTGCTTATCAAAGGTTCTTGAAAAGATAATTGCAAACAGAATTTTATGGCTAACCGAGTCGCATTCACGTGGATCTATGATCCTCTTGCCAATGGAACCAGTTTGAGCTTATAATAAAGCGTAGGAGACTGTTAACGTTTATATTTTCTAGATTGTTTAGATCGTTGTAGAAGAAAGCTTCATCTCTGGGAGAGAGCTGGACATGTACAGAGCAGGTGGAGGATTATCTTTTCCTCTTCCTCGTCCATGCAACCAAGCCTTCTTGAGTGCTTGTCTATGAGGCAGTGTCCAGTGATGACACCTAATATGGCGCTGAGATGTTTCCTATTTAAAAGCATCAGACACTTAGAGCGATTCAGATTCAGCTTTGGCCAGATCTGTTTGGTCGCTAGACATGTTTGCCCAGCAGTCCACCTAAGGTCTGTTCTTTTATTGGCATCCAGCTTTAATGTTCGTTTACAAGTAGCGATTGGTATACCTACGAGTATACTACCCTTTCCGGTATAATAAGTAGACTGGTTCCAATTTTGGCGAGTTCAGCGGCTCTGCAGTTCCCTGGAATGTCTCTGTTGCCCGGCTCCCAACAAAGGTGAATGTTGAACTGCTCTGCCATCTCCATGAGAGATGATCGGTATACAAGGGCGTTTTTAGAATATAATGAGACCGAGTCCAGGGACTTGATGACGGCCTGACTATCCGATATCACGTTGTTCTTCAGCCAGGACAGAGCTTCTTTAATCGCCAAAATTTCCGCCTGGAACACGCTACAGTGATTTGGAGGACGGAAAGAGAGGCTTAGATTTAGCTTATATGAAAAAACACCACCACCAACACCGCTATCGGTTTTAGATCCATCTGTGTAGAGATGGATTGGCTTGTCCTCCATGAAAGCATCCTTCTCCCAGAATGATCTAGAGGGGAAGCTTATATGGAAGTTTTTGTCAAACCAATGTTCAGGTATGGTGTAATCGATGTTCTCTGTGAGGATTCCTAACGTATTAAGAATATTGGCGTGGCCAAATGAATTATTTGTCCACTGTTTAGTCGCAGCTACTTTCCTGCTAAAAAATGTCGAAGGGTGTCAAGTGAAACAGAATATCTAATGCCGCAGAGGGGGTAGACCACAATACATGCTGTTCTTTGGACTCTGCTTAGTTTAATGCGGTTGACTGCATTTTCCAAGGCCGTTCACCAGACAACCACCACGTAAGTAAGTAACAGTCTTATGACCGAGATGTATAGCCAGTGGGTTATGCGAGGTAGAAGGCCCCATTTGTTCCCAATGGCTTTCTTGCAAGAGAATAGAGCTATTGTAGCTTTATTGACTCTTTCTTGAATGTTAGGTTCCCAGTTTAGTTTCCTGTCAAAAATGAGACCCAGCTATTTTGCTGTATTGGAAAATACTAAACTGGAACCGTTTATTGAAGGAGGGTCTATAGTTAGAATTTTGTATTTTCTGGAAAAGAGGACTAAATCAGTTTTATGGGTGTTTGTTCCCAATCCACAACGATCTACCCAGCGGGTTAATCTATTGAGTTTTACTCGAAGGAGTTCTGTAATGGTATTGAAATGCTTTCCTGAGACGGCTACGGCAACGTTATCCGCATCACTCTGCTACCACCCGCTTCCAGGTATATCAGTAGTTCGTTAACTACTAAGTTCTAGAGAAGGGGAGAGAGGACACCAACTTTCGGCGTACCTTTGCTGACACATCTTTTAGCGGAAGTCTCACCCAGTTTGGAGTTGATTATCCTGCTTCTTAGCATTAGACCGATCAACTCCCCAAGTGAGTCGTCTACCTGCAGAGTTGATAGCGCAGACGTGATTGCGGATATGTTGACATGAAAGCAACCATTGTGTATTCTTTATATTGTAGAGATCGTTCGATGTGGCCAGTCAAAGAGTGCAGAGCCGTTTCCACCGATTTTCCTTTACAGTAGGCATGTTGAGCCGTTGACAGAAGTCTTGGATCAACTTTTGCTCGAATATGGACATCAATCAGTCGTTCTAGAGTTTTCAGAAGGAAAGATGATAGACTTATAGGTCTGAGGTCCTTTGTGACAGAACGTCTCTTGTGTTTTACATGGACACCTGCCGTGAAGGCCTTATCCCACGGAGCGCTTACGCTCATAACAGGATTAAAATAATGCGTCAATCAACGCCCTTCGGATAGTATCAATACGACCTCCAGTAGCTACTAGATGTCGTGTGTAAGGCACGATCTTCTCCCTTGGTATAGGGTTGAGGCCTATCTAAAACCTTTGCCATTCTGTGAGTCATGGCACCCCTCTTATGCAAAAATGCATTAAAGGAACCACGACCAGTAAGAAGAAAGGTCAAGTTGAGGTTAAAACTCAGCTCAGACCGCTCTCGCATGAATAAGACATTCTTCAGGAAACGGTAAGTGACTCTGCAGCTTACGCTATCGTTCCATCTAGATTGCCATCTATATATGACGCATTCGTCTAGCAAGCGCTTACGCTCCAGGAAGGACATCTGGTTGACTCCATTGTCAGACACCCAATCACGCTCTGTTAGTGGTATACCTCTCCTCACTTTGAAGGCTAATCCACGACGGATAGCTTCCAAGTCAAGGGGTGGAACTCCCAACAACACCTGTAATGCCTCTGTAGAGACAGTGCGGCAAGCAAGTAAACAGCCAAGTAAGACCACTCTGTGTCAAGAGAGGATCTTTCTGAGACCCCACTTAGTCATGACATGTCACTCCACACTGATGCCCCGAATGTTGCACAAGCAACAAGAAGGCCACCATATATGGTGCGCACAGTACGCCTACCAAGCCCCCAGTCAGACCGCATAATGCGCCTTACCTGTCCCACAACGTTTGTGAGTTTGTCCTTGATGCTTTCCAAATGTTGTAAGAAGTTTAGTTTCTCACTCATGGTTATGCCCAGATGCTTGACTTGCGTCACATAACTAAGGGTATCACCATTCAAACGGATTGTGGGAGGTCGTCGTTTCCCTTGAGGACCATCATTACAGACTTTTCCTCTGATACGGCGACGCCCACACTGTCGCTCCAGGCCGCGACGATTTGGATTACCCTGTTTCCCATTTCTTGCAACACTCTCCTGGAGCGTCCCTCAAGAATATGTAACAGGTCATCCGCATATGCGCAGCACTTGCAGTTCTCACATATCTGCCCTAGAAGTGGGTCCATCATGAATGGACCACAGATAGAGCCATGAGGACATCCACGCTCCACACTCACGCGCACACTTTCATTTAAACCTGCATTCGTTGCACATGCGCTTCTGCCAGAAAAGTAACTTTTCCAAAGCTCAATTTTCAGGTATCCCACATCCTGCAATCTACGAAACACACTTCCCCAGCTTAAGTTGTCAAAAGCACCTTTAAAATCTATAAAGATGCCTAAGACATAGTCTTCCCTACTTTCCTGGACACAGTCTTCAACATATGCCCAAGCATCCTCAATAGACATGCCTTTTTTGAATCCGAATTGGAAAGGAGACATTGGTTCGGTCATATTCTCCAGAAGTCTTTCCACCATAACCCTTTCCAGTACTTTTCCAAGTACCGGAAGCAGGCGGATGCCCCTTCAGACTTCAATAGAACGACCACCTTTGCCTCCTCCAAACCCAACGGAAAGTGATTCTCCTCAATGCATCTGCTGAAAGTGCAGCCTAGATAATCCGGAATGACTTTCCAAATGGTTTTCACCATTTCGCCAGTCATTCCGTCTAGTCCAGGAGACCTCTTTGAACGGAGAAGTGAAACAGCGTATTCCACCTCCTCGGTTCGCAGTTCTGAGTTGGCTACTGACTCTGTAGTCAGAGGGGCCTCAGCTCGATCATCTCTAGGGAAGAATGCATTGAGTAAGGCACCCATGCAGTCCCTCCATTCCCTACTCCACACATATACTTCCAACCTCGGGTAATTTATTGTTAGCTCTACATATTTTGTAGAGCCTTCCCCAAGGATTGTCCCTATTTGAATCCGCGAATCTTCTCCAGTCATCTTCCTTGACTTGGACAATCATTCTCTTGTACTCAGCAAGGCAGATCCCAACTGAGTCAAGCTTTCAGCGTTGGTAGCCCGAGCCCTTTAGAATTTCTTCCTTAGTTTTCGGACTTCCCGCCGCTTCGCATTCAGACTGCGTGTCCACCACTTCACTCTTTTGAGATTAACCTTACGGCTCCTCTCAAAGAGATCGTCGTTGACACGCCACACACACTCGTTGATGTACTCGATTTGCTGATCGATGTTCAGGCTTCCATACACCTGAAGGGGTATAGAGGATACCTCTGCAAGTATATGGGAACCGTACACATTCCAGTCAGCATTCCGAGTGCACCATCTCCTTTCTAAACTAAGAGCCTTAACAGCTTTTTCGACCATGCATATCAAAAGTGTACAACCCACTCTGTCGATTTACTAAGCGGTCCTTTGGGACAGATGTCTCTTGTGTTTAACGTAGGTACCTGCCGTGAGGGCTTAAGCCTACGGTGCGTCTTCGCACAAGATATCAAAACAATGCGTTGATAAGCGCCCATCGGGTAGTACAGGTACTACCACCAGTACCAGATTTGAAGTCGTGTGTAAGGCACGAACTTCCCCTTTGGTGAAGGGTCGAGGCCTATCTAATACCTCAGCCATTCTGTGGGTCATGGCACCCGGTTGCAATGCAACTCCACATCGAATAAACCAGTTGGTTCCATAGCAATCCCATGGCCCAGCACAGGTCGTAGTACACTACAACATATGCTAAGCCATGAGATGTCCAAGATCCATTCGGTCCGTTCTCCCCGCGATTTTGGGCATAAATCTACAGCCACCACGATACTCCCACAAGGGGGCCAACTCCTAGGTCAGGCCGGAACCATAGTTCCGGGGGCTCCTGACCTCCCGTGGTACCAGAATATAGCTTCCGGTCGAGCTTCGCAGCCTTGCGGTTACTTCCAGTGGGGCACCTTATTGCCCAGGACTGACCGCCTTTTGGCCCTGCTCACTGAGCTCCAGGGTTAAGCTACCTATTTCGACGCATAGCAAACACTATGTTCGCATAGTCCTGAATCCTTGCTATTTGCGCGTTATCAGTTGAACACTGCTAATGTTAAAAACACCGTCTTCAAAACTTACGCTCATAGCTTCAAGATCTCTAACATCATCATACCGAGAACATTCACACAAAACGTGTATCCAGTCCTCAAAAGGAGCTCCACACGAGCAGCCTTCCAGCTGGCTTAGACCAGTAAGAAGAAAGGCCAAGTTGAGGTTAAAACTCAGCTCAGACCGCTCTCGCATGAATAAGACATTCTTCAGGACACGGTAAGTGACTCTGCAGTTTACGCTATCGTTCCATCTAGATTGCCATCTAGATATGACACATTCGTCTAGCAAGCGCTTACGCTCCCGGAAGGACATCTGGTTGACTCCATTGTCAGACACCCAATCATGCTCTGTTAGTGGTATACCTCTCCTCACTTTGAAGGCTAATCCACGACGGATAGCTTCCAAGTCAAGGGGTGGAACTCCCAACAACACCTGTAATGCCTCTGTAGAGACAGTGCGGCAAGCGGGTAAACAGCCAAGTAAGACCACTCTGTGGCAAGAGAGGATCTTTCTGAGACCCCAGTTAGTCATGACTATGTCACTCCACACTGATGCCCCGAATGTTGCACAAGCAACAAAAAGGCCACCATATATGGTGCGCACAGTACGCCTACCAAGCCCCCAGTCAGACCGCATAATGCGCCTTACCTGTCCCACAACGTTTGTGAGTTTGTCCTTGATGCTTTCCAAATGTTGTAAGAAGTTTAGTTTCTCACTCATGGTTATGCCCAGATACTTGACTTGCGTCACATAACTAAGGGTATCACCATTCAAACGGATTGTGGGAGGTCGTCGTTTAAATGAGTTTCCCTTGAGGACCATCATTACAGACTTTTCCTCTGATACGGCGACGCCCACACGATTTGGATTACCTTGTTTCCCATTTCTTGCAACACTCTCCTGGAGCGTCCCTCAAGAATAAGTAACAGGTCATCCGCATATGCGCAGCACTTGCAGTTCTTACATATCTGCCCTAGCAGTGGGTCCATCATGAGGTTCCAAATGAATGGACCATAGATAGAGCCATGAGGACATCCACGCTCCACACTCACACGCACACTTTCACACCTGCATTCATTGCACATGCGCTTCTGCCAGAAAAGTAACTTTTCCAAAGCTCAACTTTCAGGCATCCCACATCCTGCAATCTACGAAACACACTTCCCCAGCTTAAGTTGTCAAAAGCACCTTTAAAATCTATAAAGATGCCTAAGACATAGTCTTCCCTACTTTCCTGGACACAGTCTTCAACATATGCCCAAGCATCCTCAATAGACATGCCTTTTTTGAATCCGAATTGGAAAGGAGACATTGGTTCGGTCATATTCTCCAGAAGTCTTTCCACCATAACCCTTTCCAGTACTTTTCCAAGTACCGGAAGCAGGCGGATGCCCCGACAGGATCCAGGGTTTGACCTAATCCTGTCGGGAGACTTTAATAGAACGACCACCTTTGCCTCCTTCAAACCCAACAGAAAGTGATTCGCCTCAATGCATCTGCTGAAAGTGCAGCCTAGATAATCCGGAACGACTTTCCAAATGGCTTTCACCATTTCGCCAGTCATTCCGTCTAGTCCAGGAGACCTCTTTGAACGGAGAAGTGAAACAGCGTATTCTACCTCCTCGGTTCGCAGTTCTGAGTTGGCTACTGACTTTGTAGTCAGAGGGGCTTCTGCTCGGTCATCTCTAGGGAAGAATGCATTGAGTAAGGCACCCATGGCAACCTCAGGTAATTTATTGTTAGCTCTACATATTTTGTAGAGCCTTTCCCAAGGATTGTCCCTATTTGAATCCGCGAATCTTCTCCAGTCATCTTCCTTGACTTGGACAATCATTCTCTTGTACTCAGCAAGGCATCGCAGGAAGGCAGATCCCAACTGAGTCAAGTTTGCAGCGTAGTTAGCCCGAGCCATTTGGAATTTCTTCCTTAGTTTTCGGACTTCCCGCCGCTTCGCATTCAGACTGCGTGTCCACCACTTCACTCTTTTGAGATTAACCTTACAGCTCCTCTCAAAGAGATCGTCGTTGACACGCCACACACACTCGTTGATGTACTCGATTTGCTGATCGATGTTCAGGCTTCCATACACCTGAAGGGGTATCGAGGATTCCTCTGCAAGTATATGGGAACCGTACATATTCCAGTCAGCATTCCGAGTGCACCATCTCCTTTCTAAACTAGGCGCCCTAACAGCTTTTTCGACCATGCATATCAAAAGTGCACAACTCACTCAGTCGATTTACTAAGCGGTCCTTTGGGACAGATGTCTCTTGTGTTTAACGTAGGTACCTGCCGTGAGGGCTTAAGCCTACGGTGCGTCTTCGCACAAGATATCAAAACAATGCGTTTATAAGCGCCCATCGGGTAGTACAGGTACTACCACCAGTACCAGATTCGAAGTCGTGTGTAGGGCACGAACTTCCCCTTTGGTGAAGGGTCGAGGCCTATCTAATACCTCAGCCATTCTGTGGGTCATGGCACCCGGTTGCAATGCAACTCCACATCGAATAAACCAGTTGGTTCCATAGCAATTCCATGGCCCCACACAGTTCCAAGATCCATTCGGTCCATTCGGTCCATTCTCCCCGCGATTTTGGGTATAAACCTACAGCCACCACGATACTCCCACAAGGGGGCCAACTCCTAGGTCAGGCCGGAACCATAGTTACGGTGGCTCCTGACATCCCGTGGTACCAGAATATAGCTTCCGGTCGAGCTTCGCAACCTTGCGGTTACTTCCAGTTGGCCACCTCACTGCCCAGGACTGGCGGCCTTGCAACAAAAGTTCCTACAATCTTCCCGCTAGCTGTCTACTGCGCCTTCTATTGAATACTTCTTTTGCAAAACTACGGGTTCTTTCAAACCGTAAGGTATCAGTGATAATTCCACTGACATCGTAGGTCTCACCATTAAAGGTGATGCCCATAGCCTGCAAGTTCCTTATGTCAGCGTAATTGGGACACTCACATAGGACATGAAGCCAGTCCTCATAGGTAGCTCCACATGAGCAGCTCGCAACCTCGCTAAGCCCCCTCTTATGCAAGAATGCATTTAGGGAGCCATACCCGGTCAACAGAAAGCCCAGGCTGAGGTTAAAATTCCGATCAGGAAAAATTCGCATGGTTAGCACATCCCTTAGGAAGCCGTTAGTAACCCTGCCATTTTTGCTAGTATCCCATCTAGATTGCCATCTAGATAGAACACATGCGTGTAGCAAGGTTTTACGCTGCCTCAGGGACAGGCCATCCACTTCTTCCGGAGAAACCCAATCTCACTCATTTAGAGAGAGACCTTTTCTGATCTTGAAAGCAATAGCATGACGCATGACTTGCAGGAGCCCGACGTCTTACGTTCAACTTGCCCTTGAACTTCATTAAGACGGTCTTATCCTGCGACACACTTACAACTACGCTTTCTCCCCATTCAGCAACGACTGCTAGAGCTCTTTCTCCTACTGCCTCGATTTCGGCCCTAGACTGGCCTTCAAGGATGAGGAGCAGGTTATCTGCATAGGCGCAGCACCCACAGAGCTCGTTTAGCCGCCGCAAGAGTGGATCCATCATCAGGTTCCAAATAAATGGACCACAGATGGACCCCTGGGGGCAACCTCTCTCAACATTAATTGAGACGTTGTCGTGTGCACTTACCACACTCGCTTTTCTGTCGGAAAAGTAGTTTCCCCAAAGCCCAATTTCCCGACAGCCCAATTCCTGCAACCTGGTTACTATTTTCTGCCAGTTTAGGTTATCAAAAGCACCTTTGAAGTCAATAAAGATGCCTATAACCACACTGGCCCTGCTTCTGAGGACTCTGTCTTTTACGAAAGACCATGCATCCTCGACACACTTGCCTCTTCTAAAGCCGAATTGGAAGGGGGGCATTGGTTCCGCCATGCTCTCTGAAACCCTTTCCACCATAACCCTTTCCAGTACTTTTCCCAGTATCGGAAGCAAGCTGATGCCCCGATAAGATTTAGGGTCAGACCTATTCTTATCGGTGGACTTCAGGAGCACAACCACCCTTGCCACCTTCCAATCCTTGGGGAAGTAGCTACAAGTAATACATTTGCTGTACAGTCCGAGTAGGTATTCTGGGATGGCCTTCCAGATGGCTCTCACCATCTCTCCGGTCATTCCATCAGCTCCAGGAGATCTCCTGGAGCGAAGAAGTGAAACACCATAGTCGACTTCTTCAGTTCTTAACTCCGGAGGGATCGGAGGCTCTTCATATGAAGAGTCCTCAAAGCGCTCCTCTCTTGGGAAGAACTGACCAAGCAATGCAGTAAGGCAGTCTTTCCATGTGGATAAAACCGTATTATCCACACGTATGCCTTCAATGTCAGCAGTCTTTTTAGCTCTACGGTCCTTTGGGACAACATGAGAACATTTTTCGGCTTTGGGAAAGTATGCTACATTGACTTCTCTCCATAGCAGTGGAATGTGGATAAGTTCTACACAGCGCCTCATAATATTTTCTAGCAGAGGCAGAATAATATCTGAGGGCCTCTGTAGCTCGGCAAGTTCGGCCTGTTCAGGCACTGGCCACGAGTTGGGAGCTACCTGGAAAGTGGGTGTCCAGTAGCAAATTGAGTGATTCATCACTTTAAGTTGTCCAGGAGCCGTCGGTTTTGTAGAGAGGATTTTTCTTAGCTGCGATGCCTCAGAGGTTTCTGTGATTTTGTCACAGAATGACCTCCAGGATTGTCGCTTTGCCTTCCTCAGTTCTTTTTTGTATAATCTGAGGGATTCTTTGTATGGATCCCAGTCAGTCCCTTTTCTTGTGCTTTTTGCTACGTTGAAAAGTTTTCTAAAGGTATCTAGAAAGCTAAGTCTTCTCAAAAGGCAATGCTAAACATACTTCGAGCACGGTAAAAGTACTCTTTTCTGGCAAAAGTCTCACTTCAAATTCATTGATGCACCATACTATTCACAGCATTTATTTCATATTTTTAATAAAAGTGAGGTGGCCGCTCAAGTAGTTCTGTTTCGCCTTCCCAATCGGACAATAGACATCCTTTTTTTTCCCCTCTTGATCGTTAAAAGAAAAGAAAATTACATAACAGGATCTATTCTTACTAGAATAATTAATCCAAAATTAATTTCGCAAAACGTGGCGCCAATTATGTACAAAATACTCGCATTGGAATTTTGAACTGTAATCATGATGGAGAGAGCCAAGCCATAGAATTTCCAAAAAGCCACATACAAAAGCCGAAAAGCTATTGTCAATGGTACAACATTTTAGAGACCAATTCATTATCTGGACTTATGTTACTTACAAATTGCTGTTGACTTTATAAAATGACAATATTTCTGTGTTACGTATTCATATGTAGATTACCTTAAACACGGTCTTTTCGATAATGAAATATTTAAATCATTTGTCGTACACTTGTACACATTCAGCGATAATGTCAAACTCGGAGACGCAATTTAATTTCAAAAGAATGCCCTTAAAAAACTATATCCATCTGCGTCACATGTAAGGTATCAACAAAAACAGAGCAAGCTATCACTCCGCTTTCCAATTAAACCGCTAATTACAGTGAATGTGTGTTTAGTTTGATTTCTCAAACTCATTGAGCTAACAAAGACTCGGTGCAATTTCACGAACTTTAACATTGCAATTTGTCAATGCAATATTAGCAAGGTGCATCACCATAGGAAACTGAAACTCACTGAGTGCAGTGAATCGTGTGAAAGGTTAAACCTTTGAAAGTTAACTATTTCATTCAAGTTGTGAAATCCGACAGAGAACTACGAGTACTCGTATAAAGCAAATACAATAGTTAGTGATGGTTTTACTAAATTTGTTGCATTGCACTGTTATATAACAATTTCGCATGTAACAAAATGACCATCAGTCAAACTGTTTTATTGTAAAAGTTAAACAAAACGAAAAAACGCATTTTCTCAAATCAATTACTGCCGACTTGAGGTACAACGTAATGGTAGTATGCTGGAGTTTTATCGATAGATTTCTTGCTGTAATTAAGCCAAACACTTCGCTGTCAGCTCGAAGGGATCGATTACAGACGACTGGCGCTGAAAAAAGTCTAAATTGATTTTTTGTAAGTTTCCAAAGCTTTATGAGTCATTATGTACATAGAAAACAATATTCAAAATCAATTTTCAAACGCGTACTATACCCATCGCATAATTGAATTCATAATTGCATAGAAAGGCATTCGAATGTAATCGTTGTATAATAAAAAAAAAAATTATAAGTCACAACATCATACTTGGCTGGCGCTACTTGTATTGAATTTTTTAAAGCGGTAGGTGGAGCGACCATCATATCAATAATTATCAGGCAACTCAAGTGCCTGTAAATTGATTTACTGAGCTCTACTCATACTCAAATGAGTTTTTCTTCTAAGAATTGACGGACGGTGTTCCAGGTAACACAGGCCAGAGGTTTGTAGTAGGCCTACAAAATTCAAAATGCCTACCTACGAAAAAATCTCCCATTATCGAGTCGTTCAAAGTCAACAAAAGACCGTAGGTCCCCGTTTCTGTGTACCAAATTATAAGGCAAACAAACACCCTCAGTGAAGTGACAGATAATTAATTTATTCATTTTGTCTCTTGCAATGAACGACCGAGTCAATGCTTCAAATTGTGCCAGCTTACCTTGAACCTGCATAGTTTTTTAGACAACATGACAGTCCTTTGATTAATCTTTCTAAGCAGAAAGACGTGAAGACATTTAAGAATAAATAGGCCTATACACACGACACTCTTGGGCAAGATTTACAAGCACTACCCCAGCTTAGATATTTAAATTGTCCTCGGCGACTTTAATGCAGAGCTAGGAAGATACCCTTTCTTTGTCGGAAAGTACGAGTACAGCCTACACGAAACCACGTTCGATAAAGGACTCAGGTTAATCGACTTTACGACGGGGCGAAACAAACAATGACGTAGCCACCACGTGGTTCTCGCATCCCGATTTTCATAATGGGACTTGGAGAACTCGTGGTTAATCAACCTTCAACCAGATGGACCACAATGCGATCGAAGCAAGGCACTCCTCTAGTATTATGGATGTCCGAACGTTTCGAGGGGCCAACATAGGCTCGGACCATTACCTTGTTGTAACCAAAGTACGGTTGGGGGTATCCTGAACATTGCAAAGGCAAGCTAGTATTGTGAGGTAGTTTGACGTTTGACAGCTACAATCACAAGAGATCACCAACTCCTTTTCCGATCGAATGTCCCTTAATCTCTTTAAAGGTTCTATACCGCCAGCATCAAGTATTGAAGACCGGTGGCAACATTGCCAAAAGTCCACCAGAGATACCGCCTCTGATGCGCTGAGTTTAATTTGGCGACCATAATGAAACCCATGATGCATTCAAAGCGGCGCTACATAGAAGAACAAGCAGAAGAGGAAAGACGAACACCGGCTTCTCAGAAATAAGATAAGCGCGGGGTCGAGGATGCCTCTCCCGGAATAAGATTCGAAAGTTTTACTAAGGGATAAAAACAACATGCCAAGGACACAAATCCCGAACCGAAGCCTGTAGAGATGAACAAGGTAACATAGTAGTAGAGTCGCAGCCGATGCTGAGGATTTGGAATGAGTATTTCTGTAGACTGTAGACACCTTTAAACCTGGACGATGTAGACCAACAACTCCATCCGCCCGACCTGTATGAAATGAAGATAGCCATATCTAAACTTAAGTCCAACAAAGCTGCTGGAGTGGAATGTGTAACTTCTGATCTGTTCAAAGCGGCAGGCGAAAATGGAACCTCAGCACAGTTTGTCCGATACTTAAGAAATTAGATCTCTGAACTGCGCCAATTACAGAAGCATCAGTCTTCTTAACATCGCCTACAAGATCCTATCTGCCGCATTTTGTGAACGCCAGAAGCCGTTTATCAACAACGTGATTTGTACACATCAGTGTGGCTTTAGGCTATGAAAGTCCACCATCGACAAAACGCCCATGAGCTTCAAATCGATACACAGCATCTATTCATTGACTTTAATGCCGCTTATATCAGCATCTATAGAGAGGAGCTATACCTAATGTCTAGGATGACGATGGAGAATGCAGGCTGCTCCATCTTTGATGTTAAAAAAGGATTAAGACAAGGCGACGCACAGTCAGGCGATTTGTCTAACACCATAGTGGAAAACTTACGCGCCAAGACAAGAGGCGCAATCTTTCAAAAGTCCATCCAATCACTCGCATACGCCGATGATGATATAATCGGGAGAAAGCAGCGTGATGTCAGTGGATCTCTGACGAGTATTGAGGCGGAAGCGGCGAAGATAGGACAAGACCAAATATATGCTGTCAACAAGAAAGAACACCCAACACCTAAATCTCGGACAGAACGTCCCCTCGACAGATATAACTTTGTGGTAGTTAAGGTCTTTGTCTAACTAGGATCCGTTATCAATTCCGACAACCACACCAGCGCTGAGATCAAACGAAGGATAACTCTTGCGAATCGCTGCTTCTTTGAGCTAAGAAGACACTTGCAAGCCCTCTATCGAACAACTTAAATGACCCTATGTATGACCCTAATAATCCCAGTCCTGCTCTATGGCGCATAGGAATGGACTTTATCAAAAATGATTGAGGGTTCTCTTTGCTGCTTTGAGAGGTAAATTCATTTCAGTCCGGTCTGCCTAGACGGTAAGTGGAGGAGTAGATACAACGACGAACTGTATGTCCTGTATAACGACATCGACTTAGCCAGAAGAATGAAGGTCCACCAACTGAAACGGCTGGGTCATGTAAAACAGATGGACACCAATGCTCCGGTCCGAAAAGTCTTCGAATTCGCCCACGAGAGTCAGCTTAGTTGGGGAAGGCCGCGACTCAGGTGGCTCACGCAAGTTAAAGGGGAACTTAGCCAATTGAGCATGCGAAATTTGATGCAGCTAAAGATCGAGCTGGTAGAGACGCAGTCCACCCCAGACTGTTGCACCACCTTAACAAATAATAATAATAAACACGACAATCGTTGCAACACCATGAAGCTTATGCGCCGGATTTGCATATTATTTCCATTCGGCTGCTCAAGTGACACATTATGTACTGGTAATGTGGTGCTCCATAAACGCTCACATTTTACATATTTTATTTTGAAAGCTCTCCACCTTGAAATATGAAAACCAACTTTTTGCTCTTGGCGATGGTCAATCTACATACCTTTCAAAACAACTCGATTCCCAGCTAACTGCGTCTAGTCACGCAGTCCAATTTGACTGAGGCCCCTTTTAAACACCGTGCGCCGCTTAACTTCAAAAGAAGGTGTTCCTCTATTACATTGTTCCACTTGGGTGGATTCGAAGATTCTATGGCTGGGGTACTGGTGTCCATGCATTCTAAACCTCTCCTAAATCAGTGAAGTCGAAGGCTTCTGACCGGATCTATGTCGTTGTACCATTTCGGTTACGTTTCCGTTTCCGACTTTGATATATCAGAACGTACACATCAGGGTGTTGAAGATTGTAGCGAGGATCATGTATTCGAAGTCAAGTAGTCTTATGCCCCTATATTTGAGAGGACTTCTTCCTCCAATGCTGTGATTGCATTCATCGGGCATGCGTTCCTTTAACCAAATTTTGCAAATGAGCAGGTGAATGCTATCCTTTTAAGCTTTTCGTACACATCAACTACAGTTCAGTCCGTTTGGGTTAGCATGCCCACTGACATGTAACGTCGAACCACGAATGACAGGTTGTCATTTTGTGACACTAAGTACTTCAGAGGAGAGATTTATAGTGGCCTCTGTGCACTGTTTCATTGTCATTGGCCCTCCACACTTATGGAGACGGGGTCGATGTAGGGATCTCTTGCGATTATAGCCGTCCAGCGTTAACCCTTTTCACAATATTTTCAGTCCAATTTAATACTCGTATAAGCAACTTCGATCGTCTGACGTCTAGAAAAATGAATCCATATCTTCCGTCTATCTCGGTACACATATAATCAATCAGTAGTGCTTGTCATGTTGATCGCCACTGACCTTGTGGGACACAAATATGATTTTGTGCAGGACATGCATGGCTCGGACGGTTAGGCGACATTCCAAATATAGGGTTTTCCAATAAGGACTTGACAACTTTTTCAAAAACTTTATTATCGGCTTGAAGTACAATCAAAACATTTTTGAATGGAACTCGACTTCGTTCGTATGACCACCGCGGGCACGTTTGCAGTGGTCAATTTTTTGGACCCAATCTTTAACGACTCGGCCACACATTTCGGCCGAAACGGCCGCTATTTCGCGTTCAATGTTGGCTCTGAGCTCTTCCAACGTCGTCGGCGTGTTGGCATAAACCAATGAGTTAACGTAGCCCCACAGAAAATAGTCAAGCGGCGTTAAATCGAACGAACGAGACTGACAATCGACTGGCACATTTCTTGATATAACACGCTCCCCATACTTACTCTTCAATAAATCGATTGTAGCGTGTGCTGTGTGGATTGTGGCATCATCCTGTTGAAACCACATGTCTTCCAAGTCCATATCTTCTAATTCGGGCCAAAAATAATCGGTGATCATGGCGCGATAACGCTGACCATTCACAGTAACGTGACGATCATTATCGTCGACGAAAAAATATGGCCCAATAACGCCGCCGGCATGCAAACTGCACCAAACAGTTATTTTTTGTGGATGAAGTGGTGATTCATGAAGCACATATGGATTTTCATCCGACCAATAACGCATATTTTGCTTATTGACGAACCCATTGAGCCAAAAATGAGCGTCGTCACTGAAGATGATTTTGCGATGAAATTCATCATCTTGGCGCATCTTCTCCAGAACCCAATTGGAGAACGCACGTCGCTTCAAATTGTCCATCGGCTTCAATTCTTGAGTCAGCTTGATCTTGTATGGGTGTAAACCAAGATCCTTACGCAAAATACGCCATAATGTGGTCTGAGCGATGCCCAATTCTTGAGAACGCCATAGAATTGACTGATTTGGATCGCTTGCTACGGACGCCTAAACGGCAGCGATATTTTCGACACTTCGACCAACCCGTTGTCTCACTGACACGCCAACATCACACAACGAATATGTAGACTCAAATTGTTGCACTAAACTTGTTATTGCCTGTCTACTAGGGCGAGAATTACGACCGAAAATTGGAGTTAACGCTCTTAAAGTTGCAGTCACCGACTCCGAATTCCGGTAGAAATTTTTTATAATTTGCAGACGTTGCTCTTTAGTGTACTTTTCCATGATGAAAATGTTGAGTTTACTGAATAAATTGACAGTGACAGTTTGATGAAATTGAAAGAGTGTGTTCACAAATTTAATTCAAAGTTGTCAAGTCCCTATTGGAAAACCATTTACATAACCGACTGCAACTATCCTTGTGTAGATGTGTTGTCAGTAGTTGAGTCAATCTTAACTAAGGCTTATGGACAAAGCTTACCATATTGTTGTGTAACATTATAGCAGGAAATAGAACACCTTTTTGAAGAAAGAAACACATAGATATAGGTTCAGCAATTCTATGGAAGATTAAGGCTCATGGGTAACTGATCTTACTAGTGAGCTGGGGTAATTCTGTTGGAATATTCTCCGGCCTAGAGCATATTTTAACCTATCGGTGGTCAGTGTTATAATTAATTTGCACTAACTACGGCACTGTCAAGTCTTGCTTCTTCTGATAAATGATAATATATTGCAAAACCAACAATTTATTTGATAGTCACGAAAAGACTGCCTTGGTATGAATATTAATTGTATTCACTTTGCAAATCTGCATATTGTGCGATAGTGTATTCAATTTTGAATCCCAAATCTGCGAAACTGTTTCAATTCAAACTTTCAAATCGAATCACTTTATGGCTCACTTCAGATCTCGTTAATAATCTCTGCAATAAATCCACTAAGCCGCTGATTGAGATCCATTCAAGATAACTATTCGCTGATATTCAATTGATTTGCAGAATTTTCATATTTCGCACTCGTCCTACTCATACTTGTATCCATGACATGATAGGCATTTACAATACATAATGTGGCGCGATGCTGCCGCTAGGCGCAAATCTCCTTAACGAATTGGGTCAACTAGAGAAGTGCACACAATAAGCTATTACAAATCATAGCCCCTCGATAGTGCCTGAAATCTATTCATGCCTCGTCATTATTTCCCACACTTTTACTTCGTCTTTTTAATATTATTATTTTCGTACCATAAGAAACCTCAAAATGAATAGTACGAGTACCATGACAACCCTCTACCATTGTGTATGCAGTTTTAAACTCCTAACTCTCATATCACCACTCACATCGACCTTAGCGTCGATCAATTTCACAACACCATTCGCAATTATTCGAGTATCCATAAACATTCTATTCACTTCGATCGAATCCAAATAAAAAGGCTATGCCGCGTCGATCATACGAGTACATATATTTTCTCTCTATCCAAAAGAAAAAAACTAAATAATTAATAAATTATAATGAGATTATCTAGAAGTAGTTACCACCTCCGCACGCAGCAAGCAACAAGCAACAAGCAGCAGAAAGTCAGTACGCGGCTTCAAAGAACACAATTTTTGATGGATCTGCCAAAGTCAATGGCGTAATGTGTATTGTATGTGTAAAAGACAGGCGAACGTATAGCCTTTAGCTACCTTGCCTTATCAAGCCATCATTACTTATCCGAAAAACCAAACAGCAGAGCTAAACAAAAACCAACCAAGATGATAATATTGAACAAAACGTCTCTCATCCAAGTTACACGTACTCGTAGACGGCAGACGCTTGGCACTACTCAAGCGTTGACATTTAAAAATATTCATTCATTTTGACACAATCTGCACAACAATAAATTTACATTTTATTCTGCAAACAAGGAGGTAGTCGTACATTTTATTCATTTTCATTCTTTCAACTTGGTTGTCTTCAGATGAACGTATAGCTTACATACGAGCATCATCATCAACACCATCACCATCGCAATCAACCTGCATGATTGAATCAGATTTTGCCTGGCAGTTATCTTTTATTTGTGTGATTAGCTTTTATTGCAGTACGCCTTCGCGTAGATTTATTATGTATGAGACCTGAAAAGTGATCCTTTCATCAGCCTTCATCGGAAATAGCTAAGGCCATTCACAAGTGTTAGCTCCAAGAGAATATTTCATGGTAGATCATTTCAAAGTTACAACTATTTAGCCCAAGAAATTCTCCATAACTGTCATTTCAAGTTAACTTTCATGTTTATGAGTGGCATTTCATAGTCATAAGGGACAGAAGAGTTTTCCTCCTCGAGGATAATTATAATCTAAATATGGTCTGGTCTGGGAAACGTCTTAATATACGAGGCCAATATTCAAAACATTATTCGGGACCATCAGACAGGTACCCTGGGCCTATCACAAGCTGGAGAGTAGCATTATATCGCATCATAGATACTCCCAGCTGTCCATGAAAGACAAGGTCACATAAAACTTACTGGTTGCAATTTAGAGAGAAGTTAAAAAATTGTTTTGAATCCATGCGCCAAGCCAGTTCTCTAGTAAACTAAGCTTCTGCTTAGGTCACTACAACAGAAATCATTTGCGAAATTCTCTAGATTCTTTGTGGATCAGAGCAAAAGCAATGGAAAAAGCCTATTTGGAAATGAAAGAATGGGACGCACCGATCATACAGAGTCGGAACGTTTAGGTGTTCGTGCTTTCACTGAAACAAAACCAGAGGTCCTTAACCATCATTCAATTCATTCAACCTTCAAGTCATCGAACGCTCGAAATTTATTAGGTTACAGCTGTCAAATTTTTTGTGAATAGTTCAATAGAGTATGGCAAAACAGCATGGAAGATTATGGCGTTGAACAATGTCTGCAAAACCATCCAATTTTTTTTTTCCAAAATCAATTTGAAGTTGACCCAAATGTCTCCAAGAAAAATTATCTTTGGGTCTCGTTGCTGCCCATTTTTCGTTGAATGAATGTGTGAACAAGCAAAATTGAGGAATGTGGGACGAAACCAATCTACACGAAATATACTTACTTACTTTAAGTGGCGCTACAGTCCGCGGGGGGGACCTGGGCCTGAGCGTCCAGGGCTGGTGGACGGAATTATTGGTCATCATCGTCCAGGTTGAAAAGTTGATTCTGCCTGACAGCGGTATTTGGTTCGTCATCGCCGTTATACAGTCTGCAGAAATGGTCTTTCCAAATCCTCAGCATCGACTGCGATTCTACCACGATGTTCTTTTGTTCATCTCTACAGGCTTCGGTTCGGGATTTGTTACCGTGGAATGTTATTTTTACCTTTTGGTAAAACTTCCGAACCTCATTCCTGGAGTAGGATCTCTCAATTTCCTCGACCGCGCGCTTCTCATGCTCTTTCTTCTTTCTGCTGAGAAGCCGGTGTTCGTCTCTCCTCTTCCGCTCATAGAGCTCATGAGCAGCTCCGGTCCTTCAATGCAGCGCCGCTTTACGAGTATATGCATCTTGCTTAGCCGCATTTGCTTGCCGGCATTCATCATCGAGCCAGGGGTTTCGTTATGGTGGACGAGTGAAACCCAGCACATCAGAAAAGGCACCTCTGATGGCGTTTTGGCAGTGGTTCCAATGGTGTTTGATGCTTGATACTGGCGGTATTGGACCTCTTAAGAGATTAATAGAATCTTACGAGAATGTCTTGGCGCAGTTTGGGATAACCGCAACCGTACCTTAGCTACAACAAGGTAATGGTCTGAGTCGATGTTGGCCTCTCGATACGTGTCCGTACGTTTATCCATAATACTGGAGGAGTGTCTTACGTCGATTGATCAGGAGTTCTCCAAGTCCACTTGTGTATATCGAGATGTGGAAACCACGTGCTAGCTGCGACAATGTTTCGCCTCGCCGCAAAGTGAATTAGCCTGAGTCCGTTATCGGAGATGGTGTCATGCAGGCTATATTTTCCGATCGTTCCATCAAAGATACCCTCTCTTCCTAGCTTTGCATTAAAATCACCGAGGACAATTTTAATGTCAAAGCTAGGGCATTGCTCGTAGGTCTTGTTAAGGAGCTCATAGAAGGCATCCTTGGTGTCGTCATCTTTCTCCTTTGTGGGGGCATGCGCACATATCAGGCTAATGTTGACGAATTTAGCCTTGATACTTTAGCCGGAAACTCAGGATTTCTTGTCTTAGTCTGCCTCCGACAACAAATCTGCATCCAAATAACCGCTGCTTTTGCCGTCGATAACAATCGCCGTAGTAGATGTCGTAGTTTTTCATTCTCTTTTTTTCCGGCCCATCCCATTGCATTTCTTGGTTGGCGGTTATGTCTGCTTTGCAGCAGTCCAGGGCCTCCACGTGCATATCCGAAGCTCATTGTCCCTTAATCGTTTGCATGGGTTGTCAACAGTAGATCCGTCCATATCCGAGGTTTGCTGATTCTTCGAAACTTAATTTTTTTTTTAAATAACCGGGCAACTGCCCCGGCAGCACAACCCCCAACCTGGAGGACCAGTTCCATTTTTTGCCCTCAAGACGAGAGGTCGGTTACACCGAAGCCAGTAACCCGTTCCGCGAAGTGAGTGCTGCCGTTGGCCAGCTCTATTCCAAGACCCTGACTACCAGCTCTTGGAAATCCTTACCGGCCTGAGCTCCAAATATGTCGGAATAGAGCGGATAAGGTCTTGATTTGCCGACACTAATCCTGATTTATGGCGCAGGAAACTCGCCATTTGTCCCCTTCACATCGCAATCTCCGGTGAGATTCCCTGATGGCGCCACGGGGAGGCGTGAAGTAGGGCTTATTAGCAGAGCTGCAAGATGTTCGGCTGCAGAGGCTCATTCTCGTTATTTAAAGAACCATCACCTGTCGGACTTCTACGAGGCCTAATACTAATCGTTGCCACCCACGAGATACACGAGATTACACGAGATATACCAGCATAAAATACATTCCGAGAAAATCACTATTTGGTGCGGATTAAGTCCGGCGGAATCATCGATTCGTACTTCTTCCAAAACGAAAATCATTGCCATAACCGTCAACAACGAGCGCTGGAGATCTATGATAACCAACTTCTGGTGGCCTAAACTGGATGGTATGGACACGTGGTTCCAAAAGGATCGCGATACATGCCACACAGTGAATGCCATGGTGGATATTCTGCACGAGCGATTTGAGGGCATGGTAATCTCGCGTGGCTGAGACGTTAACTGGCCACTCAGATCGCACGATTTAACGCCTTTAGACTTCTTTTGTTGGGGCTCTCTTAAATCGCAAGTCTATGTGAATAAATAACAAACAATTAATGCACTCAAAGTCAACATAACGAACGCCATCCAGCAAAATCATTAAAATTGGACCTCCCGAATACGTGCCACCAAGCAAAGCCACGGCGGACATTTGAGCGACGTTATATTTCATACTTAATGCCATAAAATGTTAAAAAAAAAAACAAAATTAGTGGATATCTCACACAAAACTTGGCTTATTTTCATTTAAAAATCGAGCATCCTTATTGATAGACCCTATAGTAGTCCAGTATATGTCCGCTGATGTCGCTTTTAAAGAGAACCATACAAGACAACTTGACATTGGCTTACGTGCAATGTTCTTGGCGTATGGTTAAACCAAAAACTGGTAAGGAAGACTAATTTCGCACCAAAAGCTTTAGACCTATCATTCTGACATCTTTCTTACGAAGAGCGGCTAACACCCAGCTGCTACAAAATACAAAGGCTTTCAGCCATAATCTACGATAGGTGCACTAGATTTATCATATTTGACTAGAGGCAAAAAGTACTAGGTTTATACTTTCCAAGGGAGCCTATTTGGCTCTAATCGAAATAATTAACTTTTCAGGTCAAAACATGCCGCGTTAAAATAGTTTTAGTCTATGCTAAAAGTATTTCCGGCAGGATGAACTAAATATTTGTGGCCAAAATATTCGCATTCATTTATGACGCAATAAAAGGATTTTGTTTTAATTTATTTTAGATGGAGCTACAGTCCAAGATAAACCGACGCACACGTCCTTAGCTGATGTCGCTTTCCACTTAAGTGGAGGTCGTTTTCAGCGTTATCGCTCCGGAACGCTCTTTTTATCTCAAACTTATAGTTAGCCATTATTGCCTGCTTTCCGAGCCGTTGGTGAAAGATGTCCTTTCTTTCCTGTCGGCACTGTATACATATGTGTTTGCTTTGATTTACCCTCATTTCACAGGATACAAGCGGTCTAGTGACAGCTTGATAATGTCATCAGCGGCTGCTAGCAGTTGTACAGACTTTTGAAATATTGTGCCTACGGTCTTGAGTTTCGCACAATTCTTTCAAGTATGACGTTGAAAAGATCAAATGGCAGCGCGTCACCTTGCCGAAGTCCTCAATAGTGTCGTTACCCATTTTTCTGAATTGATGCCCTCATATTGTATGACGAGTGGGGAGTAATGATGTGAATTTCCTGTTTTTTTTCCCCAAGATCTGACGTAAGGTGAGAATATCTGATCGATGATGAGCTCGTCATAACTAAAATAATATTAGTAAAGACCTATCAGACCTGATATACGGTTACAGGCATTCACATAGTGCGGTGGATATAACCTAGTACCCGATATTAAGGGGATTCTTTGAGGATGCAGCAAATGTTGTTGAGCTCCACTAAATGGTCATACTTTCATCGGACATGATAAATAAATGACGTAAGACAAATGAAAAAAGGAATCTTTTCCTGACACTTGCCATACACGGATGGTGTTATCAGAGAGTAGCCAGCTAACAAAGTCTGTCCATCGGTGGACCAGGCGAGTGATGAGCACTACGGCTGGTCGGCCTTTGATGGACCATAAACGACGCACAACCAGTAACGGTTTGATGAGAAGTACAAAGCGTTCCAAAGTGTACAAATTCTTGCCGCCATTAACATCCCACAAGAAAGTCTTGGCGTCCTTGCCTCCGGAGGTACATAAGGAACCATTGGACAGAACGGTAGCAGTATACAAGTAGCCACCGTGTCCGTGATGGTTGTTCTTCAACTTTCAAGTCCAAATCTTGGCGGTGTGATCCCAAACGCATGAAAAAGTGATTGGATTCGAGTGGTTTGGGCAGAAACGAAAGCATGACACCCAGTCACTGTGTCCATCTTCTTTGATGGTGCACTTGCACTCGATGCGCAATTATTTGACGGTTATCAGCAGAGAAGGCGACTTAAAGGACATCCTTGGTGTTGTATTCAAAGCGACAAGTGGCCAAATCCCAGATATGAAGGGTCTTATACCAGGGACCAAACAATGCATAGTTGCCATCGGATAAGAGAGCAACTTCGCTGATAAAGCGCGAGTATGCATACAAATACTTCTGTGGAGACTATAGTTGTTGTCCAAACCGCTGTTCAATTTCATATCGTGAGCAGCGGAATTGATGGTGCCGGGATCCTTTGGAGTGGTGCCGATTTGAGTAATACAGCCCAAAAAGGTGTACCGCAATGGCAATGTCTCTGACAGGATTTATTGGAAAATTTCTTTTGGAGCTGCTTTCAATAATTCTCTAAAAAAAGCCATTTCCAAGATCTTCTTGGACAAGCGGACATAGTTCCGCATGCTTCCGCTCTATACTAGTGACCATCGTTGCTTTTTCTTTCTTTGAAATCTACATTTCTACCGCCTCTTTTGTTAATTTCATGCTTTTGCTAGCACTCCTCGTCAGAACAGGGCTTTTCGTTGCGATAGTCGAGTTGAACCTAGCTTACCAGCGTCTTTAACGACTTGATGCTGACAGCATAGGAATTCTCGAAAGGGGACTCGATCAGAAAAGTTTCTATAATAGTAGCCTCTTTCGATTGTCGCCGCTTCACATCTAATTTCTCCAAAGTACCTCTTCGGTATTCTGTGAGCTAGGACACGTTATGAGCTAGCACGCTAGAAACGTTCGCACATCCAGAATATTAGAACTGTGCCTTGCTATTTTTCGAACAGCTGACTGCCAAGTCAATGGAAGTTGATGTTTAGGAAAACTAGGCCCCCGCCCAATTATCAAGGCTTCGCCGATCAATGGCGTTGTCTAATAAAAAGCGGGGGCAGAGCAAAGTACTGGTATTATCGTAAACATTTTCAGATCACGCTACCGAAGGTTGCTACAGTTTGATCAGTCACAAGTTGCCGGTCATAGGTCTTGTTGGAAGTAGTCCCTACCAGGACTTAAATCACGGTATCATGGGAGTCAGGAACCCCCCGGATCTCAGTCCGGGCCTGACTTGAAGAGGTAGACCCCCTTGTGGGAGCGTCATGGTGGCTGTGGTTTAAACCCAGAAGGGTCTTCCTTTGATTCACCCGATGTAGAGTTGCAATAAGTACTGGCTGCTGCAACCCTAAGAGCAGTAAGTGGTTTTAGGTCGGCCTCCACTCATAACAAGGGTGGAATTTGTGCCGGCAGTTCCGATTTGGTATCTCAGGAAGGCGGCAGAGCGATGGCAAGGCGTATCCTTGCTGGGTAATGTATGGGTAATATAAGTCTCCATGACGGGTGGTTTACGTTAAAAATCAGACACTACGAGTATGTTCAGGAAAACTGTGCTAGTTATGATGACATTTCCACTCGGCGCAAAGTCGATTAACCTGAGTCCAAAAGACTACTGTACTGTTTTTGTAGATTAACCTCTCGCATAGATATTTTAGCGCCCCTAAATGCAACAATGTGCTCTAGATGCTTTGATAAACCTTCATGCTCTGGAAGCGATCGTCTTAGGGATTGGAAGAGGATGATTCAACGCAAAGTTGACTCTAACATTTTCCTTGACTTTTCTCGTATTAGGTTGGACGTTTTTGGGACTGATATGGTATGTTCCAAACATCTAGGTTTTTTACAACGGAGATTCCTTCTAGCGTGAGGTAGTAGAATGAACTCACAGCGGATAGAACGGAAAAATTGAGAAGCAAGCGACTTCTAACACTCTCTTGTGTGCTCCGAATTCAACTTCGAGTCCTCTTGTCATCCTGTCATTTTGTGAGACCGTAATGCCTCAGAACTCTGTGAGAAGCAAATGCACATACGCCCAACCATCCATTGCGTGCGTTTTAAATAGCACGATTGGCTAGATCGGTTCTTCGTTCCACGTTAGCACTCCTGTATTGAAAGCTGTCATATTGTTTTGTACTCAGATTCTAAAGATTGGATTGCGAAATATGTTGTGTGTTAGTAACCCTTGGATAAAATGAAGTTGTTCTTCAGAAATATGTTACATTGGTAGCTTATGTTACAGACCAAAGTGCTGCAGGTCATTAAGTGATTTGTTAATATCAATTAAAAGCAAACCAAAAAGTGTTAAACCAGATTTTTGTTAACGTGACCAAACTAATTTCAAACTTCATTCGGGCTTCGCCGACTCTTAAGATTGGCGGTACAATGCTAATAAATTATCTCAACAAGAGTGCTTTTGAACGTATCGCCGATCTTCAGCTATTGTTGTGCGTAGATTTAGCACAATAAGTTCACGAATACCCTGAGGGAAGGTCTTCATATGACGGATTTTGATATCATAGCCTTTTGTTGTTTTATAGCCACAGTCATTTACGGATTATTTTCAGTTAAATACGTGTCAGCGTTTTAATAAATTGATGCAGTAAAGTTATGCTTCTTAAGAAAAGTCTCACAGTCTACATATATGGTATGTATGGATATATGGAAACATGTGTCGTTGCAGTGAATGCCACAAGGTTGAGAGATAATCTGACTCACTGTATGTGATCTGAAAACGTTAAGACCTTTCAATTTCTAAGCATCTTCTGTCTAAACAGTCATACTTCAAAGCCCATAATTACCGATCACTAAACCACTGAAAACAAATTGCTAAACGACAACAAATCCATAATTTGCGTTAAACGAAAATCAAGGTTATGCTCGAAAAAATTTAGGTTGCACAGTATTCGTACAGATATACTCGTACTCGTACCTATTCGCATTTGCCGATGATTGGCAAATTTAGAAGAGAGAGAGAGAAAAAATTGGATTTAGTCTTTGTATCTTAGATAGTGTGCCAAGTAATAGATATCTATGTACGGATGACGAATGCATACGCAACTAAACATTGATTAATGCCGATGGAAGTGCGTACAAGATTTAGCAGGTGTTGTGAGCAACTACAGATTGACCGGCGCGGTGGCGGTCCACCCAAGGTACAAGACCACATTTTGCGTGATTTCTGTCGATCGAATGTTGTTTGGCTGGATTGTTTCATGTTGTGTGTGATCTGTACTCAAAGTCGTGCACTTCAGTATGTCCAGTTCTCCAATTCATTAATAAAAATTGCTTTCGAACCGAGTGGGATACTTTACGAGTTGTATACGGTGGTAACCAGTGTGAATGTCGGCCGGCCTGTTTATGGTGTGAATGAGCGTTTGAATAGTTTAAATGTTTTTAGCCGTACCGTAGTTTGTTTTTCACTTCAATTCGTCTATACAAATGAACATGTGTTCAAGCATATACATACAAATCTAAACAAACATACATTTGTGTATGAATGTGAGGAGTTCAATGAACGTTAACGTTGCAAAGGCGATCAATCGGCAGTTGATAATACACGCACCATTCACATTAGAACTCTTCAAGAGCTTGGATTGGATTTTTATTTATGTTTACGTCGCCTGAGGTTTGTGGGTTTAATAGATGGTTTCGAAGTGTAAAGTGTTGTTCACGATGCCCGCAAACTAGATACGATTCCTGACAAAGTTTTGTTTATCAAATAGCAGAAAATCGATCATCATATGTCATTTGCTGTTACTTGGTCAAGTGTCAAATATTTGATTATTATTTTGGTTTCCACAATTTGGCTACAATCTTGAATCGTTTAAAAATAAATACATACGAGTAAGTTCACTAACCTGGACGGCCATCAGGTTATCGTTTCTGTATTTTCCGGCGTTTGGAAGTCGTCAATAACCTGATCACTCACCACTGAGGTTTAATTGAGTAGTCAAGTTGACCGAAACTCTCGAGGGTGCACGTTGTCATAATTTATATATTCGGCTAGAATCGAAGGCAAGAAAGGAATGCTATCGATATGCATGGCTCCAAAGCAGATCTAAGATGTGGTGCTGGTGTTCTTTTTTTGGACAATAACGTTAGAGTTCACTTCACGTTAGGAAAATTGCGAAAAATGAAACCATCATGGCAATGAACTATTGTATATTGTGAAGGATCTATGCTGCGGTCTGTGGCGATAGTCAAGCTGTACTTGCTGATCCTTCTCACCACTTTCAAGCTAATTCGAGAATGCAAAGCATTTCTGAATGTAGTCGGAAGATAGAATTTACTGTCTTATTTCGGATCACAAAAAAGGAGATCGAAGATGAACTTGCTAGGCAAAGGTCAGAAGAGAGTTTATCAAAACTCAAACCTGCGTCAGGATTGTTTGTATTGGCTCTTCTATTCCAATTGGTTTTTCCATGAGCACAATTCCTGACGTCTCGAAAAGGTCTAAAACTTTCCTGCTGTCTCTCAGTAAGGCTTCTTGACGTCGTTACGGACACTATGTTTCTGTTAAGTGTGCTAGGTAAAAGTTACACAACATTTTGCGACGCTAGCTGTGGGAGTAACGACATTCGTAGATTTTTACGCTGATATAATTGTAGTTAGTGCGACACTTTATCACTAAAGAGTTTCCTCGCCTTCCACGAGAGAGTAAACAGATAAAAAAGGACCTTCCTGCTTTCTTCCAGCCATCTGTACTTAATGTACTGTCCATAATTGTGAGACTAAAACGATGGAACTCCGGAGCATTAGTGGCGAGCTTATTACATTGCAGATAATCCATTTGCCTGTCATACCCCGGTGGCGGTGGAATACTGACCAAACAGCATCTCCTTAAGAGCGGAGTGTATTTTATTTTCATGATGCTTTTCGTAAGGGTACTAAGTAAGTACAGGAGTCTCCTTATAAGGGCTTAAGCCTTCTTTTAGAGGGTGTTTCAACAAGAGGTGTAGAATTTGAAAGGCCCCTTATTTTGCAGCAGATGCACACAGGGTTGGACTGTGGTGACAGATATCATTTACAAACGCTAAACAGTGAAAGAAAAAATCCAAGTCGTTGAGGTTTATTATGAGAATTCACTTTCAGTCGCGACAACGTTGCTCAAAATTCGTGTCAATTTTGCACGCGTTCATTTGCCTTCAAATTCAAAATTCAAAGAGATTGGCTCAGTACAAGATGTGAAGACGCCGAAACGTGTTCGCCCTGGACGTTCATTGGAAAATATCGCCGCAGTAAAATGACTCAAACGTCTAAAATGACCCAAACAACTGCATTCGTCACCGTTCTCAGAAGCTTGACTTCTCCACAGTAACCACACTGCACCGAATTTTGACAAATTTCCATGCGTACAAGATCCAATAAATGCGAGAACTGAAGTCGGCTGACCACCAGCAGTGCCGTACATTCGATTGGGTCCTGGGAAGCATGCATACTGACACCGATTTTTGTAAGAAAATCGTGTTTTCGGGTGAGGCCATTTCCACGCTGGCGGCTACGTTAATAAGCAAAATTGCCGCATATGGGGCCCCAAAAATACACGAGTGATTCATATCAGTGATATATACCCAGAACAAGTAACTGCTAAGGCTCTACTTTCTCGAAATTGAGGCCGGAAAAGCTATTACAGTCAATGGAGCGCGTTAAAGAAGTATAAAAAACAATTTTTTTTTGGCCGGAGCTCATGGATTTAGGTATCTAAATGGATGGCTTTCGCCTTTAACAGCATGGTACTATGTGGCATACAAGTCGCAAAAAAATTTGGCTTATAGCCGCGTACTTTTGCATTTCGGAGACACCCATTGGCCACCAAGATCGTGCGACTTAACCTCGATGATTTGCTACTATGTTCAAAGCAAGTTCTACGCAAACATCCGCAAACAATTCCAACTCTGAAAGCGAATATTGAAGCCGAGATCGACGAGCTAAAGCCCCAATTATGTGAAAGAGTGAATAGACATTTCGAGAAAGGCATGAGGCTCTGCAAGCATGTCTATTTTATAAAGCAATAAAAGTTTGAGAGATACTTGTTGAAACAGCCTTTATATACGCTCCATCGATCTTACTACAACAAATATGAACATTTTAAATAGTTCAGGAAATCAGGTGTTGTGTAGGGTGACCAGAAATTATAACCTTCGAATCACTCTGAGTGAAGAAAATACTCTCCGTCCTATTCGGACTCCCACCCCCTGGAGAGCGAATATCGAAACCATACACACCTGAGTTTCAAACCACTACAAAAAAACAATTTTCCTTTCTCCTCTTTCTAGCTTTCTAACCGCGCCCAGGCAACAGTATCAACCCCTTAGGCGCGCGTAAATTATAAAAAAAAAAAAAAAAAAACACTGGGGAAAAAGAATTAAACAAACAGAAGATATAAAATTCATTCTGGCTTTATTTTTAAGCTACATTCATGCCGTTATGTGTGGAATAGCACATCATCATTCAAATGGCCGCCTCGGCTTCGCTGGCAGCGCTTCAAGTGGTCGGTCTAGTTTTTGATTACTCAGTCCAATATGTGCGGAATTATTCCGCAATATGTTGGCCTCGAGCTCGTCCAAAGTGGTTTGCTTTTTAGCGTAAGTTAAGGACTTGACGTTAACATAGTTCTATACCTCAGACCATTGAAGGTAATGGTGTTTCCTTCCTCATTTCGAAAGAAATAAGGTCCAATAATGCCGTCATACCATAACCCGCACCAAACAATCAATCTTTGTGCATGCATTGATGATTGACTAAACAATCGAGTATTGCATTCGCTCCAATAATGGCAATTTAGCTTGTTGACACAGCCGCTGATCCAAAAATGTGCCTCGTCCGAGAAGATGATTTTTTGGCCAAAATCCGGATCTCGGGCTAACATTTCCAGCGCGAAATAACGAACTCACAGCTTTGTCTATGGTCATCCGCACAATCTTATACAGATGTACGAGTAGGCTCAAATCCAACCAAAATAAGCCGGATTGGCTCTCTGGCGATGTATAATTCAGCTGATCGGAGCGGAATTGATATTTCTGGATCTTCTTCGATACTGGCCGCTACGGCGGTTATGTTTTCTTCATTTCCCACCAATCTCTGTCTGGTTGGTGGATTAAGATCCAAAAGAGTGTACTCACGCTCAAATTTTTCCAAGGTGCCACGAATTGCGTTGCGTATTTACAACTGAGCCGGAATTTCGATGATATTTTTGAATGATTTCCTCACGTTCAGCAAGCGTAAAACGATGAATGATGAAATTGGAAGTCTTACTGGATATTTTGACAGCTAGATGTCATTGGTAGCTTTGGCAGCTACTGAAACATAACAATTGAAAAAACTATCATTGCTATCTTGTCACCCTCTATAAGTAGCACTCTCTTTCAGATAAAGTGTATTAAATAAATATATCTTACTGCTATTACAATATTTTTAATTTCTTTTTTTTATTTAATTTGTGTATAGGCTTTCGGTCATGTAAGCGGCTGTCATATAAATCCAGCTGTAACCATTGGATTTGTTATTGTGGGTGAGATGAGCATTTTAAAAGGTGTTTTCTACATCATCATGCAATTAATCGGTGCCATTGCTGGAGCTGCCCTCATTAAGGTAAAAACTCTACAAATTTTTACATACGAGTAATTTTTTATTTTATTTAATTTTTACAGGTGGCCATCCCAACGAAATTAGCTGGAACTACTCTTGGTGTAACCGCTTTTAATGACGATCTTACTAGCGGACAGGCAGTTCTCATCGAAATTCTCATCACGTTCGCCCTTGTTTTTGTTATTAAGGGTGTTTCCGATACCCGTCGAAATGATATCAAAGGCTCGGCAGCACTAGCCATTGGATTATCAATCACTGCTGGACATTTAATGGCGGTAATACAATAAGACCAAGTTTCTCCCCACAGCGAATCACTTAAAAACGTGTTTGACTATCTTTTTTTTGGGTTTAGGTAAAACTCTCAGGAGCTAGCATGAATCCAGCTAGATCTTTTGGACCAGCTGTCATTATGAGTAACTGGACTAATCAATGGGTATGATCTGTGAACCGAACTCTCAATATATATTGTACTATATAAGGATTTTATTTTGTCAATCCCAATCTAGGTCTACTGGGTTGGTCCACTGGTTGGCGGCATTTTGGCCGGCTTAGTCTACAGGCTTCTCTTCAAGGCGAGAAAGGGCGACGATGAAGCTAACTCATACGACTTCTAAACAACTTTAGATGAAAATAGCTATAAAAATGTTTCCCCTTTGTACATATGCAAAATTTATTCATTCGCGCCTTATTCGAGTTAAAACTTCACTCAATCAAAATAATTGTATTTATTGGAACAATTTATACGCACAGATATGTTTATTTTTGAATTTTTCCAAAATTTTTGTGTGATTCGTAAGAGAAGATACCAAATACTTAATTTTTCACAAAATGGACGAACTATCGTATGACATCCATTGCGAAGAACAATTTTGAAAGCTCGAAAAGAGAATTAAATGAATATTCTTGAATAGTATGTATTGTTGTTATTAAATTGTACTTAATAAATTATTATTATTGTTTCTTTGTATTTAAATTAACAAAACAAAAAACACTCGTTTTTTATAACAATCTTATAGAAGTAGACGGTTTATTTGTATGTACATGTGTATCTTACAATAAATATTGTATTATTAGAATTAGATGAAGGAAATTAAAGGATTTTCTGATGGTGTAAAATTGTGTTTTTATTGCATGAGTATTGGTTCATTAAAACGCAATGGGATAGTCACTGTTTGAAATCACAAACTACTCGTATATCGACAAGATCGTAGTAGTAAATATACAATTTGATAGAAATACTGAATGCAAATTTACCAATATTTTGTTCCTTTTCCTTTAATTAAGTTTAGATGGCATTAGAGCTATTTGAAGTCCTTTAAAAACGATGCGTTCTTTTAGGACTCTTTGCACAAGCGTATCCCATTTTGTGCTGTGAAGCAGAAACATTACGAAAGGAGTTGCTTCATTTGAGGTACGACTAGTTGTCTTCATTTTAACACTTCTTGTCCCCCTGTCATATAGTACGGAGGAAACAAGGAAAGCGCCCGAAGTGGTGGACCAAGGATCTCCAAAATCTGCACTGCAATAGTTGGAAGAGTTTTAACTGTGCAAAATTATCAAAGTCAAAACGCGACTGGAAAACATATAAGAAATCCTTTAAGACCTATCAACGAGAAGTAAGGAAGGCTCAACTTAGGTTCTGGCGTAGTTTCTGCCAACGCACAGGTGAGTCTTTGAGATAATGTCAAGTTCTGTACAACACGACGAATCTCAAGCGTACTTAATATACCCGGATGTTACCGGGTTTGACTACTAAAACTACTACAAGATATACTCTTACAACTTAGAGAAGCCATTGTATAAACATTCAGTTAAAGAATGATATGAACGCTTACGGATTTGATAGAATGAGCATATCAGCGCGCGCTCAAGGGGTTTGAGTACCCTTAAGGTGTTTGTACACAGCGCGGGCAAAGGAAATTTAGGGAAGAAGAAAAGAGAGGTACCGATGTACATTGTTTTTAAATGTTTGCAAGTTATAACGACCAGGAAATACAGAAATCGGCAGGGCATTCCATAAGCGAGTTGTACGGCTTAGGAACGAATCACGATATTTTAGATTACGTCCGAAAATGGGCTTGAGGGTATACTGATGAGCATTCATAGCGAGACGAGTGTTACGGTTGAAGGTTTGAAGGGGTGGATAGCGATAAAACAAAGTGAGACACGAGACATTTCGTCGGTGTTCGAGGGTGTCCATTGATTGACTGATATTAGTATCGTCAATAAGTTTTATCGCACGGTTTTGAATCCTATCTAGCAGGTGCAGAGATGTTTTAGCAGCACCTGACCAGATGTGGGCATTGTACTCCAATTTTGGGCGGATGAATGCCTTATATATAGAGGCCAGATCAGAGGGGGTAAAATATTTCTTACATCGCTTGATGAAACCTAGACATTTTGCAGCATTTTTGGCGACATCAAATATGTGGTCATTCCAACGTAAGTTGTCGTGGACACACATACCGAGAATGGAAAGTTTTTCGGTTTCGACGATGCAAGTGCCATTCATGGATAATGGCTGGGTGTTTAAATTTCGCTTTAACGACAGCAGACAGCATTGTGTTTTGGAAGCATTAAATTCCACTCTGTTGATTGTTCGCCAATTGGTTATGCAGTTGATATCGGAATTTAATGAGCTTAGCATGCGCTGCCGTTCTCGTTCTTCAGCTGAAGAGCAGGGCCGTGAGTCCGGGAACGAATATGAAAAGCAGAGAATACTGTCATCAGCAAAGGAATATATTGGATTAGAAGTAGCAGTCAAGAGATCATTAATGAAAATTAAAAAGAGTGTCGGAGACAGAACAGAGCCCTGGGGCACACCAGCATTTATTTTGTGAATATCAGACTTGAAACAATCCAAGACAACTTTGAACGTTCCGAAAGTTAATTCCTAATCCATTCGAGAAGAGGTTCTTCGATCAAAAATGCACGCATTTTCGACATAAGAGACTGATACCAAACTCTGTCAAATACCTTAGAAATTTCAAGTGCAATTATCTTACTTTCATCAGATTTATGTACGCTTTAGTTCCACTGTCGGTGAGACATACCATCGAATCACCAGTGGACCTGTTGCTACGAAAACCGTACTGCCGGTCATTGAGAAGTTTTCGTGTTTCGAGATATTTCATGAGCTGATGATTTATCAGTGTTTCCACGACCTTGGAAAGAAGGAACGTAAGTGCAATGGGTCTGTATGAGGAGAGAGAAGATGATTCGCCTTTTTTTATTGACGGGCTGGAAAAATACTGCTTTCCATCTGCTCGGGAAGAGTCCTAAAGTGTAGGATTGATGAAAAAGGTTACGCAGTGGTTTTGCCAGCGTGGAAGAAAACCTCTTCAGAAGAACGGGAGAAATATCATCTGGACCTGCTTGCTACTACACGAGTGCGAAAGTAGATTCGTCCCATTGAAGACTCGACGCACTCAAGTGTAGGCGGAGACAAAGCACAATCTGGGAGTGTTGAGTTGGCCGCAAAGTGTGCAGCAAGCAGATTGGCCTTGTCCAAAGAGCTGACAGCTGGAATGTCATTGTAAATGAGCGTTGGGATGGAGGATGAGGCGAAATTTCTAATGTTTTTGACGAATGACCAAAAATTTTTACTGTCTTTGAGACATTGCAGTATTTTTTGCCTCAGTTTTTGGTCGTATTGGAATTTCACACGCTTAAGAAAGGCGTTGCAGTCATTTCTGACTCGTTTGAACTTTTTTCGGTTTTCTTCTGACGGGTTGGTCTTGAAGGAACGAAAAACCATTTCCCTAACCCTGACGGCCTCTTTACAGCTCGAGTTGTACCATGCCTTTGCTTTTGGTTTGATACTCTTCATCCGATGAGGAATAAGGGATCTCATTCCAAAGAGAATGGTATCTGTAATCATATCAGCAGCCGAATCCACGTTGTTATCCAGGAAACATAACGACCAGGTAAAATTCCTAAAGAAGCTGTTAAGTCCGCTCCAGTTGGCTTTCTCGTATTGCCATACGGTTCTTTTAGGAATTTTTTCTCTAACTGTGTGGTCGGTGTACGAGAAATTAACTGATATGCCACAATGGTCCGACGAGCCTAGAGGGGAGGGCACATCAATGGTGTACTTATCAGAGTAAGAAGTTAAAAACAAGTCCAGGGTGTTGGCGGTATGACTATCAACGTCTGGTATTCGCATGGGCTCATTTACAGCTGCGTTAAGTTGTTTTCCGCAGCGAAGATCCCAACACACCGTCTTTCGGGGAGTTCACACTAACTACGAGTACATTTATTATTGAAATGGATGAAAGTCAGAAAGTGTTGCTTCCTTATGATCATTATTTCATCACCAGGATGACTTCTTCTTCTGGTGGAGAGAACAGGGTAGCTGCATATCATATAAAGGTGATTTCCACTTCCGCTTTATCTACCATACCCACAAATTAACCAGTAGCTTTGATGATAATGCCTACTAGGATGCGGAGATGTAATCGTTTCGCAGATAAGTGACTTTTTGTACGTCTCTGATTCAAGTTTAAATCTGTCTGTTCGGATTGCCTTCTCAACTCACCTATCGCATCCAGTTTACATGTAACGAGTGTCATTTCTATATACGTAGAGATTGTATGGATGTTTTGTCTCCCCAAATATAAAATGCAATGTTCAGGTGTTCTTCGAATGTAACTACCTTCGATGATGTCATAACCAAGTTCAGGGATTTAATAGCTATGAGACTAAATGCAGATATCCCTAGCAAATATCAGAAACCCTTTGCAGTTGCTTAAATTTCCATCTGAAATACGATACAAAGGCTTAGAAGAAAAAAGATATATGCAGTGTTGACTCGTTTTCAACCCGGCAGATTATATGTATGTACATATGTATATGGATGGACTTCGTCATCGGCACAATGTTATCGTCCAGTCTTCCCTCTTTGGGAATTCGCTTTCAAAAATGCCGCGAAAATGATGTAGTCGATATTCTTTTTCTTTTAAGGGTGGACGAGTGCCATATTTAATGAAGCCGCCATCAGTTTCCCATTGATGTTCTAAGGAATGAGGTGAAAACGCTGCAATTTTAATGATTATCTGAATATTTGAAGAATTTTTGAATTTAACATTTTGCCAGTTATATCAGCTGGATCATATCGAATACTTTTTATTTATAAATACCAGACATACCACCTTGATCAAAAAGTTCCCGGGATAAATAGCGTGTGTTGTTCCTATTGTTCCGATTTGAGTTCTGTTTTTTTTTTGTTAAGTTGGTAAGTCTGTTGTTGATATTTCCTCTAAATCTTAGCGTCATAGCTTGACATTTGCAAAAGTTACGTAGCCAAGAGTACATCTAACTCTGGGTGTGTTGGCGATTTTTTACAATTTTAGAAATGGATGCAACAACGAACTTGTATTAAATTATTGCGTAAAAAACGGATTTAAGAGTAACGGTGCGCGAACGTTGGAAATACTGGAAAAGTGTTTCGGCAACGATTCTCTAAAGAAAACTGTCGTTTACCAGTGGCACGAGCGGTTCAAAAGTGGTCGTGAGTTAATCGAAGATGATGAACGCAGTGGCAGACCATCGACATCGAAAACCGACGAAAACATTGATGGAGTAAACGAAATGTTGGTCAATAACAGCAAATTAACCATCAGAGAGATAGCGGAGGACTTGAACATTGCCTATGGATCCGTCCAAGACATTTTGGTTTATGATTTGGGTTTCCGTCGTGTAGCAGCAAAGATGGTGTCAAAAGAACTCAATTTCATGCAAAAAAGAGACCGTGTTCACCATAATTTTTCGTAATTTTTTGACGAAAAAATCAACAAATACCATCCAACAGCTACCGAATTCACCTGATTTGGCTCCCTGTGACTTCTTTCTGTTCAATCGAGTTAAAAAACCACTACGGGGAACGCGTTTCAGCAGCCGAGATGAAGTAATGGAAAAATCGCAGAAATAACTGATGGACAACCGAATATAAAAAATGTTTCGAGGATAGGATCAAGCGCTGACATAAGTGTGTTGCAGTCGATGGGGATTACTTTGAAGGGGACAATAACCCTAAATTGATTGAGGGCCCCTTCCACTTACGTGAGCTACTGGAATGGCGGTCTTCCTCTAGTGCGCTGTACTGGGATGGATTTGAAGACTTTGCGGACCGAAGTATTGGTGTAAATCCGCTCTACACGAGCCATCCACCTGAGTCGTTGGACCTTCGTCGTTGTATCCCTTCCTTAGCTTACAGTTTATGCAGGTTTGAAAATAACCCGAAGAATTTTCCATTTTTGATAAAGTCCATGTACTCGTATTTGAGCATTACCTCTTGTGTTGTTTCGTGACATGAATGATATTAAAGAAATCGCATGACGGCACATCGCCTGTTTTGAATCATTTTTTGACATCAAAGGTGTCGGTGAGTTTTTTACCGACCTTGAAGAAGCAGCATGGATTTCATCATCATCATCCTGCACGATGATGAGGACGAGTTCTGCAGGGATGCCAAAACTATTGCTCTGTATAGTTCGTCTCTATAGTTGCTGTCAGAAGCGGCCTTTAAATCGATGAATAGGCGGTTTGTATCGATTTTGAGCTCATGGTTTTTTCCAAGAAGGGCGTGGCCCCACTATAGGCGACAATGGGAATCTTGGTTTTAAATGTCTCGCGACTTTGTTCAATAATATGATGAGAGGTGATCTAATGCTTCATTTGTGGAGGGAGAACTTTCTTGTTCAGTTGTATAAAGGCAAAGGGTACACTTAAAATTGCAACAGCTACCGATCATGAAACTAATGCCGCTAGTTCTACGTAGACAGTCGGTAACGAAAAATTATTACATTTCGTGGCAGTCAATGTGGTTTTATGGGACGCGATTCAAAGATTACATTTAATGACGGAAAAATATCACGATGCTGCGAAGGATCTACATATCGTTTTCATCGAGTTGAAAAAGGTTATCGACAGAGTTCCCAGGGGTCTTATTAGAATGGCGCTAAATTCTCAAAATGTACCCGAGACGTATATAAGAATGGTTTGCGTTATGTACAATGATGTTAAAACTAAAGTTAAGGGCGGAAGAATTCGAAGTTAAAGTTGGAGTACGCCAAGTCTGTGTACAAAATCCGCTGATTTTCTATTGAAGCTGGACATTAACGAGTCCGTAACAAAGTCTCTTCCCTTCGCTGATGAGAGCGGTAATTTAAACAATGAAGCGGCTTCTTTTTAGGCACCCGTTAAAAATCGGATAAAGGCGCTAGATGAGAACGGGTTATGAAACAGTCATACTAAGACCGAATGCCTACCCTTCCCGAACCAGCAAACCAAACTCCTGACATTTATTTACCAAGAGTCATCGTACCAAAGTGTAAACAATCAGTGTTGGGTGGCTTATTGGCGCGAAAAGTCCGCTGTACTTTATGATGGAAAAATGCCGGTTAAAGTTTGCTATATACGAAATTCGTTAGTCCAGCTTTAACATACCCATCGCAATGACAATGTACGAGATATATAAAGGAAAAATGACTGCGACGGAAATAAAAATGTGACGAATGTCAGCGGGTGTAACAAACTGTGATCTAATAGGAAGAACGCTCATTAGAAGAAATAATTAAAAATTCGGTCCAAAAAACAATAGAGGCTCAATCTTCAGCTTTACGTTCAAAGAAGAAGCCGCCAGAGCAATTAGTGAATCAATCAAACGCAAAATCATTAGTAAACTCTTGGCTTCATTAACGCGTTACATACTCGTATCATCAACGGTAAATAAAAGAACTAGACCCCATCACATTTCGTCGAATTACCTAAAAGTATACTAAGATTTTTGAATAATTTCGAAACCTTAAATTTAATGCCTGAAAGATGGTTTCAACTTTTGAAAACAATGGTCTATTTCAATTCAATTCAATAAGTGTTGGCACAGGGTATGCATAAACATGCATGATAGATGCAATTTGTGTTGCCAACTTCGACATAATTATGCCTGTTAGGCATGATTTTAATGATTTATGCATAAAAGCGGAATAATCAGCAAGTGGGTACAACTTTACAGCAATTAAATTTTTCCCATAAATCCTAAATCGTAAATTTGCTGGTTTCAGTGTTTGTGTTTGTACGCAGGATCTATCTTTTATCACTGCAAAATTTGCAATTACTACAGAAAGGCTGCTTCTTCTTCAATAAAATATCATATGACATCAAAGCAGAAAATTTTAATGTCAGAAAGCGTAAAACATCAGGCCAATCTGAAAACATCGTTTTCCATATCTGATACCTACAAGAGCCCCAGGAAAGTAAAGTAAGTCGAGATGCCTCTTGCCGTTCAATGTCATGCGTCACCTGTGATCTATAGCAAAAAAAAGGTTCCTCCGGATCCAAATACGGCTAAGTTACTTAAATGCGGATGGACAATAACTACCATGATCGTCAAGAATGTTCTTGGCAGAGAACGTCAAAGAGACTTAATTCAACTTCTTAAAGAGAATCCCGTTTCGTTGTTCATAGACGAGTTAACCGATTATAGTTGCGTGAAGCAATTGACTACGATTACTAGAATTATAATTAGTGGCAAAATTGACAATGCATTTTTTGCCTTGGTTCAAGTTGAATGGTCTTTAAAAATCCGTTGTGTAGTTGTTTGAGGAAAACAAAATTCAATGCAAATAACATTTTACTGGGTTTGCATCCGATGGTGGCAACGTATCCAGGGATGTCCTAATTTAAACTCTTTTAAATGCATTGGTTGTTCGGAAAGTAATTTCGTTTTCTTCCAACAGGGGACGTTATTGTATTTCTTCACACTTCACACCTAAGCCGATATAGAAAGGCTTGCTTGTGAAAAAGTAGTAGTCTTTGGTACCTGCCCTTTCAAATATGGAAAGTGAAAAGGAGCATTTTGAGCAAGAAAAAAATTATCCGATGTGTATCGAGAAGATGTATTGACAAAACGCCAGACAACTTTGATGTTGAAGATGCACCTCGTTCTGGAAGGCCAGTTGAAGCTGATGAAGACACAATAAAGGCATTAAGTGATGCTTACCGGGGAACTACAACTCGTGAGACCGCTGAGAGATTAAATTTATCAAATTCGACCGTTCTTGATCATTTGAAACGCTTAGGTTTAATCTCAGAGCTCGACATATGGGTTCCTCATGATCTTACGGAAAGAAATTCAAGCCGTCGCATCGATGTCTGTGAATTGCTTCTCAAACGTCAAGAAAATCATCCATATATTGTCTTCAAATAACCAAAAAACTTAGTTTTCTTAAATTCAGTTACTTCCACTAGTTTTAAAAAAATATTGTACATTTATAACATGGCGCATCAACGGAGTAAAAAAGGCAACGTTTTTTTGCAAAAGAAATCAAAGCATAGTTTTATTTAGAAAACAATAATAGCTGGTACAATATTTTTTTAAATTAAATTACTTTACATGATAATTAGTGAAACAGTTTAGGCGTAAAACAAAGTGACACATTACATTTAGTGCAGATCACAGTTGTGAACCCATTTTTACAAAATTTGCATCGCGATTGCTTTGATTTCTAAGATGGAGAATGGCAAGTTTAATCGTATTGAACGTCTTCAATTTGAATTACGGAATGCTCCCTCCGCTTTGAAGTTGTTGGAGTCGTTTGTGGAGAACTTGATAGACGGCCACGTTCCCTTAGACATAAAGCGTTGTTATGTCGCAATTTGTTTTTAGAACTGAATTAGAGTTAGCGTTGGCGCCTATATAAAAGCCAGCTATTGGAGACTGCGGAGTTAAGCACCCAAAAGAAAATTCGCATATAATATTTTCGGGACCGAATTTCAATGAAAATTCCATAATTTTGGCTCCATCGGCGGCATGAACATGTTGGTTCAATACAATAGTCCGTCGACAAAATTTGTACTGCTTTATTTTCGTATCATTTCACAGCTATTAGGCCAAGCTTCGATTTTACTCTATAGTATGAGCCACGACATTTTGCTTTTAATTTTACATCAGAATCTAGGTTACACATTCCCAAACTATTGCCGCAAACAGTTCTGGTCGCTAAAATACCTTTATCCCTGAGGGCCTTGATCAAGTGAACCGACGAGAACCAATTCTTAAAAAAAAACCTCAAAGTTTTGGTGCTCAGGCATATCCTTCAACAAGTGAATTACAATATCAGAGGAAATTCCTAAGCCACAATAAGAGCAAGTTCAATCTTCAACGTATAGTGCAAAGCCAGATATAGGGTTTTCCAATAAGGACTTGACAACTTTTTGTTTAAATAAAACGCAAACCATTTGAGATATTTCAAAAACTTTATTATCGACTTGAAGTACAATCAAAACATTTATGAATGGAACTCGACTTCGTTCATATGACCACCGCGGGCACGTTTGCAGCGGTCGATTCGTTGGATCCAATTTTCAACGACTCGGCCACACATTTCGGCCGAAACGGCCGCTATTTCGTGTTCAATGTTGGCTCTGAGCTCTTCCAACGTCATCGGTGTATTGGCATAAATCAATGACTTAACGCAGCCCCACAGAAAATAGCGGCGTTAAATCGCACGAACGTGGCGGCCAATAGACTGGCCCATTTCTTGAGATAACACGCTCACCATACATGTCGTCCAAGTCCATATCTTCTAATTGGGGTCAAAAATAATCGGTGATCATGGCGCGGTAACGCTGACCATTCACAGTAACGTGACGATCGTTATCGTCGACGAAAAAATATGGCCCAATTGCTTATTGACGAACCCATTTTGCCAAAAATGAGCTTCGTCACTGAAGATGATTTTGCGATGAAATTCATCATCTTGGCGCATCTTCTCCAGAACCCAATCGGAGAACGTAGGTCGCTTCAAATGGTCAATCGGCTTCAATTCTTGAGTCAGATTGATCTTGTATATGTAGGTGTAAACCAAGATCCTTAGGCAAAATACGTCATAATGTGGTCTGAGCGGTGCTCAATTCTTCAGAACGCCGTTGAATTGACTGATTTGGATCGTATGCTACGGACGCCTGAACGGCAGCGATATTTTGACACTTCGACCAACCCGTTGTCTCACTGACACGGCAACATCACACAACGAATATGTAGACTCAAATTTTTGCACTAAACTTGTTATTGCCTGTCTACTAGGGCGAGAATTACGACCGAAAATTGGAGTTAACACTCTTAAAGTTGCAGTCACCGACCCCGAATTTCGGTAGAAAATTTTTATAATATGCAGACCTTGCTCGCTCGTATACTTTACCGTGATGAAAATGTTGAGTTTACTGAATAAATTGGCAGTGACAGTTTGATGATTAGTGAAAGAGTGCGTTCACAAATTAAATACAAAGTTGTCAAGTCCCTATTGGAAAACCCCTTACTAGCAGCTATTTTTCACCGAACCATTTTTCCAGGAGTTATTCCTGTTATTCCAGTTGTTCCGTTGTTTAAAAAGGGTCGGGAGCTGAGATGACTAATTATAAGCCAATCTCCATTCTCCCGATTATCAGCAAAATCTTTGAAAAAATAACAGAATAATTTTTTAGTAATTAGTCAACATTATCCAGTCCTATCCAATTTGACTTCCAGAAGAGTAAATCAATTGAAAGTGCTCTTCTACAATTTTGTTCCCAAATTTTTCCTAACCTTGAGGCAAGAAAGTTCACCGCCGGCTTGTTCATAGATATAACAAAAGAATTCAACGTGGTCAACCATATCAAATTGTTGAAAAAAAACTTTAAAAAGCTGGGTTTCGATGTTTTACACTCGATTATATGCAGATGCTATTGGCTACCACAGACGTCAACTACATGTGGTCATATTGCTGCATTTCCATCAACGAGGTGGTTAAAAACACCTTAGGCTACCAACCACTCCAGAAAAGAAATCAGTGGTATGATGATAAATGTATGCAACGTGTGAATGTGTCACCACAGCAGCATGGGAGGAGTATAGGTGAAAAGAATACTGCGGAATGGAGAAGAAAAGACATCAGATGCTTTTTTTAAAAGGCCAACAAACTAGCCAATGGCTTTAAAACGAGCCTCCAAGCACTTCAATATTGCGAAAGTAATCTCCTCACTGACTAACACGGAATTGTGGATGTACACTTCCAGCAGTTGCTTAATGCACATACAAGAGAACATATCTCGAAGAATTAGTTTTCCCGCCCAGCTTAGAAGCAATCCGCACAACTATAAAAAAGCTGAAGAACAACAAATCCGCTGCCTCAGATTGCCAGCCATTTGAGCTCTTCAACGCTGGAGGCAATGTTTTGACAAGGAGCAGGCACCAGATTATTTGCAAGGCATGGGATGTATGTGTGGACATTTGAAATCTTACTGCACCGCTCAAATCGGCCAATACCAGGACGGCTTTCGGCCCGGCAAATCGACATCAGTGTAAGTCAAGATGCGCCGTGCAGTGCGAAAGTAGAAACTCCGAATTATTCCAAATCTGCACCGGATTTCGCCAAGGAGACGCACTGTCGTGTGATTTCTTCAATTTAGTACTTGAGCAGATAGTTCGACGGGCAAAAGTCAACACGGAAGGTACTATTCTCTCCAAGTCCGTCCAGCTTCTGGGACATGTGAATGATATTGATATAATCGCACGTTCCCAGCATATCGTAATTGAAACCTTTACGGTAATTGAAGGAGAGGCTAAACGAGTTGGTCTTAAAGTGAATGATGAAAAAACGAAATATATGCTGTCGACTAAAAACCGTTCCGTCGCACATCACCGAGGACAAAATGTCACTATCGACAGCTGCAAATGTTAACTCCACAAACGACATCACGGTGGAGATTGGACGAAGAGGAACCCAAGGCAACCGCTGCTACTTTGGTCTGTCGAAACAACTTGGGTCAGAACTTTCAATGCAAAGACTCAAAATCATTGGCTCGTCCACATCGAGTGGATGGGCGCTGTTGGTACAGCTAGGAGGGTCTTCAAATCTAAGCCACCAGGTTCGAGAAGAAAAGCAAGACCGAACCTCCGGTTTAAAGATTAGCGAAATGCGGTTTCTTAATTTGGGAGTGGCTCAGGAACTTAATTATAAAAGCACTCTTACGGCCTTCGCAGGTGATGTGGGGTGTTCTTATGGCTTTGGAAATCTTTAAGATTTACCTTGCACTCTTAGAAATTGTTTCTACCTGAAAGACGTTTGTTCCAAGAAAGTATTGCAAACTACATATATACTATGGCATTGTTAACTCAAGGCTTCAGTATTGTGTTGCATATTTCGGAGTTGCTTATAATAACAAAATTCAAAATTCTGCAGAAAAATGTTATGAGAAAAATTTTGTCGCAAACAGCGTAAACATGACATCCCAGTTTTCCATTGTTTCGGGATATGTAAATTCTTCCAGTCCATCACTTTTATAGTTTTAAAGACTTAAAAACGTTCTTTTCCAGACCAGGAAATTTGAATAGCATACTGATTTTTGATTATAAATGTTTTTTTTTTCAGAGTTTTGGTTTTTAAAGTGGCAACACTGTTTCTGCAGACAGTCGGAAATTAATTTGTAGTTAATACATTTTGCTATTTTACCATGAATAGATTAATGCCAGAAAGGTTCGGTTCGCCAAACTTAGCATTCGCTACGTCCATTATACGGTCGATATAATCGTCCATCTGAGCAAGTTGTTCGATGAATGAATGAATCGTTTTCGCACCACCACTCTAGTGGATAATACGCATCCCCAAAGACGACAAACAGTGCGAACAGAAGAAGTTATTGCCGTTGTGGAGCGCAGTATTGAGGAGAATCCGAATGAGTCGTATCGCCATCGTGCACAGCAATTGGAGCTATGCCCATCCACTTTGCCAAAGATTTTACGGAAAGATCTTGGTTTAAAAGTTTTGCAAGATCCATCTTGTGCAAGAGTTGAAACCGCGCAACCATTATACGCGTCGTAACTTCGGTGAATGGGCCGAAAAACATGATTCACCTTGATCCTCATTTTCAACGCACAATCTTGTTCTCCGATGAGGCCCATTTTTGGTTAAATAAATATGTAAACAAGCGAAATTGCCAAATTTGGAGTGGAGAAAACACAGAAGCCATTGTCGGTACGCCCTTACAACCATTAAAACTCACTGTTTGGTGTGCTTTATGGGCTGGTGGAATCATCGGACAATACCGATCAGAATGTTACCGTCAATGAAGAGCGCTATAGAAACATGATTTCTGACTTTTTCGTTCCTCAGTTGAATGGCATTGACCTGACAGAGCTTTGGTTTCAAGATGGCGCAGCATGCCACACAGCGCGCGATACTACCAATTTATTGCGGGGAAACATTCGCTGAGCGCTTTCGCGTAATCGACCTCCATGATCCTGTGATCTCACACCTTTAGATTACTTTCTTTAGAGGTAAGTGAAGTCACTAGTCTATGCCGATAAACCGGAGACGTTGGACGATTTGGAAGTCAACATTCGCCGTGTTGCTGATATACGGCACCAGTTGTTCGGTAAAGTTGTTGAAAATTGGACTTTACGATTGCGCCTTAAAGTCGTGGTGCGCATAATGCCCGATAATATATTTAAACTCTGATGGCATAAAATTATCTATTAAATAACGATAATATCAATTTAAACATTAGCTTCAAGTATTTTATTTCATATTGAATTTGTATACATCTAAAAGGTACACTTTGCTCGCTCAACCGCTTTCCGTAATTTTAATTTGGTGTCATCCTGCCGTCTATTTAATAAACTCCCCAAATCAATCCGAGCAATTAAATCTCCCTGATTGATGGAATAATTTGTAAAGCATTGGCTTCTGCGTATTGATTTTACTGCTATTGAATGCATATTCTCTAATATTCTGGTATAAAATTGTATCCTCTTTTATTTTCCCTTGTTTCTTTATTTTACACTTCTTTGTTATTGTCTCTTAGTTTTTCAATTTGAATTGTGTACTTGTAGCAGCGTCCAGCTTTTCCGACATTGTAATTTGCTTTTCTAAGGTCCACCACCCATTGTTAATTTTATTTATAATTAAGCCCATTGAATTGGAATTTTACACTACTTGTATACTTGAAGTGAACTAAATAAAAAATTACATATCTTATTATTTCCTATTATTGATTTCCGCTTTTACTTATTTATATGTAAAGCATTAAGAAATATATTATATAAAAAATGAAAAAAAAATATTATTAACTTATTTATTCAGCAAACAATTTACAATATTCACTAAAAAATTTCATAAATAATTTGTTTCTTCGTTGCTTGCATTTTAGATTCTTTTTATCTCGTTTTTCTTTTGAAGAAAAACTGAGAAAACCAACGTATGTCGAAGTTACTTTTATCCAAATGAACCAGTGTGTATCTACTGTAATACAGATACCATTATTCTACACCTACTGCTGTATTATGGAAGTGCTCGGAGTAATGTTTTCGCATTTAAATTTACATTTTTAAAAACAGAAGTAATATTTGACGATAGTATGAGTAATCTATTGGTTAGTTTTAAACAAAAATAAGTAGATGTCTCACGGGCGTCAAATGCAGCGTTTACCGCTGACATGTAATAATGCATTTCTGAGTCAGTGTATTCAATAACAAAATCTCAAAAAAAATATATAAAATCAAGTTAAATTGAGTGCTACGTGTGACCTAGTCACCTATTTCATTATTATGAGCACAGTTGCATACCGCTGCATTGTTCCATGAAAACGAGCATTCTGAAAGCCTGCTGACGTATCTAACATTATTGTCGTTCACTGTAATTAAACGTTAAACTAAATCAATTGTAAATTCAAGACAGGTGTAGTCATGGAAAATCAATGAAAAACTAAACTTAATTTAACACCGTTCACCAAAAGTATATTTATTAATAAAGTTTTGGTTCAGTGATTTTCTTATGCAGTATGTATCATATGTTTGTATAAATAAAAGTCTGCTTGATAGTCATGTCATTCCAAAATCAGAAAAAAATTTTTGCTTACGTTAATGATAATAACTACAGCCATGGACATATAAATAGCACAAATTGATTCGTAATAGAAATATCCGTATACTTCAAATTGTACTTGTACTATAGTAAAAAGGTTTTATTCATTTCAAATCTTAAGTGAAACAGAAATGAAATTTACTTCAGTAAAAGGATATGTTTGAGGGAAAAAATTTAGGGACTATGAAATTTCTTCTGTATATCTTTCAATTTTGATATTACCTTATCGGTACTTCATACTACTCGTATAACCTGAATTTTGAATGACCGCCCGACATCGTCTTTCCATACTCTTTACAAGCTTCTGCCATCTACTCTTCGCAATGGAATACCAAGCTTCTTTTATTCCCTCCCATAACTCATCATTATTCTTGTAATTTTGTTGCCCAATTTTAAGCTTTAAGATCCTTGAGCTGGCCAGTGAAGAACGTCAATACTTTCCCGCAAAAACCAATCTTTCACCACTTTAGGTGAGTGCTTTGGATCATTGTCATGCATGAAGATCCAATTTACTGGCAAAGTCTCGAAAGTGTAGGGCTCCATTGCAGTTTTCAGTATATCTAAATACTGGGCCCCCGCCCAATTATCAAGGCTTCGCCCATCAATGATGTTGTCTAATAAAAAGCGGGGCAGAGCAAAGTATTGGTCTTATCGTAAACATCTTCAGATGACGCTACCGAAGGTTGCTACGATTTGTTCAGTCACAAGTTAACGGTCATAGGTCTTGTTGGTGGCTGGACCACCGGTAGTCCCTACCAGGACTTAAATCACATTACCATAGGAGTCAGGAGCCCGCCGAATCTCGGTCCGGGTCTGACTTGAAGAGGTAGGCCCCCTTGTGGGAGCATCATGGTGGATGTGGTTTAAACCCAAAGTCGCGGGAAGGGTCTTTATTTGGTTGACCCTATGTAAAGTTGCAATAAGTACTGGGTGCTGCGACCCTAAGAGCAGTAACAGGGTAAAACTTGTGACGACAACACAGTTCCGATTTGGCATCTCAGGAAGGCGGCAGAGCAATGGCAAGGCGTATCATTGCCCCCATGGATGTATGGGCATCCCGTAAACATAAGTCTCCATGACAGGTGGTTTACGTTAAAAATCAGACACTATACCTAAATAATAGAATTTGTCCATTTTGCCATCCTTACAATAAGTCCAACTCCAATCAGAACATGACATTACCCCCACCATGCTTAATCGTTTTTTGGGTGTTCTTGGGATCCAAGGCTTTACTTATTGGGCGATGCACAAATGTTTTTCCGTCTGGCCCAATTTTATTCACCTTTGTCTCATCATTCCATAGTACCCTGTTCCAAAATTGCAGGTCCCTATTTTGATGAGTTCTTGCAAATAATAAACTATTTTTTCCATTCTTTTTTTTTTTGGAAAGAAGTGGTTTCTTCCTGGAGATGCGTCCAAATAGGCCAGCCTCCTTTAATCTCCTTCTAATGGAACGGCTTGAGATATTTAAGCCAAATTCCTCCCGGATTTCATTGCATATCTCGCAAGATGACTTAAAAGCATCCTTTTTTCTCTTCCGCATAATGGTTCTATCTATCAGAAACACCGTTTTTCTTGGTCTTGGATGGCGATTTTTGTTACGGGGTAAGTGCATCTGATCTTCTTCTACCAGTTTAATAGCGTTGTAAACCAATTTTCTGGAGCATTTAAATGTTTCTGCTATTTCTCTGTCTGATTTCTCTTTCCTTAACTTTAAAGCTGCAATTCCGGAAAATTGCATTGATAAAATAATGCAGGCTTCCATTTGGCCTTCTGGTGTTAAGGTAAGAGAATTTACTCAGCATTCAAAAAACGATCAGCGAATGAAACCACCTTCACTCTCTGCATAAAAAATTGAACAACAAAACCTGTTCCTCCTGCTCCTACTGTTTACGCTGCCGATGAGCTTACTGCTGCTGTTGTTGTTACTAATATGGCTATTGATTCCGTATCAACAACAAAACCTGTTTTCGCTACTAATGATCTTGCCGCTGCCTTTTGATATCAAATGCAACTCATATGTTTTGCCTGTCAACGTTGTTGCTGCTCCTGTTGCTGTTGTTCCTGTTGATGTTCCTCCTGCTTCTCCTCCAGATATTGGTATTATTGCTCAAGAGGATCTGTCTCTCTATTATCAGAATGTGGGTGGTATGCGTACTAAAACCAAGCAATTTTATTTATCTGTTCTGGATTGCTCGCATGACATAATTGCTCTCACCGAAACATGGTTGTACGAAGACTTGCTATCAACAGAATTATTTGATTCTAGCTATGTTCCATTCAGAACAGACCGTAATGCTACACTTACTGGACTGGATAGAGGAGGTGGTGTTTTGGTCGCAGTTAAATCTATTTACGAGAGCGATGAAATTAAACTATCAGACTGTTTAATTGAACAAATATGTGTTCGCGTTGTTATCTTTTCAAGTTCTCATGACAAAATTTTAAAAAAAGATCAATATTTATGTTTTCGTTTCTTATATTCCACCGTGTTCTGAATTTAATGTTTATAATGCTCATATCAATAATATTAAGAGTGTTGTTTCGAACTTTGATGAAAATTGTTTTGCCCTTATTTTAGGAGATTTTAATTTATGTAATATTAAATGGGTTTTTTCTCAAGATGATAAAGTTTTATTTCCAATTAATGTAAAAAAAAGATTTTGAAGCTGTTGTAACAGATACTCTTTCTGCCTTTAATTTAACTCAAGTTAATAGTGTTGTAAATGAATTAGGAAGGATTCTAGATTTAGTTTTTATTAATAATGAGCTTGATGTTGAAATTTTTGAAGATGAAAACCCATTGCTAAACAATAGTACTCATCACAAAGCATTAAAAATTGTATTAAATTTATCAGTTACTCAATCTTTATCTGATCCATTATCTTATATAGATGTAAAATACGACTTTAACAAAGCCGATTTCATTTGCATAAACAATTATATCAATGAAATAGATTGGGATTCTATTTTGTCCCAATCTAGTTTAGCTCTATGTTTTTCTTCTTTTATTAACACTGTTCAAGAACTGTTTGATACGTTTATACCTAAGAAGGCAAAAAGACGTAGACTGAACAGGCCGATATGGTTTTCTAGAGGCTTACAACGTTTTAAAAATTCTTTAAAAAAGGCCCAAAAAAGAAGTAATACCGATTCAAGTTTTCGAAGCAATTATTGTCGTTTGCTAAAAGAGTATGAATGTGCATGTAATTTGTCCAAACCTCTATCTTACATATTTAATCTTTCTCTTCGAAGTGGTGAGTTTTTAGAATGCTGGAAAACCTCCTATATTACTCCCATTTACAAATCAGGTCCAAAACAGAACGTGCAAAATTATAGACCCATTGCGAAATTGCAACTGATTGCAAAGATTTTTGAATCAATCGTTAAAAAGAAAATGTATAATGCCTTTAAAAACCATATATCGGTTTACCAACATGGTTTTGTTCAAGGGCGTTCCACTGTGACTAATTTAACTCTGTTTGTAAGCACCTGTTTAAAAAATATGGAAAATAGATGTCAAACAGATGTTGTCTTCACTGATTTTTCTAAGGCGTTTGATAGGGTAAGCCATCGAATTTTATTAAAAAAACTGTCCTTTTTAGGTTTTCACTCAACAATCCTTAAATGGCTGGGGAATTATTTATGTTCTCGATCACAATTTGTGAAAATTGGGTCTAAAATATCTTTCAAAATTCATAACTATTCGGGTGTGCCGCAAGGCAGTCACCTTGAGCCTTTGCTGTTCTTAATATTCATAAATGACCTACCAACACCAATAAAATTCTCAAATTGCCTTATGTTCGCCGATGATGTTAAGATCTTCATGTCAGTTAAATCTGTTGCTGATAGCTTAAATTTTCAAAAAGATATAAATAATTTAAATGTATGGTGTTCTATGAACTCGTTGGATTTAAATATTAAAAAATGTTCAGTCATGTCCTTTTCAAGGTCTGTCATGCCTATATTATTTGACTATAGGATGTCTAATGTTTTGTTGCAAACAGTTGTAAGTCATAAGGATTTGGGTGTCATTTTAGATCCACATCTTTCCTTTAATTTACACATTAATTACATTATTTCAAGAGCTAATGCTATGTCTGGTTTCCTGTTTAGAAACACCCGTGATTTTCGGGACCCCTATACACTGAAAGCTCTGTTTGTTGTTTTAGTTCGTCCTATATTAGAGTATTGTTGTGTTGTTTGGTCTCCGCTTTTTAAAAAAGATTCTAATCGCATTGAAAAAGTTCAGAAACGTTTTACAAAATACGCGCTTCGTAACTTAAATTGGTCCGGTTCTTTGCCTTCATATGATAATAGATGTTTACTTATTGGTTTAAAGCCTATTTCTTGCAGAATAACTTACTATTCTGTAGTATTCGCAAGAGATGTAATTACAAATCACATTGATTGTCCACCTCTTTTGGCCTTATTTAGTATAAATGCACCTTCTAGATCCATAAGACCAAGAAGCAATGCTCTTTTGTATATCTCAAGACATAAAACAAATTATGGCCAAAACGAGCCTATAACCAATGCGTGTGTTAAATTCAATCAATATGCAAATGTTTTAGATTTTAATCAAAACAGAAATGTTTTTAAATCTATACTCATGTTTTGTATCATTTAATGCTAATGTTAAATCTTGTTATTTTAAATTTAGATTTTAAGAAATTTAGATGTACATTCACATTTTAGGTTAGTCTAAGAGAGTTTGTAATACTTATAGACATAAATAAATAAATAAATATTTCTGCCGTCTTGATGAAGAACACAAATTGAGCTCCTTTTTCGAAAGTGCAGTGCTTACCTCTTCCCATTGTAATACAAAATTAAATTAAACACTATGCGAAAATATAATAAAACAACAAAATTAAGACTACACAAATTATTATAAGAGATATTCCAATTACCACGATTTGTGCTACTTTTGTGTCCACCCACAAAGAACACTTCAAAGAATGAATCAACAGATTTGACATATGAACTCATTGATAACGGTATAAATATTTCTTCATAATTTACTGGAGAATATCAGTAACATGCATACAGGTTTGCCTTACTTCGTTTAAAATAAAAGGAGAACAGTACGGTACAGTTAAAATGTAAGATATACCATACATTTTGTTTCGCCTTGTGCTAATTATGTGGCCATAGCTGTATGTGTTTGTTAGATTTGTGATCTTCTGATTCCATAAAGAAACAATAGGGCTTGTTTATAGAGGAAGAGTAATTTTCCAGTTCCGCACAGCAATTTTACTAAATTTGGTTCCTTTTGTATGTAGCCCTTACACCGTATAAGAATGTCGTTTTGCTATGTTTTTTATTTTCCCCCTTCAAGGGAAGCGAAAATCTTCCATAGATACTATGAGGATCGTAAACTCGTGCTCATAGTAGTGTGAGCTTCTTACTCACTGAAACCACCTTCCTTCAAAATTAATACGTCTCTTACTGCAACTGTACCATATTCCGGGGTACAGAATAGTTCGGAACGATAAAATCACGAGTACAATAGGTGGTGAGGTAGCTCTTTATTGTAATATTTCCTTGAATTGTCGTGTAATTGTGAAATCCGATGCTAGTGCTACTGAGTATCTTCTTGCAGAAGTTACGGATGGCAATACCAAGTGCATTATAGGCGTTGTTTATAGTCCCAACCGGAGCTGTTCTCCTGAACCTACGAGTATGTTCTCCGCACTCCAAGAATTCTCCCCATATTATGAACATATAATTATATGCGGTGATTTTAATGCTGACCTTTTCAAATATGACAGTAGATCTCACCAACTCTTGGATTTAGCTGCAAATTCCGCGCTAGCTGTTGTTAATGCATATGCTACCCGCTTTGCACCTAACTGCTCTCCAAATGTGTTACTGCAGGACCAGTTGTCATTGGAAGGTATCACTGACCATGATCTAATTTTCTGCACCTATAACATTGTATTATCTCGTACCTCTATACCATCAACTTTCCAATTCACAGATTTCGCTTCAGTAGATAACTATGCACTGCAAGTGGAGGCGAGTTTAATTCCCTGGCATAGATGTTATTTTGTCTCAGATGTACTCGTGTGTGATAAAGTTGACCTATTGCAATCGCATGTACTTCACCTATTCAATAACCATGTGCCTTTAAAAACAGTGGTGGTGCGCAATAGAATTTGTCCATGGTTTACGTCTTTTCGAAATGGAAGCGAATTTTCAACAAATCTGAATTGGGTAAACTTCTGCCGAGCACGTAATTTCTCAACTTCTATCACGAGACTCTCTAAGAAAAGATATTTTTTATCTAAGTTGGGAACGGACCAAAATACCAAAAAGCTCTGGAGCAGCTTACGCTCGGTTGGTTTTTCTAAAAACCATGTTGTAGACGTTTTACCCGATCTCGATGATCTTAATAATGCTTTCTTATCCACCTCATTAGAAAGTACAACTTCTCTACCCTACCTTCAAGATTTTTCTGAAACACCCACAGTTTTTGAATTCGAAGCTGTATCGGAAGTTGATGTCATTAATATCATTCGCTCACTCAAATCAGATGCTGTTGGTGAGGACGGAGTTCCTATCCGATTTGTCAAAATGGTATTAACTCACATTCTTCGTGTAATTACTCAAGTAATTAATTTCTGCATTACGTCATCATCATTTCCATCTAGTAATTCCTGTCCCGAAAAAACGTCAACCAACTTTGGCTGCAGACTTTCGACCCGTCAGTATATTACCTTGCCTTTCAAAAGTTTTGGAAAAAGTCCTTGTCAAGCAAATCTTAAGTTATCTAAATCATCATAAGCTACCATAGTTGTTCTACAGCTATGGTTAAAATTCTCGATGACATAAGGATCAGCTATGACTTGGACTTCCTCACTATACTTTGCCTCCTTGACTTTTCAAAAGCTTTCGACACAGTCAACCACTCAATCCTCATAACAAATTACTTAAGTAATCGTTGTCAAAGGGTCGTGGTTGGTGACAAATCCTCTCGTATTAGGAATATACAAGCAGGAGTACCACAGGGCTCAATGCTAGGTCCACTATTGTTCTGCATATTTATTAATGACCTCCCCAAAGTTTGCTCAAACGATAGTCTTCACTTCTATACGGATGATGTGCAAATATACTTATCTAGACCTATTGGTCTAGTCGAGGATCTTGTTTGCAGGTTGAATGAGGATTTATCCGCAATCTACCAATGGTCCGTACGTAATTGTTTGACCCTAAATCTAGCAAAGTCTCAGCTGATTTTAATATCTAAAAAACTTCATAATACTGAACTTTTGCCGCCCATTTACCTCAACGACATGCAATTGCAGTTCGTGGAGACCGTAACCAACCTGGGTTTTAAGATAAACCGATCCATTTCCTGTGTAAGCCACATCAATTACACTGTGGGACGAATTTACGGAGGTCTACGCAAACTTTGGCTGCTCTCTAGTTTTACTCCTGTTAACACGAGCCTGAGACTTGTTAAAACCTTACTTGTTCCGTATATTGATTACTCATCAGTAGTGTACTGCAAACAAATGGTATGGTAAGGTATGTGTATGGGCTATGTAGACACGACCACATATCCAATTATCATACTAATATCCTTGGTTGTACGCTCCAGCAATTCTTGCATGTTAGGTGCTATATCTTCATGCACAAAATTATTCAGAACAAGTCGCCACCATACCTTTTTGAGAAACTTCAGTTCGCTCGTTCGCCTAGAACATACAGCCTTATAACTCCATCCTCGATTTATTCGAACTCCTCTCGCCTTTTCTTCGTCTTTGCCACCAGACTTTGGAATTCTCTGCCCACAACAGCAAAACAATTAATTGGGGCCATACAATTTAAAAATGCTATTTTGGAGCATATTCTTTAAAAATGCAACAGCAGACTATTTCTTGTTCCTTACTATTCCCCTCCTCCACACTATCCCTCCTTTCCCGACTAAGTATCTCTTAATGTTAAATATAAATACTAAAGTAATATTGTATACCATATTATCCATAATATTAAGTACTATAAAAGACTAAGTCTTATTTGTACATCCCTAATTGAATAAATTGAATTGAATTAACAAAAAAAAAAATTCAACGCGATGAAAGGTATCTTTGCAAAAAAAGTTCCTACATCTTCTGCTACTTCAATGGGGTTAAATTTTAAAGCACTAGGTCGAAAGGTTTGGTGCTTTGAAAACGGCCCAATAACGTCTTAGATTCGTGGGACTGTATTATTGATAAGTATGTCCACATTTAGTGCTTTTCAAAAGGTTTTTTGTTTCCCCTTCAACTGGAAGAATTTCGAGGTTTCATTTCTTATCTACCATGGTGCATGGACAATATAACCATTGGTCCACACCGGCCTCAGCACTTATAATAGTAACTTGTTCTCGATGCTAACCTTAAAAGATTTTACAAGTAAACAGTATATTTTTAAAATATTTATTTTCTTTCGAGTTCTTACGTTTCTTTTTCACGTGCTACTTCCATTTTAACTTTGCGTCGATTGTCATTCTGAGGTATCTATGAAAGGCATACAGAACGAGTTTATGAATGTAGGCATATCACGGGATATATGAGATCTAAACACGGACCGAGAACACTGCCCTGCGGTACGTCAATCCAAATTTCTTGGAATTCCGAAAACTCGTTTCCGTGCCCAACACGGAAAAGTCTACTTTCGATAAACGATGTCAGTATATTGTATAGGATTAAAGGCAATACCTGTTGTAGTTAGAATTTCAAACCTTCATGCCACAATTTTTCGAAAGTTCGCGAGTCATCAAGAAATACGCCTGAGCAAATCTTTCTAGCTTCAAGAGCTTTCTCAATTACGTCGTTGTTTTTATGCACCTGATCAATTGTTGAATACTTGCTTCTGAATACAAACTGACTTCTTGTCATACGGTGATTTCATAGGTTTTGGTAAACTTGGTTAATGCTTTTCCAGGCAACATTTTCAGGACTTTAACGGTTATTAGCTCGTAACCGGAAGCTTTCTATGGTTTTAATTTATTTATTTCATTTTAGAGTTTCATCAACATGGTATTTTTTACTATACAAAGTGTCCCCTAATTCTTCAACGATAATTTGGGAAATGATTCCTGGGTATATTCTATGAAAAAAATCGTTTTGTAGTAAGGGTCTATCTCCCATGTTGACAGCATGGAGATACAGTTTATCAAGAAAGTGTTTTCACAACCAAAAAATACATACAGACTAAACTACATATTTTTTTTAATTTTTTATTTACATTTCTTAAAACCAGTATTTAAGTAAACACATAACAAAGAAATGTGTTCAATTTTATGGGAAAAAACATAATAAGAAACAACAAAAACGAAAGAATTCACAAAATTACAGTGTCAACAAAGTGTTTTTACAAATTTTTCTTTAGCATTTAAAAGTAAATTTTATCAACTTATTTTTATTCAATATTGTGTGTGGCAGCCTTAAGATTCAATTACAGCTTGCAATCTGCTTTTCATCGATCTAATTATTTTTTTTAAGTCGTATTCCTGAGGTATTTTTGACCATTCTTCTTGAATAAATTGCGTCAAATGATTTCGGGTCTTTTACTGACCTTTTTTTTCAAATGCGACCATAAATTTTCTATAGGATTTAGGTCTGGGCTCTGGGCAGGCGTATTGAGTACTATGATACAGTTGTGAAGCAGCCAAATCTTAACTGTGTGCTCCTTGTGCTTGGGAACATTGTCCTGGTAAAATTTAGATTTTGGTTTTTTGGTACCGTCGTCGATTCCAAATTTATGCAAGTGAGATCGCAAAATGCTTAAGTACTGCTTCGCATCCATGTGGTCTTCAATAAAAACTAAGTCCCCAACGCCTATGCTCGATATACAAGCCCACACCATAACGGACAATTTATCAAAATTCACGGTTGATATTATATATTATATTTCTTTTATTCAAGGCTTTTAAAGATTGTTGCCACACTCTATTGGCTCCCTCGTTATAATACAACATTTTCTTAGTTTCGTCACAGAAAACAACGCCATCCCAATGTTCATCAGGCTGCTGAATGGGCTCTGTAGCGAACGACCTCCTCTTTCTTATGTTGTCTTGTGAGAGCAACGGTTTGTTTCGCGCTACTTGAAAACTCTTTTCCCAGGCATTTTTAATTACTTTTCACACTAAATATTTCTTCGGCGGATAAACAAGGGGCGAAGAAATTGTTCTCTACTCCTTTGGAATTGAGTAAACAGCAAAAACAAAAACAGAAAGGACTGTTATTAGTGAAAATTTCATTCATAAACGTAAAACCTCAATGTGTAAAAAGACTTTCTTGACACAGGATTTTTTGGAATAAACTTCTTTTTGTTGTTTTTTCTTATGTTTTTAAAATAAAATCGAGTTACTGTTTGCGTTATCTTGTTATTTAAATGCTAGTTTTAAGAAGTGCAAACCAAAAATTTAAAAAAAAAATGTGTAGATGAGTCTTTATTAGCAAGAGAAGTATAAATTGGTGCAATATTTTTGCTTGCAAAAACACTTTCTTGACAAACTGTAGATCAAATAACCTGCAGCAGTTAAAATTTATGAGAAAGGTTTTTTTTTTTCTTTAAGCTCCAAATGCTATGAATAAAAAATGATTTAGTGTAGCTTTAGGTAGTTTTTATTTTATGTGTATACTAAAACAGTTATAACAGGTGCTCAAAGTGTCCTCCTTAGTTTTTTGTATGCATGCTAAAGCCCGTTTATGGATTTCACTGCAAATGTTTATTGATACTAACTGCTGACGCTCCAAGAATACGCTCTTCCAATTCACCTAAAGTTGCTATTTCGATTGAATAAACACCCTATACAAAAAAAACCAATACTATAAGGTCAGGAGATCTTGCAGGCCAGTGAACTGGTCTGGTCCATTTCTTCTTACTCTTCATATCTCCAATTCTTAACCTCACGACCATAGTGGAGTGGAGCACCGTTCTGTTTAAAATATGATGAAGCTAGTTGAATCAGTGGAATGTCCTCCAATAGTTCTGGTAAATCATTTCGCAAGAACTCCAGATAGTTTGTAGAATTCAGTTTGAAGGGGCCGATTAACTTGTTTCCGAGTACACCTGCCCACATATTGACTCTGAATTTGTGTTGAATAGATTTATGTCTCCTTGTATGTGGATTGTCCGCAGCCCACATATGAAGATTATGAAAATTTGTGATCCCACCTCTTGTAAATTGAGATTCGTCTGTCCAAAGAATTCTGCTAATAAACTCGTCCGTATAGTTGGAAAACTCAAGTTTATTTTCCACATCATTTGGAAGCAGTTCTTGTACAGGTGTAAGTTGGTATGGATAAAGATTTTCTTTATGCAGCACATTCGAAATTTTATGTCTGGAAACATTGAATTGCAAAGCTAAGCGTCTGATGCTGATTGATGGATCAATTGTAACAACATCCAGTATTCTTTCATCAGCAGATGAAATGGAGCTCTGTTGGGAAAAAAAAAACTTAAAAGGCGGAACACATCCGATTTCAATGAACGTTTATTAACAACTAACTTCATTTGTATTACATAGTTTAAATAGGTATATAAGTGAATTTACATAACTTGGATGGTACAGAGTTGCCAGGTATAAATTTCAATATCCAACACTACCCCTCAAATCAGTACCTACTAAATCTTAGAAAACATCTAATTTTTATTCAATAATCCAAGTTGAGTTACTAAATTAACATGTTTCGATTTTGTTAATATTTTTGTCAATACATCAGCAATCATATCATTAGTTGGAACATATTTTAATGAAATAAGTGATTTATTATAAATTTCCCTGATATAATGAAATTTGACATCTATATGTTTTGATCTTGAATGGAAAACTGGATTTTTAACTAACTGCTGTGAGCTAATATTGTCGCCATATATCGGTGTTGGTCCTTGCTGCATGCATTCAAAACCGACTTCTTCAATCAAACGTCTTAAGTATAACGCTTCTTTTGCTGCTGCAACCAATGCCATGTATTCTGCTTCAGTGCTACTCAACGCTACTGTCGGCTGTTTACGGGACTCCCATGAAATATCTGCACCGGCAAGAAAGAATATATACCCAGTGTATGACTTCCTGGTAATAGTGCAGTTAGCCCAGTCTGCATCAGCAAAGCCTTTAAGTATCCCACCAGTTTTCCTAAAACAGAGTTTTAAATTAATTGTGCTATTAAGATACCTTAATAAATGTTTGACAGCAGCTAAATGTTCTTGTTGAGGTTCTTTATTGAATTGTGCCAATTTGCTCACAGCATGCTGTATATCTGGCCTGGTTGAAACTGCCAAATAAATTAAACAACCTATTAACGATTGGTACTGCTTAACATCCACTTTCTTGCTGCTTGAATTTTTAGAACACTTATTCCAATTTACTCCAGGATCTAGTGGTGTACTGCATGACCTTGTGGATAGCATATTGTGCTGCGAAAGTAGATTCTGTATATATTGCTTTTGTGAAAGCATAATACCCTCTGGAGATCGCGTTATTCCTATTCCTAAGAAGAAATCAATCGGGCCTTTATCCACAATGTCAAAAGCCAGACCAATTGAATGTTTAATTTTAAGTATGTCCGCTTTTTCAGTGCACGTTATAATAATATCGTCGACATAAACTGCAACTATATTTCGATTGTTGCGGGTGTTTCTTGTGTAAACGCAAGTATCTATGTTGCTTCGCCTAAAACCAAGCCTTTTCAATGCGGAATCTAACTTGCTGTTCCATTCGCGACCTGTCTGTTTCAGACCATATAGAGCCCTTTTCAACTTACAAACCTTATTGTTGTTATGTGGATCCTTAAAGTGTTCAGGTTGCTGCATAAATATATCTTCTCTTATTTCCCCATTCAAATACGCAGATGAAACATCTACGTGATGAACCTCCATGGCAAATTCAACCGCTAATGACAAGATTAATCGGATAGTTGAATAGCGTACCACAGGTGAAAAGGTTTCAGTATAGTCAATCCCGAACTGTTGGCTGCATCCTTTTGCGACGAGCCTAGCCTTGTAGCGAATTGGATTGCCGTTTTTGTCATGTTTGATGTTAAACACCCATTTACATTTGATTGTCCGGCGATTTGCGGGTAATTCTACCAACTCCCAGGTATTGTTAGATATCAGCGAATCGTATTCATCCTTCATCGCTTGCGTCCACTTGTCAGCGTCTTCTCGGCTCAAAGCTTCTTCCACTGAATGTGGATTCTCACACAACTTCAAGTCAGAATTCAAAAAATAGTTATACAATATTTTATTGGCTTCGTTCGTGGCCTCAATGTTCTCACTTCATACTCTTGCGCACAAGCAAAATCGTCTGAAGTTGTTTGTTGATCATTTAAGACCGCATGTTGAATGTCTTCCGGTGGTTTTTGGTCATTTGACTTTGTATTTCCATCACCAATCGGAACCGCTTGACCCTCGTTCTCAAAAACCACTAGCTCTTCTTTCTCCCCAAAGTCAGATAAAAAGGATTCTTCACTACTAAACTTCTTCTCATTTTCTAAATTTTTAGATGGACTGTCTTGGCATTGTTTGCTACCGCTAAGATCTATTAGACTAATATTATTCTCACTATTCAAGCCCAAAGTATTTGGGTTTTCAATAAATCGAATATCCCGGCATTTGTAAATTTTTTGTGCTTTCGCATCATAAACTCGATATGCTTTCGATTCTTTTGCATAGCCAACCATATTGCACTCAACACCTCTTGCTTGAAATTTTGTCTTACCCGGGCGCTTATCTAGCATAAACGCTTTGCATCCAAAAATTCTAAAATGTCCTACATAAGGTTTTCTACCATGCCAAACTTCGTAAGGAGTCTTATTTCCCAGGAGTTTTGTTGGTGACCGATTGCGTAAGTAAACAGCCGTATTAACAGCTTCACCCCATAGAGAATTCGGAAGCTCACTGTTTAGAAGTAAACACCTTGCCTTTTCTACAATGGTTCGGTTAGCTCGTTCAGAAACCCCATTTTGCTGCGGAGTGTATTCTACTGATAATTGACGTTTGATTCCATTGCTGGCAAGAAATTTTGAAAAATCTGAGCTCATATACTCGCTCCCATTATCACTACGTAAAGCCTTAATTTTACAAGAAGTTTCGAGCTCAACTTCTGCTTTAAATATTTGAAAAGCATTAAGAATATCTGACTTTGACTTAAGAAAATATACGAATTTCTTACGACTAAAATCGTCTATGAACAAAGCGAAATATTTTGACCCTCCGATTGAAGTCGTTCGCATGGGGCCACAAATGTCGGTATGGATAATTTCCAGAAGTTGCGTACTGCTCACTGTAGTACTTTTTGGGAAAGCTGACCTATATAACTTCCCTCTGCAGCATACATCGCATTCGACTGATTTAAAATTATTTTCAAACTGCATGCCCCTTACCATGTTTAATTTAAGCAAATCATGCAAACTTTTAGTATTTAAATGGCCAAAACGTGCATGCCATAACAATAAATCACTGTCATTTTTCTTTGACTTATTCATGCTTAATAATTTTTCGCTATTATGATTAAACAAATATAAATCATAAAGTTTATGTGCATGCAAAACGATCTTATTGAATTTATCACAAATGTACGCACCACTCTCTTTGAATTGAACACGATGTTGATTTTTGACTGCTTTGCTTATTGAGATAAAATTTGATTTGAGTTCTGGAACAAATAAAACGTCCTTGAGTTCGATCTTCCTATAACTGGTCACTATTGAAACTGTTCCGATGCCTTTGGATTCAATGTAATAATTTGCCGCTAACTCTATTTTTTCTGCATGCGCTTGTATTGAAGTGAACAAGCTCTCAGCACAACACATGTGAGAGGTTGAACCGCTGTCCAAAATCCACTTGTTCCTACCCATTTTTGAAGAACTCAGCATATTAAGCATGCCAAACGATGACGTATCTATTTTGTTACGGGAGATTTTTGATTCTTTGCACGTATTCGCATAATGCCCTCTTTTGTTGCAGTTATAGCATTTTCCCTTTACCTTCGTTTTTTGCTTTGAATCAGGTTTTGTGCTTCTGACACCTTGGTTACGAACGAAAAATGCTGACCCACTTGATTCTAGCGAACTGTCCTCTCTTCTTTTCCCTTCTTCTAAAAGCTTCGTCTTTAATATGCTGGTTGTTGGAAGCGTATCTCAGGACTCGATGGCAATGACGAAATTTTCAAAACTTTTCGGGAGGCTAGAGAGTAATATGATGGCGAGCAACTCGTCTTGCAAAATGATTTCGATTTCACACAATTTTTCGGCGATATGAAAAAATTCCATTAAACGATTTGAGATCGAACAAGTTTCATCATATTTTAATCCCAATAAATTTTTGAAAAGTGTTACCTTTCTAGCTGGTCCACTTGGCTGATGTATATCCATTAATTTCTTCCAAGCTTCTTGGGCAGTGGAACAGTTCTTGATGTGATTCAGTTGAGATGATTTTACACTAAGTAAAATCATAGCTAGGGCCTTTTCATCCCTTGAATTCCATTTTGCAATTTCCTCTGCATTCGAGTTGTCAGCAACCAGACTCGGCTTGATGGAACTACCAGAAACAAATGTCCAAAGGTCATTGCATATGAGAACGGACCTCATTTGCACTTTCCAGCCATCGTAGTTATCGTCACTTAATTTTTCAATTTGATGGAAAGAGTTAGAATTCATTTTATTTATTAATTTTTTTTTTTGCGTATAAGACTTAAAATTAAACTGGGCCCATAACCTTTGTTGGGAAAAAAAAAACTTAAAAGGCGGAACACATCCGATTTCAATGAACGTTTATTAACAACTAACTTCATTTGTATTACATAGTTTAAATAGGTATATAAGTGAATTTACATAACTTGGATGGTACAGAGTTGCCAGGTATAAATTTCAATATCCAACAAGCTCCCGCATTCGGTCGTGTATTCGAAACTGATCCCGTTTCTCGAAGTCTTCGATATGTATTTCCAAATACTCCTTTATTAGGAAGTTGTCGGTTAGGATAAAGTTCATGGTATCTTTGTCGCGCACTAGTTGAACTTCCATTGCATAGCCCATAAACTTAAATAATGTCTGCGTATTCTTGGTTTGTATTTTATATTTTATATTTGAGGCCCGCGTCAACCCCGGACAGTTTATTGGAAATGTTTAATACAAACATATAACTTAACAAACTAAACTTAAAACTATGACTTATAACTACTATTTCTACTTAAGCTAAGGTCTATAGACGGGAAAAATGGTTATTTAGGGAATTTCGGAGGGCTGGGCTGCTGTATTGGAAATCGAACACTTGACGTACCCGATTTGTTTCACGTAGCATACGACACAGTGATTATTCGGACGAAAAAGGTAGACAGATCTTAAATGACACGGGTTGGTATTGATTGGGATTTGGGAGAGTATTGTGGGACAGTCAATGATGCCGGTTAAGAGTTTGTGTATGACGAGAATATCGGCGGACTCCCGACGTTTTTCCAAAGACAGGAGACCGAGTAGTTTTAATCGATTTACATAGGGGGGTAAAATATTGTGGTCAGCCCATGGTAGCCCGCGTAATGCGAAACGCAGGAATCTACGTTGGACAGCTTCAATGCGCAGAATATGTATATCATAGTAAGGAGACCATATTTCGCTGGCGTACTCGAGAAGTGGACGAACAAAGGTTATGTACAGAGATTTGGCGACATAGGGGTCGGAGAATTCTTTTGACCATCGTTTAACAAATCCGAGAGCGGAGTTAGCTTTCGGAGTCTATATGGTTGCGAAAATTAAGCTGTGAATCACAAATGACACCCAAGTCCCGCATTAAAGTAACTACAGCTACTCTTTGGTTTGATAAATAGTAGGTGCGGGTTCGAAGTGTCAAACGCCTCCGGGAGTAAGAAATGGCTTGGCATTTTTCTATGTTGAGCTCGAGAAAGTTTTTATGACATCATATCGAGAATCTATTAAGATCATCTTGCAAAAGTTGAGAGTCAGAGAGACTTGAGATCTGTGTATAGATTTTCATATCATCGGCGTAGATAGATATGTGGGAGTACTTTATGACGTTAACAACATCGTTAATAGTTAAAATAAAAATGAATGGACCGAGATGACTGCCTTGTGGAACACCCGAAGTGGCGAGAATTGGGTCAGAAAAATGGGAACGAAAATAAACAATATAGAAGCGTTTTTTAATGTAGGAATTAATCCAAGAGGTCAGTCTAGGTTCGAAACCAAGAGCTTTGAGTTTGAATAAAATTAACTTGTGCGAGATTTTATCAAAGGCCGTGGCGATTACATCAATCTCTTTCCCTTGCTCTAGTGCGCATAGTGAACTAGAAACAAACTCAATGAGGTTGCTGATCGTTGATCTGCCTTTAACAAAACCATGTTGGTTGGTTGCAAATATAGATTTACATTGAAAATATAGTGCATCCTAAACAATACTTTCAAAAACCTTGGGGATGCAGGATAATTTAGCAATGGGGCGATAATTGGAGATATCATGCCTTGATCCTTTTTTGTGAATAAGTGTAATAAAAGCGCTTTTCCACAGATGAGGAAAGAGCCCTTCAGGCAAAGATAGTTTGAAAATACTAGTGAGGGGATTAATTAGATTATCAGCGCATTTTTTTAAGACAACTGCGGGCAATCCATCAGGACCGGGGGAAAAATCGTCTTTCTGTTTATGTATTTTGTCTAGTAACTGCGCTGAAGTAATTTCAACTGACGAGGGAGATATTTGACAACCGTTGTTCAGGTAAGGAAAGTATTCAGTATCGATGTCATCAGATTGGGCCGAAAACGATTGACTGAAGAAGTTCGCAAATAGATTAGCGATGGTTGTTGGGTCATCGGAAGACATATTAGAAAATTTTGAGAGTTGATGGATAGAAATCGGATTTTTTTTTGTGTTAATAAATTGGTAGAATCTTTTAGGGTCTGAGATGATGGAAGATTGCATTTGGGTGAGATACGAGTATCTTTGGTAACGATATTCAGCAAGTTGGGAGAAGTGATTGTAAGCTAGGAGGTAGTTTTGTTGGCCAAAGTCAGAACCAGATTTAACGTATTGTTAACCAGGGAGGAGATGACGAAGGATTTCTGCGTCGAATAAAAGGAGTAGTTTGCCTTATACAGTGGAATCTCTTATCGTAGAAGATAGCTACAGCAGAATCTGCGGTTAAGTTACTGTTTTGAAGAAACCTAAAGTCAACATTTTTGAGAAGATTGTTGAGCTTAGTGTAATTGGTTTTACGGAAATCGAAATGGAAGGGAGTTTCTGAAAGGCTCAAGGAATTATTGTTATCATATGAGTAAATAACGAGGAGAGGTGGGTGGAGACGGTCTAATTTCGAAAGAAGAAGTTCACACTCGAGAGCAAGACAGTTCGTGGTGTCGGTTGTAAAGATCAAATCTAGTTTCCGACCCATGAAGTTAGAAATTGAGTTTATTTGAAAAGGGCCAGAGTTTGTGAGGCAATCTGTGAGGAGGATTTCTTTGTCAGAAGTTGCATTTGTGGCAACAAGATAGGATTCTTCGTCCGAGTGAGTCCATTGGAGGTGAGGGAGATTAAAGTCACCGAGAACAATGATTTCATCACAGGGATCTGTGATTTCGAAGAGGGAATCAACCGCATTAGTCGCGAGCTGATAACTGTGTATTGGTTGGAAGGGGCGAACATAGCAACAGAGGATATAGAGTTTGTGTTTGGAGGGAGTAACTTTAACACAGATAAATTCGAAATCGGCTGTAGATGACTTTTTGACGAGCTCAGGGTTCAACCGCATTTTGATTGCCAGAAGGACACCTCGTCCTATAGAATCGTCATTATTATCACGTCCATCGTCGCGAAATAAACGGAATTCTGGTGTGAATAGTTCCGAATCCTTGATATTAGATATTGGATTAGTTTCGGTTAAAGCAAAAATATCATAAGGCAGCTTTTGAGAGTTGAGATACGAGTATATAGAAGATGTTTTTGAACGCAACCCCTTCACATTTTGGTAATAGAGTGATAGACGATTGTTTGCTGGATTGTGGGGCATGTTAGGGATGATAGTAGTTTTTAAAACTAGAGCGCGTTTTTTGGAGATGCAAGAGACGTTTGTAAATTCAGACATTTCAAATAGCGTTTCTAGGCAACTGTAACCGTAGCGTAAAAAATTAAACTGATGAATTATTTTTGTTTTCTAATCTTTTATACCATTTTTGTTTGGTAAATTTTCGAAATAGGCCTTCAAATCCCCAACCTAATTCTTTCCGAGAACTTTTAAGGAACAAGGTAAGTAAATGAGGGTTTTGACAGGTAGTCAAATAAAAGAGCACGCTTTAAAACTTTTTTTAAAAGTTATGCAATTTTAAAAAAATATTGGAAAATTAGTAATTCTTAGAAAACCACTCTTACGAGTATTATCAACTGTTATTAGAAACGTTGGTAAAAAATCATAAATTCCTTTTTTTACCTCCTGCTTATTTTCTCAAGTATCATAAAATCTATGGGTTTTTGTGCAAACTTGATGACGATATTTTTTTATTATTATTACTTTCATAAGAAAAAAATTGTAAAACGTTATGATAATTGTGTGGACCAAAATTAAAACCCATTATATCCACTTTTCAAAAAAAATTACTTAGGTATGAGGTCTTGTGCGTATCATTCAAATACATACGTTGGGCCCAAGTTTGAATCCCAAATTACATTTTATGCCACAGAAATCGGACCACAAAATCTATGGTTAATTTCAAAACCCATTTTATCCACTTAAGTTTTTGTTTCAAAACCCATTATATCCAAAAATTTCATACACATCAAAATCCATTATATCCAATCAAAATGTTGTCTTTATTATAACCTGGGGTTTCAAAAACCATTTTATCTATGGAAAGAAATTGTTTTGCATAAAGGTTTGAAATAATTTTTTTAACATAGTAGGCTTGGTGCGTTAAGGTTTGAAATAATTTTTTTGAACATAGTAGGCTTGGTGAATAATGTTTTTGTTGTTTTTTTAGGGAATTTCCCTTTTAGTGCTATGTCTTCTATCACTTCGGATTGAAACTTCGAGTAGTTGGTTATTCCCGTGGAATTTATTTAATTTTGTGAAAAAGTGTTAAAAAAAAAGTGTGTTATGGAAAGTTCAAATGTTCCAATTCGTGTCAGTGATGGTAAAGCGGTTATATCTTATGTTTCATAAATTATTAAACTGAATTAACTTTCGATTAACGTTAAAAAATCACCCAATCCAAAAGACGATGGCCTTTCCTTCATATTATTTATTAACAAATTTATTTAATTTTGCATTGATAGAAATAAAAACTAAATAAAATGTAAACATTTTATTGATTTTAGATACCGACAAAAGCAAGCACCCAAAATTCAAGTGAACTGTCTATTGCCAAGATGTACAAAATGTATACTGCTCAAGTCACTGAGAACTCACTAAAAGTAAAACCCAGTTATTTTCGAACCATTTTTAATACAAAATCAACATAAGTTTTAAAGCTCCATCAACCGATTTGTGTTCTAAATGTATTGAATTTGTTGAACGAATCAAATACGAAAAGGATGAGAATGAAAAAAGAAGGCTCATGGTTGAGAAGCTCATACATAAGAGAAGAGCCAAAGCTTTTTTTAACATTTTAAAAGAAGAAAGGGAAGACCTAATAACCATGTCATTCGATTGTCAAAAAAACATGGTTTTGCCTAAGGTCCCTGACCAAGCTGCATACTACTCACGTCAGTTTTACATTTACAACTTTGGCGTTGTTGTGGGCAGCTCTAAGGCCTCATTAAATAAAGACAATGTGTTTTTTTACACATGGACCGAAAATGAGTTTTCAAAAGGTTCCAATCAGATTGGTTCCGCTATTTTTAACAGATTGTGCAGCCTTAATGTGAGTCATAATATTCAAATAGTACGCTTGGTCTGCGATGGGTGTGGTGGACAGAATAAAAACTCCACCATGATTGCCATGACATCGTATTGGCTTTTTAAAAAAGTTCCAAAAAATGTAACGACCTTAGAAATTATATTCCCCGTACCTGGACATTCCTATATTCCACCTGACCGGGCTTTTGCCCTTGTTGAAAAAGAGGTAATTTTATTATAATCTTTTTTGAAATGTTTTTGAACTTTGTACTTTTATAAGGTGAAGAAAAAGCAGACAATCATAACTCCAACAGAATACTGTGAAATTCACAAAAACTATGCAACTGTTATTCACCTGGGAGATGAAAGCTGTCCGGTGTTTGACTGGAAAACTTCAACGACGGAGTATATTCGGCCAACCGGTACCTGGCATTTTAAATTCAACGAATCAAAACGATTCATTTTAACGAGAGATAATAACGGAACCATTCTAGTCCGCGGTGAACCATTTTATTTGTCTGATATCGGAGCTCCTAAATCAGTTTTCAAAAAAAACAAACAACTTTCCAGCATGGAGCCAGTAAACATAGAAATGGGAGTTCCGATAAAAGATGAAAAACTAAAAGATGTCTTCAACTTGTTGTTGAAGCACTATGGAGAAGACTGGCGGTCCATGGAAGAACTACAGTTCTACAAACAAATTGAAGAAGATAATCAGAATAGGTCAAGACACAATCTGGACAATGATCCTATCTGCCAAACTCAACCTGAGGACAAGGAGCTCCGTGTTTGAATGTACTTAACTATTTGTTCAAATAAAAGGTTAAATAAAAACAGAAAAAAAGTTTTAACGTTTAAAAATTGAGTGTTTCTATTGCTACAGTTTCTAATTTTAGTTTGAAATCCGAAGGTAATTTTCAAAACCCATTATATCCATATTTGTTTTTGGTACTACACTAAAACTAAAACCCTCAGATCATAGCTTCCACACTTAAACTGTAAGGAGTCCTAATTGAATTAATCCTGCAAACAAAAAGGACTAAAATATGTTTCGTTTCGTAGACACAAGTTTTTCTCGATTTACTCAAAATCTCTAAAAGTGGATAAAATGGGTTTTGATTTTGATCCACACAATTAGGCATTTTCTGGAGAAAAGTGACCACAAAGTCAAAAATTAGTATGGACAATGAAAATGGAACAGGCTTTGAAATTACATATCTAAAGACTCAAACTCGATATCAACTTTATTTAATCGACGTTACAAAGGCTAGTACTTCTTCTAAACATATAGTCCGATACCAAGTTTCTGCCGTTAGTATTAACAGAGCAATTTCCGTTAACACGGGTCAAAGTACATCAAAGTCAGCCTTTTCTTAAATCCTCGATAAATGATGTCAACATTGGAAATAGACCCTTACTGTAGAATGGTTTTTCTCATAGAATACAGGGTGTCCCAAAAATCAACGTCAAGCCGTAACTGTATATCCAGGAATCATTTCCCAAATTATCGTTGACGAATTAGGGGACACCTTGTATATACATATCTATAATTTGCTTTTATTTATAAATTTGGTTGTTATTATTGGTTTGTTGAATCAATACTTATTATTGTTAATTATTTGTTTTTTTATGTATATTTTCCTGTCCTTTGATTGGAGGTTTCTACAGTGCGTTTCATAATTATAACGCACTTTTGTTACTTGTGTTCCTTGTTTGATTTTTCTTTCAAAAGAATTCCGTTACATTTAAACTAAGCTTCGTATTTAGGTCCATTTGGCGTATTTCATATTTATACTCCACTTGCCAATTAACTCTCGTAGCGATAAAAATGTTTTGAATAAGTTATTGATAAAGTCACTATCGGTTGACGAGAAAGGCAAAATGTTGGGCCCAAAAAAGAACACATCAACATTAGTGAAATTTCCAGGAGAATCAGCAGAAATCGGCGGGTTATTGCCTATTTTCTAAAAGATCCTGACTGTTATGAATGTGTTAAAAGGTCAAAAAGAAAAAGGAAGCTTTGTGACAGCAATTCAACTAAAAGTTGTACAAAATTAGTGGCGCTAGTTCAGATTAGAGTGTCAAAAACTACGGCTTGGAGAGCTATTCAGCGGAGTCCGAATCTTAGCCGATCGATAATGAATCGCGCTCCATGACTTTTAGATCGCCTCCAGATCGCTAGTTTGGAATTCGCCCACGGTTTGGGCCTAAATTAACAAATGTCTTCTTGTAAACTTATTTTTTGTAATTCTAACTTTCCCTTAAAAGGAATTTGGATGGTCCCGATGGATTGCATTCCTATTAGCGTAACTTACTGAAGGACCCCTAATATTTTCAAAAGCGAAAAATGGGGTGCCTGGAAATACAATTCATTTCATCGAAAATGAACAGTAGAGTTTATGTTCAAGTACTCCGGCGAAGTTTGATTCTATTTTTGGAAAATAATCATGAGACGTATTGGGCTCATCAGCAGGACAATGCCCAAATTCACACCAGTAGGGAAACCATCAACTGGTTGAAAATAAATTCTGCCAACTTAATGTGAATTGACCTGCACGCTTGGCCCGAACCACGATCTGGAGAATCGAGTCCTTGAGCACAATTTCTACCTTCGAAATGAAATTGTGAATTGGCGATTCGAGAGCTCGGGTTTCACCCAGTTCAGTGACAAGAATATGGCAAATAATGTCATCACCAACGATAGGGTGCTACCCCCGTTCATTTCGAGGGAAGAGCTCCAAACCATCTTCGAATCACTTAGGAGTAAGAAATCAGTGGGAACCGATGGAATACCGAACATTGTGCTTCGACATCTCCCTCTAGAAGCGGTGAACATTTATACCACCCTGTTTAATAATGCAATGAATAATGCACATTGTCCAGCGCGTTGGAAAACTGCGGTGGTACATCCCATCCCCAAAAGGGATAAAGACACTTCCAATCCGGCGAATCTCCGCTCGATCAGTCTTCTTCCAAACAGTAAGGTTTTCGAGAAGGTGATCAATAGAGTCCTGACTAAGTCGGTTGAGGACAAACATATAGTTCCGGATAATCAATTCAGTTTCAAGGCGGCGCATGATGTTATTCATGCTGCGCCTAAACTGGTTTCTGACATCCAATGGAACAAAGGCAAGAACAAGTGCACTGGTGCCTGGAACGTCGGTTTTCCAAGGATCCCAAATTGCATAGTTTATATGTTAAATTCATGCAGGAATACTTAGATCTAGGTCACATGGTTCGTGTATCACCAGATGAGTTAGAAGGTGAATCCGGAAAGGTTTTTTACCTACCACATCACGCTGTTTTGAAGCCAGACAACTCGACAACCAAATTACGTGTAGTGTTCGATGGTTCGGCTAGGGATTCTCTAGGCACGTCGCTAAATAGTCAGTTGCTCATAGGTCCACCCATTCCGCGCGATTTATTTGGAGTTTGCGTACGTTTTCGTCAGCATAAGTTCGTGTTTACCGCAGATGTTGTCAAAATGTTTCGGCAGATATGGGTTGATGATCTGCACACAAACTTCCAACGCATCGTCTGGCGTGAGAGCCCATCCGGTTGTATTAGCCACTTTCGTCTACGCACCGTTACGTATGGAACTGCATCTGCACCCTTTTTGTCAGTTCGAGTGCTCAAGCAGATAGCTATGGACTACCAAATTAAGTATCCAGCTGCAGCGCGCGTTTTGTTAAGCGATGTGTACGTAGACGACATAATGACGGGAGCAAATTCAACAAGCGAACTTATACATCTTGCGTCTGAGCTTGTATCCTTATTGTCAAATGCTAGACTCGAACTCCGGAAGTGGAACTCTAACTGCTGGCCCCTACTTACCCAGTTGCCCAAGGATGACTGCGAATTCTCCTGGATTGATACTGATCGGTCGAAATCAATAATAAAGGTTCTCGGTATGCATTGTGATCCAAGATCAGATCAATATTCTTTTCGCATGACCGAGTCTCGATTGTCTACCCCTCCTACTAGGCGTTCATTGTTGTCTGAGATATCACGCATCTTTGATCCTTTAGGATTTGTGGGCCCATCAGTTGTTTTATTTAAAATGATGTTTCAGTAGCTGTGGTCATCAGAACTCAACCTAGGCTGGGAGGATCCACTTCCCGCAGAATTAGCTGCAAGGTGGACGCGCTACCAAGAATAACTACACCACTTTGAACAAATACAAGTGCCTCGAGAAATTTTCCCTTCGCATGACATCGAACTTCACGGGTTCTCGGATGCTTCGCTATTGGGCTACTCTGCTGTGGTCTACGCTCGATGTCAAATCGCTCCCAATCAGTTCCAGATCGTCATAGTTGCTGCCAAGACCAAGGTTGCACCTCTCAAACCTGTCTCGATTCCTCGGTTAGAGCTCTGTGGTACTCTTCTTCTCAGTCGACTAATAACTTCAATTAAATCGTCGATTCCCCGAAACTTGAAAGTTTTTGCATGGTGCGATTCACAAATCGTGCTCCGTTGGCTGTCTTCCTCACCTCGTCGTTGGACTACATTCGTCGTTAATCGTACAGCTGCCATCCTCGAACGGATTCCACGATATGCGTGGAGGCATATCGCATCGGAGTCCAATCCCGCAGATTGTGCGTCACGAGGCTTACTACCATCTGCTCTTCCTACGCATCCTCTATGGTGGACCGGTCCTCCATGGTTATCGCTGCCACAGGAACATTGGCCAGTTTCAACGTTCTCAGTGCCACAACAGGATGAAGTATCAGCAGAAGAACACAAACAACCAAAGCAAACCCTCACAACCACAGCAGAAACAGATAACTTCAAGCTATTAATCGCCAAAATTTAGTCATGGACTCGGTTAATTCGAACAGTCGCGTACTGTGTTCGCTTTACAAAAAACTGTAGACCTAAACTCTTTGATAAGACTGTGCTCGGCTTAAAGGTCTCATAATTGCACTCAGCAGAACTTATTATTTTTAAAATTGTGCAGCAAGAATCGTTCGCGATCTTAATCCGAATTCAAAATTACTGAGGTACTCTCCATTCATTGACCGAGAGGGGCTTCTGGGTCGACTGAAGAATACTTCCTTGTCATTCAGCCTTAAACATCCAATACTCTTACCCAATAACCAGATTTCTCTACTTATAGTGAGACACATTCATGCAGCCTGAACAACGGAGACATTCGTCATAGTGCGCCAGAGATACTGGATTTCGGGAAGCCGAAATCTCATTCGCAAGGTCGTGCATCAATGCAAACCCTGCTTTCTCCAGAGGAAGACGACAACTATGCAACTCATGGGTGATTTGCCAATTCAACGTGTTCAACGTAGTTGACCATTTTTGAATTCTGGATGCGACTATGCTGGGCCTTTTACCATGAAGCTTTCTCGTGGCCGAAATCCAAGATTATCGAAGGCGTATCTTGCGCTGTTTGTATGCATGAGCACCAAGGCTATTCACCTCGAATTGGTTAGTGATTTGACGACCGATGCATTTCTCGCTGCCTTCAGACGGTTCACTGCACGTCGCGGTAAATGTTCCAATATTTACTCAGACAATGGGACAAATTTTCAAGGAGCTCGTAGCTACTTAAACGAAATGCAACGGCTGGTCTTATCGGAGACTTACAACGATGACATCGCCAGTTCACTTGCCATGGATGGATCCACATGGCACTTCATACCTCCCTCTGCACCACACTTTGGAGGATTGTGGGAGGCCGGCGTGAAGTCCGTAAAACTTCACCTTCATCATGTAATCGGAAGTTCCATCTTAACATTTGAGGAACTGTATACAGTGTTCACTCAAATCGAAGCTCTCCTCAACTCTCGTTCTTTGTGTCGGTTATCCGACGATGATTTAAATACACTAACCCCTTCTCATTTCCTTATAGGTGAGCCGCACACTGCTGTTCCAGAGCCAAGCTGCCTAGACGTTCCTGTAAACCGTTTGTCCCATTGGACACACATTCAAAATATTGTCCAAGGATTTTGGAAGAGATGGCAGATGGAGTACGTCACAAGCCTTCAGAAGCGACCGAAATGGAAGAAGGTTCAGTGTAATTTGAAGGTGAATGACTTAGTCGTGATAAAGGAGCCAAATCTTCCCCCATCAAAGTGGTTACTGGGCAGAATTGAAGCTGTTCATCCTGGACCAGATAATTTATCCCGAGTTGCGACGGTGCGAACCAATCGTGGACAATTACTTACGCCTATCACCAAACTTGCGATCCTACCATTGTCCTGAAACTAGCTCCAGGGATGTTTGATAATCGTTACTTATTCAATTCAAATTATTTAATCAATTCGTTGTTAATCATTTATTTTCATTTATTTGTTTCATTCTTTTCGATTCGTTTAACTATTGTATTAATTGTTTATTATAAAATTATTGTTGCTACATTTGTCGAGTCACTGTTTATTTGTACGAAATTGCTGTTAGTCACTGCACCACAAAATCGGACCATTTTAAATCCTGCCAACAACCACACAGGCAAAATCGGATGATCGGCCAACAGGATCATCGTATGATTTTTTAAAAAACAACAACGCTGTACAGTCTACAGATCGGTGGTACGTAAACAAGTGCACTATGGGAATGATGAGGAGGTTGATCAATCACTTGCAATTGATTCGTCGCAGTGGCAAGTTACCCTTGTAATTAGTGATAGACAATAAATAGATATTATAACGTGGATATTCGTGTGTGTGTATTATTTCCTAAACTTTATTTCGAAATCGTTCGGTTTATTCTGTCGATAGTGCGCACACAATAATTTTCGATCGTCGAATCCAAATCATTGGGCATTAGTAAACTACTGCTGTATATTCTTTTTGATATGCTCTCCAGTAGACAGTTCATCGTGAAGAATGGCGATGTGACTTCTGCTGGAACATTTAACATTAAAAACGGTCTGCAACAAGGTGCGGTAAATTCGCCGATCCTGTTCAACATTTACACAAGTGATCTGATAGGTTCACTTCACCATGCCATAGCGTACGCAGAGGACTTAATCGCGTACAGATCAGGTCCAAAGATTGAGGTCATTAATATACTTTTGCAGCGTGACTTCGATAAAATTAAGCAATATTGCGATGACTGGAAGTTGAAAATCAACTTTCAGAAGTCGGAAACCATTCTGTTTAAAACGCCTCTAGCGATACCAGAAAGCACGGGCAGCCACTTGCTTGCCGAAATTTAGTCAGATACATTGGGATCTGGCTAGATCAATATCCGTATTTTAACAAACATATAGATGTTGCTCTGGCCAGAGCCAGAGGTGCTTTTGCCCTTACAAAGAGACTGTTTTATAGCAGCCGAGTAAAGGTAATCTGCTACATGGCCCTTATCAGGCCTGTGCTTGTATTTGGATGTCCCGTGTGGTTCAACGTGAGAGCAAGTTTATTGGAAAAGATTCGGGTGTTTGAGAGGGCTTGTCTTAGGACTTGTCTTCGCTTATACAGAACACCAGAGTCTCGGTACATAGAATTCTATCCCAATGAGGTCTTGTGCAAGAGCAATGACCTCATCGAACAACCTGATCTCCGGGGCTAACTACCCCAATTATATGTATCACGAGAGAGTTCGCTTTGGCGGATTTATTCCTCCAGTAGCATTCTTCTATTTAGATAGCTAAGGTCTGATCCAGGACAGATTGGCGGTGCAGCTAATCTTCCACGAGGCGTCGCACATGGCAGTGCGGAGAGTCTCCGGTTTAGTAGGGCGATAGGGAGTCGCGACAGGAGGGATGTTGCTCAGCAGCACCAGCAATTTGGGTGGCTAGTTGAAGGGGAGGATGCTTCGTCGTCGAATGCCTTCAGTAATAGATATTTTTATTTGAATAACATATCTTTTATCTAAGAAAAAAACACTCTCTTCAAACATAAACTAATAATCAAAATATTTTATTAAACCGTTTCGCTTGGCATAACATTGGCATTCACCACAATTTATAATCATTTACGTAAGCTGCAATAGAACGGACTGATTTCAGTACAACGCTCGATTCCAATGTCCTCAGTGCAAGCAATGCGACAGCAATAGTAGCAAGTTTTTGGAATTGTAAAAACTGAAAAGACAAAAAACAACAATTATTTTCAAAGTAATTAATTAAAAAAATTAGTTAGTTAACAAGATATTTAATTGGCAAATTAATCAAGTTGACTGTTGTCGTATTTAAACCAAGATGTTGGTTAAACAAATTGAAAATCAATTTCAATTCTACGAATTTGAATTGTGTTTTCTGCAAAAACAGAACTTCAGAGTCATATTTTCTCAAAAAATAGAATTGGACTTGGTTCACTTTATTTCTGAGCCAGTCAAATATACTATTATTCATTAGGTTTCAGGATTTTCTAACTTAACGACAGCATTGAAAAGTTACAAGCAAGAAAAGAATGTAAGGTTTGAGCTCATTCATTGTGTGGCCGTGGCTCAAGTGGTAGTGTGTTGGCTTCCAAATCGGAAGGTTCGGTGTTCGAATCCCAGCCTCGTCCGAAAGACATTCTTTTTTTAATTTACGTAAGACGAATGGTTGCCTCTAATACAACAACAAGTCCAATTACACTAATAATTTAGTCTCCCCATTAAATGTTGGAGATGGCTAGGGAAGTTCAGGTCCTTAAAACGGGAGTTGCAGTACTTGTGGCGACCTTCTGACTCGTAAAGTTATTAAAGCGAATGCCTCAAAAATGTACGAATCCAAGCCCATGGCTAAATGGGATGTGCATGAGGATTTCAAAATCAAAATGTGCAATATTTTCGTAAATCAAAAATTGTTAAAAACTCGAGGCAAACACCTATCAATTTAAAAGAAGACCATGACTTCCATATGGACGTCAAATTTAAGTAATTAATACGCACAAATATGCAAGGGTGCCGATATGATTGTGAAGAAATTAGAAGAAAATCAAGTGGCACACACACTCATATGCGAGATCTTTAGAGATTCCTTAGCTTCCCAGTCCAAATTTTACATATTAATTAATAATTGTTTGATATGATATGTGTTTCTACAGAGCACTATGTTATAACATTTCAGAATCACACTGGGAGTGGTGAGTTTAATGACTTTAAGGAGTAAACTTAAACGTAAAATTTTGAAAAGCACCGCTTGTATAACTTAATCGTCCGTCAGTTTGAAGTCTGAGCTCCTGAAACACAGAGCATAAGCCGTACGTGTATATTCGACATAACATCTTCAGAACAACACTGTTCCATTCACTAAATAAAAAAGGGGGAACTTAGGTACGTACTTCCGTAGAATCGATTATAGGATAATGGCCCGTGCTGAATTATCGTGCGACATAACACAGTTGGACTTCCTTCAGATGGCCTTTGTGGAGTCCTGGACGATGGAGTGAATGTGGTCGTGGTGGTCACTTTTTTGGTGGTATCCTCACTAATTGATGGAGTAGTTGTAGTTGAATCAGTAGCAGGTCTGGCAGTTTCTGTAGTTGATGTTACAGCCTCATTAGTCGTAGTTACTGGGAAAACCTCAACTGTTGGAATAGGCTCCGTTTCTGTCTGAACATCAAGAGTAGTTGATGTAGTTGCACCTTCTGTTGTTGTGGACATATCTTCATTTATGACAGTTGTTGTTGTGGTATCCTCAATCTCAGGACCTTTTACAGTTGATGGTCGAGGAATGTACTGTGGATCTATATCCTGAGAATTTACACTATTTATTGCACTGAACGCAATTAAGGAAATCATACAAAGCATTTTCGTCATCTATACGGAATATTAAAAAAGAAATTAAGAAACCCACACAACTTTACACTAACTTCACTAGTTTACCATTTTTTTTGTTTTATTTTCTGCTGCACGATCAATCTCAAACCAGAGTCTATTGTTAACTGAGCTAAGAAGTTTCGTCTCGATTGCGAAATTGTGAAAAATAGCATAGATTATAGAATTCTCAATACACAGTCATGCCCCACATGATTCAATAATTCGCGGAGCTTATTTAATGATAAACTGTTGGCGTCTACGAAGGAGTAATGCAACCCCCCGAAACCAGCCCCAATGCTGCAAAGTCTATTCATATGTACAACAGAATCACTTTAGCAAACACTCTGTATATTTAAGAAACAAAAAAAAACTCATTAGCCCATTACGAATTGAGTAATATGTGGAATTGTGGTAAACGAAATCAATACGATGGCATGTAGTTCTGTAAAAATGAAATTCAACACTGTCACACTGATAAAGATAAACGAAGTGTTTGATCATGCGTCATGCACTCGTAAATTCTTGGAATAGATAACTCAAAATATCAACTTTCTTCCTAGCTTCTTTGATGTTAATATAAAAAATTATATGCCTCCTCTGGTTGTATTTTATATGACTTCATCAAACTAAAACGCAGGTTTTTCCCTTTTCATTGAAAACATGTACATAGATGGTGCATCCCAGAGATCGTGATAAGAAAATTACAATGATTCCGAATTAGTCACACCGAAAGATTTCCCAATTAGCGAAGTTAGATACAACTTTTGCAACTAAGCTTTATAAACACATGGAATCGGTTAGAGTGCACTTGCGTCGATGTGTTTGCTTTTAATAATTCCATACAAGTCATAAACAGCAAACCATCTGAATAGTTAGAATACTTAGTTTGGAAAGTCAATTGGCAAATGAACAACATAGAGATGTGTCAATGAAATCGTTTAATTTTTGTTGTGTATCGACATGAAGAGGCCAAGCGTGAGTAGATACATATGGTAAGTGTAAGCAAATCATCTAATGGAAATATTAGTTTTCTATCTTAAATCCTTTTGCGTGATGACGTGGTGGTTAAGTGACTTACTGTTATACTTTTTCGTTTGTCTCCTAAAGAACGCTGTAATTGTACACCTCTTTGTGCATTGCCTGCGTTCCCATAATTGAGCAAGACTATTTGCTATTGAAGCTCATTAAAGGCGATATTATGAAAATAACAGTCATTGTGTTTAAAATGTGTGCAAGTACCCTCAATTTCCTGTAGTGCTTCAAATGCTATGCCCTTTACTGTACTAAATAGTTTATTATCGAAAATCCGTTGCAGTACTATACTTTTCTTATGCTAGATGTCGTTGTTCATTATCAAACTCAACTTTCCCCCTTATGTCTCTAAACTCACAAACCCTTCACAAGCAGTTCACTGTCACAATAGTTTGACAAACTTCTGAGGTAAAGGGTTTTTCCATTAGGGACTTGACAACTTTCAATTTAATTTGTGAAAGCACTCTTTCACTAATCATCAAACTGTCACTGTCAATTTATTCAGTAAACTCAACATTTTCATCATGGTAAAGTACACGAGCGAGCAACGTCTGCAAATTATAAAAATTTTCTACCGAATTTCGGAGTCGGTGACTGCAACTTTAAGAGCGTTAACTCCAATTTTCGGTCGTAATTCTCGCCCTAGTAGGCAGGCAATAACAAATTTAGTGCAAAAGTTTGAGTCCACATATTCGTTGTGTGATGTTGCCGTGTCAGTGAGACAGCGGGTAGGTCGAAGTGTGAAAAATATCGCTGCCGTTCAGACGTCCGTGGCAAACGATCCAAATCTGTCAATTCCACGGCGTTCTCAAGAATTGGGCATAGCTCAGACCACATTGTGGCGTATTTTGCGTAAGGATCTTGGTTTGCACCCATACAAGATCAAGCTGACCCAAGAATTGAAGCCAATGGACCATTTGAAGCGACGTACGTTCTCCGATTGGGTTCTGGAGAAGATGCGCCAAGATAATGAATTTCATCGCAAAATCATCTTCAGTGACGAAGCTCATTTTTGGCTCAATGGGTTCGTCAATAAGCAAAATATGCCTTATTGGTCATGTACTTCATGAATCACCACTTTATCCACAAAAAATAACTGTTTGGTGCGGTTTGCATGCCGGCGGCGTTATTGGGCCATATTTTTTCGTCGACGATAACGATCGTCACGTTACTGTGAATGGTCAGCGTTATGGCGCCATGATCACCGATTATTTTTGGCCCGAATTGGAAGATATGGACTTGGACGACATGTGGTTTCAACAGGATGATGCCACAAGCCACACAGCACACGCTACAATCGATTTATTGAAGAGTAAGTAGAGCGTGTTATCTCAAGACAAGGGCCAGTCGATTGGCCGCCTCGTTCGTGCGATTTAACGCCGCTTGACTATTTTCTGTGGGGCTACGTTAAGTCATTGGTTTATGCCAATACGCCGACGACGTTGGAAGAGCTCAGAGCCAACATTGGACTCGAAATAGCAGCCGTTTCGGCCGAAATATGTGGCCGAGTCGTTGAAAATTGGGTCCAACGAATCGACCGCTACAAACGTGCCCGCGGTGGCCATATGAACGAAGTCGAGTTCCATTCATAAATGTTTTGATTGTAAAGGGTTTTTCAATAAGAGCGCTACAAAATTTTTTTTAAATAAAACAAAAACGGTTTTGGATATCAATAAAATTCTTTATTCCTGTCAAAGTACGTTCGATGCCATTATGTATGGAACTCGATTTCTTTTGCATGGCCACCACGGGCACGTTTGCAGAAGTCCAGACGCTGAACCCAATTTTCGACGATTTTCAAGCATAAATCGCCCGATACTGCTGCAATTTCGCGTTCGATATTCGTACGAAGTTCATCAATCGTCGCTAGCTTGTTCGCATAGACCATAGACTTGACGTAGCCCCACAGGAAATAGTCAAGCGGCGTCAAATCGCACGACCGAGGCGGCCAAGCGACTGGACCATTTCGTGAAATAACACGTTCTCCAAACTTGGCTTCCAATAAATTGATTGTGACATTCGCTGTGTGGCTTGTGACGCCGTCCTGTTGGAACCACATGTCCTCCAAGTCCGTATCATCCAATTGGGGCCAAAAATATTCGGTTATCATTGAACGGTAGCGATCCCCATTCACAGTAACGTGCCGGTCTTGATCATCACGGAAGAAGTACGGCCCAATGACGCCGCCGGCCCATAAACCACACCAAACCGTAATTTTTTCGGGATGCAATGATGACTCATGGAGTACGTGTGGATTGCTGCCTGACCAATACCGCATATTTTGTTTATTGACGAAGCCATCCAGCCAGAAATGAGCCTCATCGCTGAAGATGATTTTTCGATGAAAATCCGAATCATTTTCAAGTTGTTGCTCAGCCCAATTCACGAACATACAACGCATCTGGTGGTCAAGCGGCTTCAGCTCTTGCGTCAATTTAATCTTGTAAGGATGTAGGCCAAGATCTTTTCGCAAAATTCGCCACAACGACGTCACAGAGATGCCCAACGCTTGAGAACGACGTGCGAGAGACACATTTGGGCTTTCTGCAACTGAAGCCTCAGCGGCAGCAATATTTTCGACACTACGGGCACTTCTTTGTCTCACTGGCACGGGAACATTTTGTACTGTGCCTGTGGATTCAAATTTTTCCACTAGACGCTCAATTGTTGATCTGCTAGGACGATTATGACGACCATAAATTGGACGTAGCGCTCTTAACGTTGAGGCCACTGACTCCGAATTTCGGTAGTAAATTTTAATAATTTCAACTCGTTGTTGGCTCGTATATCTTTCCATCATGAAATGGCAAACCTTACTGAAGAGTAATGTCAAAAGAGCGTTCTACTTTTGTAGCGTCCCTGTTGAAAAACCCGATACTTCAAGCCGATAATAAAGTTTTTGAAATATCTCAAATGGTTTGCGTTTTATTTAAAAAAAAAGTTGTCAAGTCCTTATTGGAAAACCCTATATTTTACCTTCTGTGTCAGCTTGTACGTCTTACTCAATTCGTTCAAAAAAACCTGCCAAAACTCGGCATGGCCCTTTACGGTTTTCCTAGAAGAACGTTGTCATAGACGTCTGTGAAACTAGTAAAAATGTGGTGCATCGATTCGAAATTCCAGGGTTTTTCTCTCTAAAGTATACCTTAGCAAGATTATTTGTCAAATCATTCAGTTTGTTCAAGAAAGAAAGGTTTTAAGCCTTCAAACATTGAGAGAGAGAGAGGCGATGCTTAAGAAGTTTATATCACTGTAGTTGAACAGTTAAGTGACCCCTGTTCTGAGATTTCATTCATAGGAGATTACAAATATTAATTAAAGTGTATTGACTTCAAAATGATTCATATGCCTTCGCTTTCGTCGATACTTCTGCTCCACAGAGTATTCCACCTCGCACCAAAGTCAACTGGCATAAGTCAATTTCTAGATATGAAGACGTGTAGGCACAACTATGCTACCAAAGATGTCCACCTTTCGTCGTTAAAGTCATCTAAAATTTATCGTCATATTTGCCATTATATCTTAATTTAATTTCATTTAATTTTATTAAAAGTACAAATAAGACCAAAGTCTTTTATAGTACCTACATAGAGCTCAGCTAAATCTAGAGAATCGTTTATAGTTTACACAATATAATTTGTGAGCACGGTTATGAAAATTCAATAAAAATTAGTTAAAGAAAAACTTATAATGAAAATAACTAAAAAGAAAATTACAATGAAGAGGAAAAAAGGGAAGAGAAATCAAAAATTAACAAAGAGGGAAGAAGAGAAAGAGAGAAAAGAAGAGGGGCTAGGGAAAGGAGTTAGTACTTTTTAAATTGTTTTTCTCCTATTATCTGTTTGATTGTTGGCAAGGTATTCCATAATCTAGTGAAGTGGACTAGGAAAAGACGCGACGTATGCAAATAATTACAAGACGGAGTTATCAAATTAAGTGTTCTCAGCGACTAGTAAGTTTTTGAAAAATGTTTATTGGTGCTTGCTTTTGTATACTTTTAGGAAAACACAGCATCTTAATTGCCAAAAATTAGAACACTTTTATGTAGGTGGGATATGTGATCATGCCTTCTAACTCCAATTTTTAAACCGAACCATATCGTTGAAAGCAACAAGTAGTTTGTGCCGAGAGTATGAATCTGGCTTACTATAGACAGGGATGCTATAATCGAAGATTGGCACAAGTAGCGATTTTATTAACCTCAGTTTGGTGTCAATTGGCGTAAAGCTGGAAAAAAGTCACAGTTTACATAAACTTGCGTAAATCCTTGACACAATATACATAGTTGCTATGGTCGGTAGCAGAGAGGGATCGGTTTATTTTATATCCCAGGTTGTTAACTAGATTAGAAAACCTAAGCCTTGTGGAATTTAGCGATATCGGTGGAATGTCTTCAGTATCATAAATTTTTTTATAAATAAGAATTAATTGAGTTTTTATGGGATTAAGGATAAGTCCATTATTCTGGGACCATTTAGCTATTGCAGATAAATCAGAATTGAATCTTAAGACAAGGTCTTCCATTAATCCAATAGGACGCGACAGGTAAATCTGCGCGTCATCAGCGTAAAGATGAACTGAAACATTGTGGCAAACATTGGGCAGATCATTAATAAATAGACAAAACAAAATAGGACCGAGAATCGAACCGTGGGGTATACCAGCAAACATCTTAAGGGGTTGCAAAGATATAATTTGACTATTTTCCGTTGATTAAGGAAAGTCGAAGATGTAATGCAATAGTTAAAGATATGTGTAATGCAACTTATTATGTATGGAAGTAAAATTTTAACGAAACATAAATGCAATCCGTCATCACCAATGGCATTTGATTTAAGCCTTTGAAATCACATCATCTTCTGTAACAACCTCAAATTCTAATTAGGGTAGGGAACCAAACAAACAAAAGATTGCTCTCCGGAAGAAAGATGGAATTTCTACTGGGTCTTGATAAAAATGCATTTTTCCAACTTAATGTCATCAATTTTACACTTTCAAGTAAACTTTTCGTAAAAGCAGAGCAGGATTTTTTCATTTTTAACGAAATGGCCAATACACATTACCACCTTGGATATGAAAAATAATAAAAATTAGAAAAAAGGAAGGATGATAAGAAGATTAAAAGGTGTTTTGTATTAAATCATATTCGGTCTAGAAGGTGCTCAGAAGTCCATGTAAACAAGATTTAAACTTATTCGTGCTTACCACTGAAGGCAAACAGTTCCACAGTCGAGATAGTTGGACAAAAAAATGTACGCTCAGACGAGAGCCATGAAAATATCGGTAGAGATCTGCGCGAATGCAAGAAGTTAAGTTCATTGTATAGGTAGTCTGACTTATGATGTTTCTTAGAAGGCAAAGAGATCTGTCTTTCATAATGTTAGCAAAAGAGCAGCCAGTTATTTGATGAGAGAAGTAGGAGATGTGATCTCGCTGCCTTATGTTAAAAGCATATCTAGCTGTAGGTACTGTCGAAGGGGACTTTCAGTTTATTGAGGCTATTGTAGTCGGGTTCGCAGAAAATTTCATATCCGTGTAGTAAAATTGGCAAAATAAGATTTTTTGCGTTTGCTTTTCGTAGGAAGAAGGTATTGTGTGAACTGTAGAGTACCAATTCCACCATAAACCTTGCCGATAAGACTGGTAGTGTGTGTGAAATTATAAGTCACACCAAGGTTTTTATTGAACAGCCTGTGGGATCAATAGATACAAGCGAGATTTTCATTTAAGAACTCAATTGCATTTAGAGAACGACTTATTAGAAGTTGTACATCATCTGCGTACATGTGCACTTTGAGGTGCTTTACAACGTTAAGTAGGTCACTAACGTACAGAGAGAAAAGAGTAGGTCCGATGATAGATCCTTGTGGTATGCTACTTTGTATATTAGGAAAGTTGGAGAAATTCTTGCTAACTTAAACGCATTGCTTTCTTCCTTTTAGGTGGGACATAATCAATTTCACAGATGAAATAGAAAATGTGAAACGGCTTTTGAGTTTATTGCAGAGAATATCATGATTTACCATTTCGAAGGCCTTTAAAAAATCAGGGGATGTCGAACGGTTCTTATTCAAAATCCACATTGCTCGTAGGTTTTTTCGAGAGTCTCGTAGCTTTTATCGAAGATCTCGTAGAAACATTATTCGCTAGCACTGTCTATCTGTTCTTTGATGGCGTGCGCTCATTACAGACTGATGTTGACTATTTAAACTTTGTTTCAGAATATTACAAGGCATTCGCTTACGTGTCGGAAGCTCAAAAATTCTCGCCTCAGTCTGCCACTTACAGCAAATCCACACCCAAATAGGCGTTGCTTCTTTTGTCTATAGCAGTCGCCGTAGTAAATTTCACTTTCTGGATGCAAGTGATATCTGCTATGCAGCATGTTTATTCGATTTTTCGTTTATTGTCTTCATGACAGGTACTCTTAAGTTTTTGCTCTTTCAGCATTCTTCTTTTTTTATTTGCTGTTCTCGTTATCATTTGCAGCATCGATTTGTTGGCCTCTTTTGCAAGTACACCTGGAGCTGCGTTGCTGATATCTTTCTTAAAGGGTTTTTGCATTCAATTTTACCGACATCAGCGAAAGAGCTGAAAAATTAGGTTTCTTGCCATTCCAGTCGTCAGACTCGATGCTTCTAAAGGGGCCTGATCAACTCGCGCCCCTAACTGGCGGCCATCTGTAAGTTAAGACAAAGCAAGATCGCAATCATGGAAATGTACCACCAAATCGATATCCGAAGAAATTATCAACATTACGAGCGGTACTTGTAGGGCTGCAATGAGGACCGAAACAGTGATACATACCTATATATAATGACAGTTATGGCTTTGGAGTCACATGTGCCCCGTGTACTGCGCATTTCATTAAAAATACCACCGGTGATCATTTTTCAACTGACTGAGAACGGCCCTTTCAAATAAAGAGAACCGCTATGTATTGTAGATGATTTGATTACAGAGTACCAAAGGAGGAAGAAGCAACTAAATTAGCTAAGGAGATTTGAAATATATGTACATAAGCAGGAGGGCTTTCATATCAGGAACTGGGTTTCTAATTCGCATAATTCTAATTCGGTATGAATACTAACGTCGAACTAGGAACAGAAAAGGTGTTGCGAATGTGGTTATGCACGTCTTCAGATTGTCAAAAAAGAATCACGACGCCCAACTAAGCGCCTGGTTTTGAGAATACCGATGACAATTTTTGACCCGTTGGTATTGATAATTTATTTTCTCATATAAAGATTCTCCTTCAGGAAATTTGGCGTTCTGGAATTAAGGTGGCTGAAGAAATTATATGACAAATGGCTTAAATGGGTTCACCACCTTCCCAAAGTGTAGACAGTAAGAATCCTGGATACTATGTGACTCCCATCTGAGGCTCTGAAAAATAAATGCACATTATTCGTCGATGCTGGTGATAATAGTTTTTCTGCCACACGGTACTTAGGAAATTTCAATCTAAAGTCGAATAGCATCTCTTAAATCACTATCAGGCATTCAGTCAGAATTCAGGTGGGCAGAATCGCACGGGATCACCTTTACCCAACAACTTTTTTGGGTCAGACTTCGATCTGACCATCGGAGGTATCTGCAGTATGCAGCAGTCTGAGTCAGCGAAATATAATGCTCACCGACATCGCAGACTTGCGATTTGTTCTCACTAATACGAATGGTGCTTATGGAGCTACGAAATGGAAAACGACGCCAGAATTCAAATCAAGAGAATTCATTCCCGGAAAACTGGCCACAACGGACAATCGTGGGCACTACAGCTGAAGAGTTGAAAACGTATTTTATTGGAATTCACACTTCTGGTCGAGAGAATATTTTCTGGTTTAATGTAGAACCAGCTGGACAGGACTTCTCAGGATCACGGCGTTCGCCTTCCGACTTATGCATAATTCGAGTACTGTTCCGAAGTATTCCGAAGTGAGAGCGAAACGGCATGTGGAGAAAAGCAGCACGCTTTTTAATATATGCGCATTTCTGGACGAAAAGGTTATTATTCGAGCCAATGGTAGAATCCGTTCCGCGGCGGAAGTCAGCGCGGATTAAGAGTGTCCAGTTATTCTTCCTAGCTTGCATTCAATTCCGTCATATACTACATAATTGATGACCTTTATCGTCGAGACGAGTATCAAAATGGCAAGACCACAGTGAACATTTAACGCCAACAATTCTACATTCCACGAGTGCGATCTGCATTCGATCCACCTGTACGGCTTGCCGGATTTTGTTTCCCGTTTTCGTATGTCGGTTTCGATTATTTTGGACTAATGACAGTGAGTATGGGTCGAAGAGTCTAAAAGCGTCTGGCTGTTCTTTTGATCGAGGTTGCTAACATTATGACTACAGACTCCTTTATATTTTGTCTTTGACATTTTATGGCACGACATGGCATTGCCATTTAGCTTCATTGGCATTTTTATGGCGCGGAACAGGAATTGCGTGAAGCGTCCAAAACAATCCAGAGAGTCAAACTAGGGCAAGTCTTTACAACAACGGACATTAATTCCGCATATGGTGGCAGGGAGGGACTAGTACGCTCCATAAAAATGATCCTTTATGCTATTGCAACAACAAGCAATCTGAATGATGAACTACTGCGGTGTATACTTACCGAAGTTTAGCCTATCCTGAACTCTTTGCACTTAACTTATATGCCTATAGATTTTAAATAGCCAGAAGCTCTCATTGCAAACCACTTTTTATTGGGTTCGGCTAATGGATCAAAACCGCCGGTGGAGTTCAACGAAGACGTCATAGTACAAATAAAAAATTGGCTTATCTTGCAACAGTTTGGTGTTAGCAAAGAAAATCTCGTTGTAAAAGTTAAGGTGAAGAAGCCGCGGTTTTCGTAATGCAAAGTCAAAGAATCTGAATCCTATGTTTGGGACATTGTTCATAAGTTTTGGAGATAAATTTCTATGAATAATAGCCCCCTTTGACGCCGCCGTACATATATTGTTTCCCCTCTGTTGCTTTTTGCATTTCCTTTACTTCGCTCAAAAAAACCAACATAAGATGTGTTTTTTTTTTAAGTTAACAACTTCGCACAATATTTTAAAGTAAAGGATTGTGGACACTTAAGCAAGAACTTTTTTGTGTGTGTCCATTATAATTTTTAGCGTATGTCTCTAGTTTTTTTTGATCACAAGTGACACGATGTATAGCGGTCTAACTGCTTTGGCCACTTAGAACTTAAGACCCTTTCCAGTGATTGAGAGGGCTTGTCTTAGGACTTGTCTTCGCTTATACAGAACACCAGAGTCTGAGTACATAAAATTCTATCGTAATGAGGTCTTATACAATAGAGCGCACCTAATAAGAGTGGACAATTTCGTCATTAAGTTGACTCGAAGGCACGTTGCAAGAGCAATGGCCTCATCAAACAACCTGATCTCCGGGGCTTACTACCCCAATTATATGTATCACGAGAGAGTTCGCTTTGACGGCTTTGTTCCTCCAGAAGCGTTCCTCTATTTAGATAGCAAAGGTCTGATCCAGGACAGATTGGCGGTGCCGCTTATCTTCCACGTCGCTCGAACAGTTGCGGACAGGCGACTCAACTACGATAGAGACGTCGCACACGGCAGTGCGGAGCGTCTCCGGTTCAGTAGGGCGGTAGGGAGTCGCGACAGGAGGGATGTTGCTTAGCAGCACCAACAATTTTGGTGGCTTTTTGAAGGGGAGGATGCTTCGTCGTCGAACTCCTCCAGTGATAGTTAGCTTCATGTGAAGCAAGGTGGGCCAGCCTTTTTTTTTTTTTTTTTTTTTTAGCCATGGCCGGCTTACATAGTTTTAGGTAGGTTTAAGTTAGATTTTAAGAAAAAAAAAATATAAAAAAAAGAAAAAAAATATATATACATACATATATTTATATATTATGTATATATATATTATGTATGTATATATATGTATTTATGTATGCATTAGGTGTAAGTAGGTTAAGTAGGTTAAGATTTATTTTTAGGTAGATTGTAGGCTTTTAGTTTTAAGTTTTATAAAAAATTTAAAAAAAGTCCAGATACTAAGTTTTTTTGATTAAAATTTATTTTCTTAGTTTTAGTATTAATAAATGTAAAAATAAAATAAAATTAGACTGTAAGATTCGTCGAAAGACATAGTTTAAGTGTTAGGTTTAACTTAGAGTGCCCGCATGGGGCCAGTAAGTTAGAATAAGATTATTTGTAAGTTATTTAAGCTAATTTTTAAGCATTTTTTTGTTTAGCATTTAAGAGTAATTTAAGTTGAAAAAATAAAAATGCATTTAAACTGAAAAAAACTGAACCCTTTCCAGTGAACACATAAAACACCTCTTGGGAATCTGCTAAGCGATTTGTGATGTGCAAATTGTTTTTCCTTTTATGAGTTGTTGCAATATTTTCATTCTTATGGCTTTATCACATATTTATCGACGTCAAATTATAAAACCTCCCAAAACGTTTAAGGTTGATTGAGCCGAAGTATGGTGTAACAAGTACTGTTCCGAGGCATTCAAAACGAAAATGTGCTATTAACAATCATATTTTGGAAAGGATACATAGTCGCGGTCCGTCCGTGATTAATTATTTTAATAGCTTCACTGAAATTGTCTTCCATGTGATCTGTTTTTTTTTTAATATTGCTGGTACTCGTTTTAATGATGAATTTGAAAAACCTTGAATTGGTTATAGTCAGTTTCAAATTACCGTGCAATTGGAAAACTTCGCAAAGAGAGAGCGCATGCAACTCCTCTGCTCACTAGAAAATTATGTTTACGTAACGGCTGAACTTTCTCCACTTCCTTTCATATTCAACCCATTTGCATCATAAGTGCATATATCTTCTTTTAATTATTTCTTCTTTTCAACACAATAATTGTGAAGAGAGTGCTTTCCATAAAATCGTCATTGCCAACTCCACTGAAAAAATATACAATGGACACGCCTTCCACGTCTTGTCAATACCGGCTTCTTATCTTTTCCACTATACATTATCCAATGCCATTGAAGCAGATAATCAGTACGCGCTGGAACCCAGTCATAGATAAACTAACCTAGATGTCAAACTTTCCAGATATTGGAAAATCAAAACCGGTTTTCTACTGATCGCCTCTATTTATATGGCCATGTCTGTGAATACCTGTGAATTGTCATCAATGGCAATTTCCCTCCCATTTTACACAAAACCCTCACATTTTATGCAAAAACTCGTCATCCACATTACAAACACTCGTGCACACATTTTACTTGAGAATTGCTCTCATTCTAGCAAATTTTGACAAAGTTATGTAAAAGTGTTGGAATTCACTTACAGTGGGTCTGTGCGAAAGTTAAGGGTTTGCAAAAGTTTGCCATCTAGGTTAAACATCAAAGTGTGTTTACGCTCGAATTTTGTCTGGATCACTTCCAGGATTACTGGAAAAGAGGGCACATGCGCAAGAAGTTGCACGGTGATTTGAAACGGACTATATAACATAGACTCTGTGGGACATAAACGTTGGCTCGATACGAGACCGAACATATCCTATTCAATCACAATATGTTAACGTCGAGGAAGTCGATAAATTCATGTCAAGGTCAATAAAACAGTGAAATTGTTTAAGAGGAAAAAAAATCCGCATTGCCGTTTGGCCGTTTTATCTTACAATCCTCACGCATTTATACTGTAGAAAATTCAAACTTAAAATTTTATTTTTCGATCAGAACATACATATGTATGTAGTTCGTATAGTCAACCAAATGGTCAACTATTCCAACTACAATAAATCAGACGCATTTGTCTTATATGATTCGTTGTAGAAAAAATTTTATTCCAAATCGTATACATTTCCAAAATGCAACAGGCAGTCTCTTATACTCTGCTGGCAATGACAGTAATCTGGGAAGGGTGGTGCCAATACTTCATTCATAATCTTCAGCAGATCGATGTACTTCTTAAATGCCTCTGAATACTCTCCAACATCATACAAACGCTTGGCAGTTCGAGTCATTAGCTCAGTATCCTAAATCAGACAGCCATTAAAATATTCCAAACTTAACCTTATTTTCAATACCTGCATAACTTTAAGACCTTTCAGAATGTTCGTACTTTGTCCGCAATGCACACACATCACCATGAAATCATTACAATTGGCTGGCACCTCGACTATTGCTGAACAATTTTTGGCCGCGTCACACCGGAAACGAATAACATCCACTTTCATATCTTCAAGACGAGGCCAATTCTCCAGACAAGCATCACAGGAACAATCGAACCAGTACAAGTCCTTCAGTTTTGCTTGTCGATCTTCACGTTTTTCCTGGGTATACATGGGCCCGTAATTTTCAGAGATCTGTAGACCCGATTCAATCGACTTCACAGTGTTAACGTGGATTGTAGTTCCCCGGAAGAATCTACAGGACATTCATTAGTTAGCCAGAAAAATAAAAAAACTTCTTATATGTACGAGTATTTACATACCTTACGATTCCAGGGTCACAAGAGTGATTGAAGAGTGCCAAAGTGGGATACAAACCGCCACCAATAAAAACAGTCTTCTCATTTTGATTTGCCTTAGAGCTATGCAGCTCTGAGATTTCATGAGTGTTGAACTGAATAAATTGAAGATTCCGCAATACCAACGAACTGATTAACATAATGTCGTCGGAGTTCGGACTCTTTCCAAAATATCCTGAAGCTTCAAGGCATTTTGTAAGAAAACGTGCCATCAGAGTATGCTGGAAGAAATTTGAAGCCGATCGCTCATTTTCATGACGCACCAAATGAGAAACACTCCGGTAGTCTTCCTTAGGCAACCTAAAGTGAATTTCACAAAATTAATTGAAACAAATTGAGCGTACCCTCTACACTTACTTTTTAATTTCATCAATCGACAATACCTTATCGATGTCGTTGCTGATTCCCTTAAAGTACTCCAGCGGCCGACAAGCAATAATACGTAAGGCAAGATGGCAATTCAAAGATGCTCCAGAACGCCAGATTGATGTCAGAATTCCACATTCGTATTTGTGGAATGTATTGGCTGCACATTCTAGGCACTTTTCTGAACAGTAAACCACATCAGAGCAGTTTGGACAAACAACTGGAATCGCGGTTCTAAAGCAGGCAATTGAATTCGAGTTAAGAAACAAAGCGCAACATATTTTCACTCACCTTATAAAACAGAGTTCACAATGGGTCTTAGAAAATTTCTCTATCAATACCGCAGCAAAGGGTCGTTCTACTAAGATCTCTTCGCCGACTTTGATGTCGCGTGCAGCTCTAGCAAAGCGGCCTTCCTCCTTGTTCTGATCGATTTTTATTGCATGACTTGTGTATGGTTTTTCTTCTGAAATGCCTGCAGCAGGAGTTATCTTCTTCTGTTTCTCCGCCATTTTAGTGGTTCTGGGATCCTTCTGGAGCATCGATATCATTGCTGCGGCATCAAATTTCATTTTGGATTTCTTATCTTGGGGAAGCCTAGCATCATCAAGAGTGGAGATCGTTTTTCTTTAAAATAAAAACAAAGACCGACATTAAAATAACGTACCAATGATTAGTATGAGTTATAAAAAAGGATTTCATTTGAGCGGCAATAGTATAAAAGAACCATACAAGTAGTAGAAAACGTTCAAGTTTAACTGCGGCGGTGAAGTTAGCATATGGTGTCTGACGCGCCTATTTTTTCGAATTGCATAGATAACTGGTGACATACTGCGCGTGAACCATTGAGCATTCTTTATTGTGATGAATCGATGCTTCGTTCATGTTCCATTTTCTACGATTTAGTGACAGGCTGAACTGAAAAGTTTCAGATAACAACAAAACTGCTCCGGGACCATCAACATTGGAACATGTCGCTCAAGCTCGCGGCCTAATTACACGGAACCCGCAGAAATCGATAAAGAAGATTGCAGCCTCTACTGAATTTACAAATTCAACAATGAACGTCATTTTGAAAATATGAGCGATTCATACCCTACAGAACCCACGCTTTGCTGTCGTATATTTGCGAATGTAAGTGTCCGACTGCAAGAATTCCTTGAAAAAAACGGTCTTCATTTACACAACATTACCCCTACTCTGAGAACTCGTCAAGTTGTATAGGCTGAGTAAGGTTTACTGCATTCCCCTTCACCCTTCTTCACTTTTCTCCTTCCCTCCCGCTACTTTCTCCCTGGTGGATCGAAATGTCATACAATCCGTGCCGGGGATCAGCATGGCTGAGCTGAGAGCCCAGTATTTTATATATTTAAATAACTTTGAGACTGGTACTCCTCCAATAACGGACAGATGTCTCTTGTGTTTTACGTAGGTACCTGCCGTGAGGGCCTAAGCCTACGGTGCGTCTTCGCACAAGATATCAAAACAATGCGTTGATAAGCGCCCTTCGGGTAGTACAAGTACTACCACCAGTACCAGATTCGAAGTCGTGTGTAAGGCACGAACTTCCCCTTTGGTGAAGGGTCGAGGCCTATCTAATACCTCCGCCATTCTGAGGGTCATGGCACCCGGTTGCAATGCAACTCCACATCGAATAGACCAGTTGGTTCCATAGCAATCCCATGGTCTAGCACAGGTCGTATCAAACTACAAGATATGCTAAGCCATGAAATGTCCAAGCTCCATTCGGTCTACTCTCCCCGCGATTTTGGGTATAAACCTACAGTCACCACGATTCTCCCATAAGGGGGCCAACTCCTAGGTCAGGCCCGTGGTACCAGAATATAGCTTCCGGTCAAGCTTCGCAACCTTGAGATTACTTCCAGTTGGGCACCTCACTGCCCAGGACTGGCGGCCTTGCAACAATAAATTTCTACAAACTTCCCGCTAGCTGCCTACTGCGCCTTCTATTGAATACCTCTTTTGCAAAACTACGGGTTCTTTCGAACCGTACGGTATCAGTGATAATTCCACTGACATCGTAGGTCTCACCATTAAAGGTGATGCCCATAGCCTACAAGGTCCTAATATCAGCGTAATTGGGACACTCACATAGGACATGAAGCCAGTTCTCATAAGTGGCTCCACATGAGCAGCTCGCAACCTCGCTAAGCCCCTCTTATGCAAGAATGCATTAAGAGAGCCATGCCCGGTCAACAAAAAGCCCAGGCTGAGGTTAAAATTCCGTTCACAATTTTTTTTTGTTTTTATTGGGATATTCAATGGCTACAAATCTTAGAACAACTTATTCGAAATGGCCTTCCAGCACGACTTAAGACGATGTGGCCACTCATCGATTGCGAGACGCACTTCATGCATGGGGAAATTGTCCACTGCACGGACAAGGGCTCGCTTCAACGACTCAATATTTAAGTGTCGAGTAGAGCAAGCCATGCCCTCTAATACGGACCAAAACTTGTAATCCAACGGGTTGAGGTCTGCACTACCAGCTGGCCAATCATCCGTTAATATGAAGTCCGGAACGTTGGTTTTGAGCTACAGTTGAGTCGTTTTTGCTTTGTGAGCTGGAGCAGAGTCTTGCTGGAAAATCCATGGCTTGTTGTTGAATATTGATTGGTTGGGTTCACAATGGGTTCCAAGACGGTCGATTGATATAATTTGGCCGATGTTCATTCACTCCTTTCTGGCAAAAATGGAGCTTGGTAACGCCATCGTAGAACACTCCCCACCATACCATTACAGAACCGGGAGTTGGGATGCTTCTCTGGATGACCAAGCATATACACGATCGTTTTGCTTATTGAACGATCCTTCTACGGCGAAGATTTGCTCGTCAGTAAACAGAATCTGTCTGTGAGCGTTCTTCGCGTACCGGCTGAGTAACGCTTTCGATCTTCGCTAGCGTTTCTCCTTCAATGCGGCCGTGAGCAGGTGTCCAGTGTGTCGCTTGTACGGGCTGAGTCCTAAATCTTCTTTGATAATGCGAGACATGGATTTTTGCGAAATTTGCATTTCCCGCGACAAGATTTTCTGTTTTCGTAGCGGTTTTCGGTCGATTTGTTTCTTCACGGTTTTAATCGCTTTCTTTCGCGGTCGGCCAGATCTTTGACGGTATCGTACTCCACCAGTATCCTCGAACAACTTCACAGCACGATACACAAAATTGCGAGTGATTCCAAGCGGTCGCAACGTCCTAAAGATATCGCCTTTTTCCATGTTGCATTTAAGTAGGCCAACTACAACAATACGATTTTCGCTGTCACCCCATTCCGTAATTGTAAGCAATTAATATCAAAAACTTTTTACGTCACAGTGAAGCATAAATATCAACTGTCAAATCGCAATCTATACGAAATGGATGCGGCCAGTGTTTCATTCGTAATGAGTGAGTTCAGTTGTGTACCAGTATTTATGACTTTACTAGGTAAGCATCCATAACTTAGACGTAAACAGTCCACTACGCTTGCTCAAAAGCTCAAATTGGTTCCAAGAGTAAGAGAATCACAGATCTTCGTGGCTATACAATGGGCCAGTAGGTCTAAGTGGATTAGGTTTTTTTTCCAACAGCCACTCTAATCTAACCAAGCCTAACCTAAGCAATACTATTTTTGAAAAATGAGATCCGCATTTTAAGAAACTCTAATTTATAAGAATAACTATTAGTAGACAAATTGTAATTCTTTTTTATTAATTTTGAACATTTTCCACTGAATATCCTTTACAAGTTACGATATAAGGTTAACGTAAAGTGTTCATAAAACGAAGTCAGAGTATATGTTGAACGATATTTTCGGGGCGGTATAAACTAGAGAGCCTTTAGCCTTGAGGGAAAAATTTCACAAAACGCAAATCTATCCGCAATTTATCTACGAGGCGAACTGCGAGCTTACGATTCTTTCTGGTGAGTTTTATTACTAACAATAAATAGTGCAACCTCTGCAGTCGAACCATTAAATATACCACCAGAGCTTTGATATCATAGGCCTCAGTCAACTTTGCCTCAAGTCGTTTGTTGATAGGTAAACGCCATAAGCACGTATAGCAAAAGATAGAAGAAGTCTCTGAAAAAGTCGAAAAAAATAATAATAAAAATGATCACGAATTGTTGGATAAGAGCAATCAGTTCTAAGTTTTAGCTGTCGTATTCATTCTGTCAAAGAGATAAACGTTCAGCTGTGGAGATGGAATGGATATTTAATGCACACGGACATCACCCGCCCCAGGGAGAAAGTGCAATGTAGAAGCAATACATTAAATAGCACGTGCTTCAGCTGAGAAGGGCCTTTACCAACGGGGTAACAATGATATAAAAATTTCGAGGATAACCCAGTTTCTAAATGGTTGATTGTATTTATAATACTTTAGTTAGTACAGAGGAATTGGATAAGCCACCAAAAATAAAACAATTAATAAAGATCGTGCTCTCGGTTGATATCCTACTTATTGGTATAGTCTTCCCATCATCACAGCCTTCTGATCAAACAAAATAGTCAAGTTGTTCTTTGAGTAGCGACGTAAATAATAAATCCCATGTAAATCGTAGGACCAATAATATAGTCAGACCCAATAACACCCTAAGAGTCATCGCCAGGTTTAGTAGCTTTTCAGAGGAAACATAATTTATTCGAGATTAAATAATGACTTACTGAAATGATGACAAAGCACCTGGATAATTCCTCTTTGCCAAGTAACACCTCGCTTGCCGTTCGTACAGTTTGTATACCAACTCACTAGGGTATCCATATTTCATAGCTCTTTCCACGTCAAGTAACGTCTCATCGAACTTTGACAAATGATACAAAGTTGCTGAGCGGTTAGCCAAGATTATTGCCTTATCAACATCTAGAAGAAGAATACACATAACCTCAATTTAAAGTATTTTCCCCAATAACTTACCTTTATCATTCGGCAAAGCAATATAACTTTTTGTGTATAGCACCATAGCCTCCAACCACTTCATGGCCTTAAATGCCATATTGCCCTTTTCTTTGAATCCCGCCGCTGTAGCAGCATTCTTCCCTTCATGAGAACACTGAATTTTCAGGTCATTCTGACGAATAAATTCGAGACTATCGATATACGCTACACGGTCCAGATCGCTTTTGCATTTAGCTATATTCTCTATATCCACTTCATCGCACTTATTTTTCAAATTCATGTAGTATTCGGGAAAGAACCCGGATATCTCGATTAACGACATTTTTCACTTATTATTGTATAAATGTGATTTCGACAAAAATTAAACAGCAGAAACTGAATTGAACTTTTTTGTAAAAAAATCTGGTGAAGACTAAACGACTCGACACGGAACTCTATATTTAGCATCCACTTCTAAAATGTGGTGGAAACTCTCTTTGAGTCAACCGAAAGATCTCAAGAGATTTATTTTTAGCTCACACACTCTTCATCTAGAGCAAAATGTAAAGGTAAACGGCATACGAGAAAGATTATTTGAAAAAGCTTCTAAAAACAACGCTTTTATAATTCTGTTTTCATGATTCTATAAAAAATATTTTAAAACGTTGAGCGCAGAAAGATGTAAATTCAAAAAATACTTAAACGTACTGGGTGCGCCATCTTTTATGTCGGTATGTAAACGTTGAATAACTTTGACACTTATCAACCGATTAACTTGAGTAGACATATTTTTTGAAAAGTCAATTCAGCAGAATTTTAATCATGAATCGCTTCACACCGAAACAACCATCCGAAATAGTGACGCTGTGCATTGAAAATAGTCGTTCAGTTGTGTTAACTCAACGTGCATATCGTCGAAAATATCGTGGCCACCAAACACCGTCTGACAACACTGTGGAACCACCTTGCGGCGCATTTTGAAGGATGATTTGCATTTTTTCCGTATAAAGTGTAATTGACTCAAAGAATATTGCCGACAGACAGTCTACGTCGCTTGAAATACAGTCCAACAGTCGCTCAAATGGTTGACGCTGAACTTTATTTTTGGAAGCAAATTTTGATGGCCGACGGGGCCCATTTCACACTTTCATTGGACCATTGTTCTTCAGAGAAGGCGAAACAGTCGATGGCCTTTATGTCTGCCCACGAATATGTAAAAAAAAGTCTGTAGAGTTACTTGTTTCAACAAGACGGTATGGCGCTCACACTGCAAACCAAACAATGCGGTTTCTGCAACGGAAATTCCTGGACGTGTACTGTCAAAAAATGGCGACATTGACTGGCCACCCAGATCTCCAGATTTGACTCCTCCGGAGTTCTTTTCGTGGGGTTATTTGAAAAGCAAAGTGTACGAAAGCAAGGCTCTAACCATTGACGAGCTCAAGGTAAACATTCGTGTCGAAATCATCGCTATTCCGCCCGATGTTCGAAAAAGTGATGGAAAACGCAACAAAAAGGGCACATTTTGCTTTGGTCAATAAAGGCGGCCACTTGATTGATGTTGTATTCAAAAACTAGTTCAAATAAATTCGAAAAGACTAAGTTAACAAAAATACCACATACATACTCGTATATGGAAATTGGTTGATCTTAGTACACAAATTCGATGAGTACTGGGGTGGTCATCTCTTATCTCATTTGGAAAAGTGTAATTAACTCTTCCAAGGTCATACCTAGACTTAATTGTCTCGACAGAAGCTTCATCTAAGCTCACAACAAGAGAAGAGCCGTCCTTGTTTTCCCGATTCTTTTTCTCTTTGTGAGAGTCGATTTTTCACTACTCAGCGTCGAGTCCAGGGTTCTAGGTATGAAGGCTCCGGACCTAGAAGATGTGGAAATTGACTTAGCCATGAAATTATGAACACTATCTGCTCTGGTTTCGAGTCATTTACAAAGCCCGATGTGTGTTTCGGATCATTATATTGCTGGAAATGTCGTATGAGGGGCATGTTTTCTTCAGCGTAAGGAAATATGACATTTTCCAATTATTTTCATCTCCCATTATCTTTCTCATGCAGCGCTCATGAAATTCCTTAAACTTGCACCGATAGCATGTCACGCAACCCACTCTTAAAACAGAATGAACTTGGCGTCATCATAACTCTCACATAGGAGACTAAAGCAACTCAAAGATCTTCCAGTCTGTCTTATCGCTAAGCAAACGAAATTTGCTGTGAAATGAAAACTGAGCGGAAATACCTATTTCTTTGACCAGCTGTGAACGTCAAAACTTTGAAAACCTCGGTGGGGAAGAGGTGTCAGATAACCCAAGGTCTCACTTGTGAAGCCAGGGTGCCGAGGCACCCGTGCCGAAGGCTGCATGACCAATAAGTTAATAAGGAGACGACTCCGATGCCCGGGTAAGGTCGGTTATATCAGTGCCTTATCCCAGTATTTCGGCCTGCTGGAACTGGCCCACCCTTTCCGTGCCTACTCGTGGGACCAACGTACAAAAAAATTAACAAAACAAAAACAAATACTGAAAACACAGATAGTATAAATACAAGAGTATAGAGCATAGCACCGGAGGACCCGACTCCAGGCGCTTTATCCAAGGACAGACTACTCCATTCCAGTCGAGGAATCTTAGTTGATCTCTTGGAAGTCCAAGGTACCAGCCGCAGTACCCCAAATCAACAAACGTACAACAATTCCGCTACCAGCGACAAGGGGGTCTATCCAAAGCATAAAAGCGACAGCAAACCCCCCTCAGGTCGCTCTGATGGATGAACTTTCATCTGACGGTAAAGCAGTGCGGGATAAATCTGACGGTAAAGCAGTGCGGGATAAGTGGGTCAGCGTCGAACCGAGTTAACGGTGAACCATATCTCGAACCACTAGTCCTGTCTATGTCCGGCTATGACCTGTCTATGTTATCGGGTAATCAAGTTCGTGGATCAGTTTTTCAAGGACTTGCTTATCTCGTGCATCGCTAAAATTAGTGACGGCTGGGAGGACTTTAAACTTAACGTCATCGCTGCTAAGAAAATCCCTAGGAAATCTAGAGCTCCCATCGGGTTGCCCAGGACGAATATAGAGCCTCAAAAACACATCCAAACACTTCTGCTATCAGTAAATGAAGTGCCTCATTTACGCAGCTGGAGAAAACCGATTTTAGGCTCAGGTTTGGCATACCGTACACCAAGCTGAAGACATTCAGACCAACAAGCCCTGAGGACGACGACAACAAGCTGGAAGGGAGTCCGGTTGATCCCAATCAAAAAAAACAACAACAACTGCAATAGCACACTCAATGTCATACAATTCAATGTCTAGCACTGGAAGTGTGAAACGGAGAATTTGCTACCCTTAGGGACGAAGACTATGATATTGCCATCATCCAGGATCCCCAGGTCTGTGGATCTACCATTCTAGGACTCCATGTCTCCTGTATACTAATCAAGAAACATACCAAAGCCTTTTTATGTCCCCATCTCAGCACAAATGATTTAACAGTCTTTCAAGTGGTGGGTATAGGCAAACAACAGCTCTACATAGCCTCTGTGTACATGGCCCATGACAAACCATCGCGGGCAGACGAAGCTCAGCACATGGTGTCGCACTTTCACGCCAAGAAAGAGTTCCTACTTTTGGGATGTGATGCCAACGCAAAGCACTCATTACGGAGGATCATCGAAATCAACGCTATCAACTAATAATCCCGCATATAGGGTAGTTAACTGGAGAGTTTCGAATCTTAAATCCTTTGCAGACCATTGATGGATACTCTTCAATGTGACTCTATTGGTAGGAACCCTTGTCCATCATAGAAAACCCAAGCGAATTGAATCAGATCTTAAGCCCCAAACCTAGGAGCATCTCCTGTCCTAGTATTGAATCGGTAGAAGCACTGGAAACAAAGGTAAGGAGCCTCGAAAAAGCTATGAAAATAGCCTTCAATACCTCGTGTCCAGTCAAATTTAACAAGAAAACTCTCCCACCGTGGGGGATCAAAGATCTCTCCAATCTAAAGAAGCTGCCTACGGACAACTTCAATATCTCCTACAAACACAAAGTCTGGAAGCCTTAAGATATACAAAGAAGCAATAAGCAAGGCTAAGTTACAAATAACATTCTAATCCGATATTCATCAAACGACTTGATGGAACATGGACAGATTTCATTGAATAATCACTGGAACTCCTAATGAACACCCAAGGTGTGTAGCCAACCCGCGGCCTGAAATGAAATCAACACATTAATAACCGAGGAAAAGATTTCCTGGGCAATCAACAGTTTCTCCCTCTACAAGTCACCAGCCCCTGCCGAGATTTTACCGATTATGCTCCAAAAGAACTTGAAGAAGTTTCGATTCGTTTTCATCCCTAAAATTGGTAAAAGAGGGCATGAGTCGGCCAAGAATTTTAGCCCCATTAGTCTTACAACTCAAAGTCCCAACATACTTACTTTAAAGGTACGGAGATAACCCTGCATAAGATGGTGCAGACGATTAAGAAATCTATCCACTATAAACAGTATATGTTAGCCACCTTCCTAGAGAAAGAAAGTGCCTTCAATAATGTGCACACTGAATCCATTCTAAAATCTCTCACCAACCTTGGCACAAAATATATCGTCAGCAACTGGGTCATATCCATGCTAAAAACTAGAAACTAGAACACCCTTATAAACAAACCCGTATGTACAGGTGCCCCGCTGGGGTGGAGTTATCTCGCCTCTTCCTGGTCATCAACAATATCTTGACGGAGTACGATAACATTGGAATCAAGGCAGTCGCGTACGCCGACGAGGTGGTTGTTTTAGTATCAGCGATGTTTCTCTCGGTGATTAGTGAACGCACAGAAAGGGCTCTGACTAAGCTAAGCGCTTGGACCGCAAGTTGTGGACTTGGCGTTAATCTAAGTAAAACTGAACTAATGGTATTTACCACCAAGTACAAAATACCGGCTTTCAAGCTTCCACCTCTCAATAACCAAACACTTACTCTATCCTCCAGTGCAAAGTACTTTGACGTCATCCTTGACCCCAAGCTCAACTGAAAACTAAGCATAGAACACTGGATAAAGAAAGCATGCGTCGCTTTCTACACCCGCAGCAAAAGGTGGGGACTTCAGCCTAAAATGGTTCTCTGGATGTACACTGCTCTTGATCTATTGTCTAGGTGTCGACCGTAACTGACTATACGATATCTAAACTCTCTCCAAATACCAAGTATCGATCTTCACCGACGGCTCCAAGACGAAAAGCGGTGTTGGAGCAAGTGTTTTCTCAACGCAACTGAAAGTATTTAAATCGTACCGCCTTCCGGACTCTTCGAGTGTCCTCTAGGCGGAGTTATTAGCGATTATAAAGGCTTGCAAGATACTTAGCCTCTGCTCCATTACCATAAACAGCATAGGAAAGGGCTCCACTCTCTTACTTCATCATCAGAACAAGTACAACAGTGCAAGGAAATTATCACGCAGGTAAGTAAGTCACCCTCCTCAGGCCACGGTAAAATAGAGGGGAATGAAAGAGCCGACGCTATAGCCAAATATCCCTCTTGCGGACTCCTCAAGGACAGAATTCTCTAACACTTTCTCCCTATTGCTAACTCTAGTTGGAATACTGTAGAAACCTGTACCATATCCATACAGATATGACCCCACTACAATAAAAACAGGACGAGACTTTATCATCTGAACTCGCACCAAGACAGCAAGAATCACAGCCATTAGCACGGATCACTGGCCAATTGGCTCACACGCTGGCAAGTTAGGCATTCGTTTTAACCCCCACGCAGCTCTCACGAAAAGGAAACCCTATTCCACTTTCTCTGTGACTGCCCGGCACTAGCTAGAACCAGGCATCGCACACTTGGCAAACCCTTTTTCAAGGAATTCTGACTCAAAATTCTGCAACATTACTAATTTTCTGAACTCCACAGGACGGATATGCAAACGACTATCTTAGCAATACCCTTCCACGTCCAGGTCACGTGACTTACGAGTACGGTAACAAAACGGCGTATCCGCGCTACTTGTGTTTCTGGTAGAACCTTCTTCATACCTACCAGTACCCACCTCGAGTTTTCAAAATACTTACTGTCTCCTCGTGCGTTCCTCTCTGAAACTGCCCCATACACGTAAAAGTAAGACCACTCATCTATTGTATAAGTAACAAACTTATCACGCAGGTAAGTATGTCACCTTCCTCAGGGCTCCTGGCCACAGTAAAATAGAGGGGAATGAGAGAACCAACGCGCTAGCCAAATGTGGCTCAACCTTCAATGTCCCTCTTGCGAAGTCACTCTGCTCCTCCATAGGACTCCTCAAGGACAGAATTCTCCAACACTTTCTCTCTATTGCCAACTCTAGTTGGAATACTGTAGAAACCTGTACAATATCCAGACAGGACGAAAGACTTCATCATCTGAACTCGCACCGAAACAGCAAGTCACAGCAATTAGCACAGGCCACTGCCCAATTGGCTCACACACTGGCAAGTTAGGCATTCGTTTTAACCCCCACTGCCGTGCCTGTAGCAGCTCGCAGCTCATTTTCTCTGTCCGGCACTAGCTAGAACCAGGCATCGTACACTTGGCAAACCCTTTTTCAAGGAATTCTGCCACAAAATTCTCCAACATTACTAATTTTCTGAACTCCACAGGACGGATCTGCAAACGACTATCTTAGCAATACCCTTCCACGTCCAGGTCACGCTAGTTACGAGTACGGTATCAAAACGGCGTATCCGCGCTACTTGTGTTTCTGGTAGAACCTTCTTCCTACCTACCAGTACCCACTGCGAGTTTTCAAAATACTTACTGTCTCCTCGGGCGTTCCTCTCTGAAACTGTCTCATGCAAGTAAATGTAAGACCACTCATCTATTGTATAAGTAACAAACTTATCACGCAGGTAAGTATGTCACCTTCCTCAGGGCTCCTGGCCACAGTAAAATAGAGGGGAATGAGAGAACCAACGCGCTAGCCAAATGTGACTCAACCTTCAATGTCCCTCTTGCGAAGTCACTCTGCTCCTCCAAAGGACTCCTCAAGGACAGAATTCTCCAACACTTTCTCTCTATTACCAACTCTAGTTGGAATACTGTAGAAACCTGTACCATATCCAGACAGGACGAAAGACTTCATCATCTGAACTCGCACCGAAACAGCAAGTCACAGCAATTAGCACAGGCCACTGCCCAATTGGCTCACACACTGGCAAGTTAGGCATTCGTTTTAACCCCCACTGCCGTACCTGTAGCAGTTCACAAGAAAAGGAAGCCCTATTCCACTTTCTCTGTCCAGCATCGCATCGCACACTTGGCAAACCCTTTTTCAAGGAATTCTGCCACAAAATTCTGCAACATTACTAATTTTCTGAACTCCACAGGACGGATCTGAAAACGACGCTCTTAGCAACACCCTTCCACGTTCAGGTCACGTGAGTTACGAGTACGGTATCAAAACGGCGTATTCGCGCTGCTTGTGTTTCTGGTAGAACCTTCTTCCTACCTACCCACCTCGAGTTTTCACAATACTTACTGTCTCCTCGTGCGTTCCTCTCTGAAACTGTCCCATGCACGTAAAAGTAAGACCACTCATCTATTGTATAAGTAACAAACTTATCACGCAGGTAAGTATGTCACCCTCTTCAGGGCTCTTGGCCACAGTAAAATAGAGGGGAATAAGAGAGCCAACGCGCTAGCCAAATGTGGCTCAACCTTCAATGTCCCTCTTGCGAAGTCACTCTGCTCCTCCAAAGGACTCCTCAAGGACAGAATTCTCCAACACTTTCTCTCTATTACCAACTCTAGTTGGAAACCCTATTCCACTTTCTCTGTGACTGCCCGGCACTAGCTAGAACCAGGCATCGCACACTTGGCAAACCGTTTTTCAAGGAATTCTGCCACAAAATTCTGCAACATTACTAATTTTCTGAATTCCACAGGACGGATCTGAAAACGACGCTCTTAGCAATACCCTTCCACGTCCAGGTCACGTGAGTTACGAGTACGGTAACAAAACGGTTTATCCGCGCTACTTGTGTTTCTGGTAGAACCTTCCCAAACAGCCACTTCTAGCTACCTACCCACCTCGAGTTTTCAAAATGCTTACTGTCTCCTCGTGCGTTCCTCTCTGAAACTGTCCCATACACTTAAAAGTAAGACCACTCTCATCTATTGTATAAGTAACAAACTTTCTTTTATTTTTATTTAATTAAATAATTAACCGAGCACTTCTCGCTAAAATGATTTTAAAAAAAAAAATTAAATAAAAAAAATTGAATGCAAATGCACAAATGGACAAAACAAATTCCAATGAGAAAAATGATGATAATGCAGAGGGGATGATGCGCGCAGCTGCCACTGATACTGCAATGGCAACTGCGTTCCATCCTACGGGTCGCGGGTCACGGTCACTGTCACTCTGCCGAATTGTTAAATTACAAAATGAATGCTACATGTGGTTAAATAGAAGACAGACTCCCTTCTATTAAATGGTAAAATACAAATCACAGAATTGGTGAAGGAAATCCTTGAAGACTGCACTCGACGGGCCCTCTGGGGAGGTAATAGAAGATCAGTTCTTCTTTTTGCCATGTTTCTCCTGTTTACGTTCACGGGCCGAGATAAATTCTCTTCGAGTGTCGCTGGAGCGTACGTCCAAGATGAAATTCATTTTATTTAGGATGTGCTGGGCTACAGATGGTTCCGTTTCGAAGTCGTAGTGTTTGAATCGTACCGGCGGCGCACTTGACGATGACGACGAAGTCGAGGAACCTGTATTGGCTATGAAGTGTTGAGGACTGGCGGGTGAACCGCTAATAGCCGCAGAAGACAAATGCTTCAGGGTGGAGGATGAGAAACCCTCAGTTTGTTGAGGTTTTATCCAAATTCGAATGATTGCTTTATTCTGTCGCCGTTCGGTGATCTCACAGAAGGCGATGCAGTCGATGGGGTAAGTCATTGCTTTTTGTTTTGTCCAAAATTTCGAAGAGTTTTTCTGTTGGTCGATTTCGATGCGTTCTCCAGAGATTCCGAGCTGCACTTCGGACTTGAAGAAGCGTTTGTCAATGATATTCAGTTTATAGGTACGGTACATTGGAGCTTCAATCATGTCGTTGTGGTCCATCATGCGCTCCTCATAGCAGGCCAGGTTTCCACCGCTTCCATGCACATCACGGACAGCTGCATCGCCGGCCTTTTCGTCTTCCGAGGTCATCGAGAGGGAGCGATAGTCGACGCGCGTAATATGAGCGAGTGGACGTCGTTCGGCCAGGGTCAATTGACTGAAGCCGAATTTGGAACAGGGTTCACGAACATCTAGTGGGGGGAAGTCTTCCATATCGTCGTTGTCCTCTGTCATGTAGAGACCATAGTGCCTGGGAGACTTTAGCTGAATGTCGGGATATTGAATTACACACTTGTAGCAAATGAAACCGATCACTTCCTGGATTTTGGCATTAGCCAGCACGCAAATCTTCATGGGGTAGTTGCGCTCCTTCTCCGGAAGCATGTTGATGAACACATTTATCCTCTTTGTCTGCATTCCTGGATGCGAAGCTCCGTCGAACCTCGCAAATTCGATATACTTATTGGCTGTCTGCTTTGGACTATTAACTAATTGCAGAGAAAGCTTACTGCTCCTCTTTTCGGCCACACTGGTGACCTGCTTTTTCACAAACAAATCTGCTCTTTCGCCGCCCACATGGGATTGATCTTCAAAGTTCACACACTTTGTTCGAGCAGCCTTTCGCCTCGCAATGTCCATTTTCTCCAATTTTTGCGCCGTGTTTGACCGAAATCGATGCGCTACGATTTCAGGGTACATTTGTATGTCAAATGACTGCGAGGCCAAATCCATATCTTCATCGTCGCTCTGGTCTAGGCCAGGATAGCAGACGAAATCCACTTCGCAGAGCGCACTTTCCGGCGGTCGGGGGTTATTTTTTGCTCCAACTTTTCTAATGGTGCTCCGCTGCTGCTGTTGAGGTGTTTGGAACTTTTTCAAGTAATGCTTTGGGAGGTCATCGCTGAGCATTACAGTTTCGCACATGCCAGTGTCATCGGTGGAAATGAAGGAATTTCGGATGTGGGATAGAAGCCAATGTGGATTGTTGTATGTTGCCATGATGGAGGTAAAGAATTTTATTGATATTTTGAGGAGCGAAGACAAGCGAAAAAATATTTGATTGAAGAATTAAGATTTCTTTTTCTTCTTTAGCGAGTGACATAAGAACTTTGACACTTGGATGTTTGTAAATAGGGGAAATTTTCATGGAGGACATTTGGCGTGACAGTTGTGACGCAACTACAGGGATGATAAAAAGGTAAGTTAAATTCGGAGTAAGGCTGTGTTTATTGTAAAAAGAGTTATTTGTTTTGTTTTACGCGTTTATACAAAAAAAGTATTAATTAAAAGACAATAATTCAATACACGTATCTACCATACTTGCTTAAGCGATAAGATACTCACTATAGCGTCAATGATTTTTTGAACGTAGTGCTTATATTATTTGAGACTCTCTGTATGTGTGTACTGTAGTATTATACTGTAGGTTAATACTATGTATTCATTTGTACGCCATGTGGAAAAGGACATTTCGTTGGCTACCTGAGACATGTGCTCAAATTCGAGAAGATTACAAAATAAAATTTTGGACTCATCATTTAGCGGCAACGTGGTAATCTCTTATATAAAAGGGCAAACGTTTTCCAACCAAGACTTTCCCGTCAAGTATAACCTGTATCCCACAGCAATATCAATTCAATAATCTCAGAGGAAATGATTTCTTGTGCTATTAACAGCTTCTCCCCGTTCAAGACTCCGGGCCCTGACGGTATACTACCTGTCAAGGTACGGAGAACGCAATACCTAACAATACCTTGGCTAGCGTCAATCTTCAGAAGCTGTTTCATACTGAACCACGTACCCTAATCTTGAAGACGTGCTAGAGTGGTGGCTATAAGGAAGGTAGGTAAACACGCGCACGAGTCCTCGAAGGATTTCAGGACAATTAGTTTAACCTCATTTGTAACCCTAGACCGTATCTTAGACTTTCACATGCGAAGCATTCTAGAAGAATCATCACAATCCAAATCATAGCACACCTACCTCAAGAGAAGATCCACGGAAACGGCTCTACATGACCTAATCTTCCACATCTCGCGGAAAGTTGCGGACATCCGACTTAAATACGACAGAGTGTCTCCGGTGATGTTACTCGGCAGCAATAACAATTTTGATGGCTTGTTGAAGGAGAGGAAGCTTCTTCGTCCAATTCTTCTAGTGCAAGGTACCTTCATTAAGAAGTAAAGGTATGTAATGGTAAGTGAGTTAACAGCTTTGCATTTTTGAACAGCAGTTCCTCGTTAACATTAGTAGAAGAGAACCTAGCAGATCTTTTATTGCTCAAGGGAATAGCAAAGACTTCATGTTAAAGTGGACAGCTAAGACAGTGCGGTCCGAGGAGAAGTCGTAGATCCACTTCAGATATCTGCTAGGCAAATGTTGGTTCTAAGGACAAAGGAAACAAAGTTGAATGACCTGGTTGCTATCAAGGCAAGGCTGGGTCGCTGTTTGGTGTTTGAGTGGTGGCGTGATAAACGGAGTACGTACAGGAGGACTATACCTCTTGTACAAAGGGTGTGATTATGATCGTGAGCTGGAAGAAATCCTGAGGGATAGTTAAAGATTCCTACGAGGAGTTACGTGCCAAGAAGAGGATACAGTCTCTATGAAAGGGGATGCATTAGTTAGTGTTTTTTGTGGCAGCACAGTAATGTTTCTTTTCCAGACAGCTACGCGATGGCCTTGAGGAAAATGGAATTCCTCGAGAGAGGACCCTACTCTTCTGCAAGTTGTTCAGGATCAAGAAAATAGTTAGGTGAAACAAGAGATGCAAGAGCCGCATCCGCATGCTTGGTATTTACCTACTTTATCGTCAAAAATCACAATAAGCCGGAAAAGATCCGTATGATTTGGGATGCTGCTGCCTTAGTCCAGGGTATTTCGCTTAAGAGTATGCTCTTAAAAGGTTTTGATGAAATGAAGGCACTCACGGAGGTGCTTTATGCATTTCGGTGGGAATAGCAGGAAACATTGAAGAAATATTTCACCAGGTGAAAGTGAAATGGCAACTAAAACATGGACGAATTTCCACGAGCTGTAGAGTCCATTATAGATCACCCTTATGTTGACGATATGTTGGACAGCGCCAATAGCTTGCAAGAGGCCATCCAGCTGGATAAAGATCTTAAGTCCGTGCCTTCAAAGGCTGGCTTTAATATTCGTGAGTTCTCGAACTCCAACGAGGTTTTACGGTATCTGCAGCTATAGTCTTACAATGCTGTCAAAATACTCGCAAATATGGAAAAAGTCGTCGTACAATGAAGGTATTGGTGGAATTTGGTGGAACACAAAGGAATATTTCTTTGGATTCTGTTTATGAATTTTTAAAATGCAGGAGGACATAACGTCAGGACATCGACTTCTGCCGAAAAAGGGTTCTACTACTGGGGGTTCTTATGTCAGTTTTTGACCCTCTGTGATTTCTTTCCTTTTATGTGGTGAAACTGTAAGGTTTTAGCAATGATACTTGCAGATATTCAGTCGGATGGAATCAAGAGATGCGATGGTAGCAGTAGCGTATTTTGATTTTATAGCAAAAGTATATTGACACCTCTGAAACCAAAAGCCATTCCTAGATTGGAGCTGCAAGCAGCTGCTTAGGGATCCAAGTTAGTAGACCTCAAAGAGCCTAAGTTGACAGTTCAGCGAAGGTGCCTGTGGACTGACTCGAGGAATGCCATGTTGGTTGCGGTCTGATACTGAAGAGTTTAAACTCTTTGTAATGTTTCCAGTGGTTGATATGGGTTCCGACGATACTTAATGTATTGTAGCTGATGGAGGCAACCAAATGGGAGAAGTCTCCAACCTTTGGTAAGGATTCAATGTAGTTTAGTGAACCAGATTTTTTGCTTAAGGACAGTGGCAGGCGATGTTGCAATCAGCGGCACCCTAGCAAGAGGAGATGCGCGCCAGGTATCTGATGACGACGCACTTTCTCACAAATGTTCCATTAGTTGAAGTCGAGCGGTTTTCGTCTTGGATGGGAACGCAGGGGTGCGTAGCATATGTGCTGAGTGAAGTATGTTGGAAATTTATAGGCAAAAATACTCGTAAGAACAGTTTCAAGGACAAGGAGAACACTCACATCGGAAAAGCGCAGAAAGGGAAATATAAGGACGATGTTGAGATGAGAGCATAAACTCTTACCTTACATTATTGACTACAGTGAAGTTCTACGAATAAAAGCAAGAATAAATAGCGCATGGTGCGTCGAAGCGCCCTATAATTATGCCCAAGGACCATCGTGCTACAAATGTGAACGAGATTCTGGATATCCAACTTGCGTCCGTTAGTTAAATCAGTCAGATATATATGTCAAAGATGCACATGCCTTCGAGCTAAACCAGTAACTCCCGAGATGCTTCTCTTACCAGAGGCGCGACTATCTGCCCATACACGACCATTTAGTTACGTCGGTACAGACTATTTTGGATCCAGTAACGTATTGGTAGGCAGATGGAGAAACGATGGGAAGTGCTCTTCATCTATTTGACAGTCAGAGCCGTACATACATGTATTGGGGTAGCGCACAGCTTATAAGCGGATTCCTGCATCATGTGAGTCCGAAACTTTATAGCTCGAAGGGAGGTATATTCAGACAATGGCACCGCAAAGCTTTTCACAAACTAGAGCCATAGAAGATCCAAGAAAGGTTTAAGAGTTCGGATACAAAATGGTTTTATAATCCTTCCGCAGCACTACATATGGGTGAGAAACTGGAAGAGGCTCGTAGGAGCTGTCAATAATGTGCTAAATGATTTGATGCAAAAGCAGAGGATAACTAAGGACCCACGAGTGGTAATGCTCATTGAAGGCATCTTACACTTATAGTCATTAACTTATGTTCTGGTGGAGCCCGACGATGATGAGGCCTTTATATCAAACCACTTCTGGTTAGGATCAACCGATGGAAGTTAACCACCGGGAAATATTTAACGAGAAAGACCTGCTTCTGCGTGAGGAGTGGCGAAAATGTCTGCAGTTAACGAACCATTTCTGAAAGAGGTGAGTGAGGAATAAATGCTTACCAGGAGGAGGAAGTGGTTCCAAGGTGCGAATAGGTGAGAATCAACCAAGAGGTTCCTGGCCAAACGGTTTAGTTGCTGGTGTGGTAAAGGCTAAATATGGTTTCGTTAGCAGAATGTAGTCTATATGATGTCAGAACATCAGATGTTACCAACAGCTTATAGTATCGTTCTGGACACATCCACAGATTGGATTTGTTTAATTTGCAGCATTATCTTCCTCTTTCCATTTTCTTTTAGATAGATTTGAAAAGGAAGGTTGCAAGGCTCCCTTGCACCAATAGGATAAATGTATGCAGTTCTTATGAATTAATTCAGAAAATCAATTTAACAAACCTTGGTTGTACCTGGTTTAATATATTCGTTACTTAATACAAATAATTACTTCCATTTCAGAAACCTCACTGATAAGCACTTTTTCGGAGTAATGATTTGGAAAACACTTTCCCGTACGGTAGATACATATGAAATGTTTGATTCTCTTACGACACACCGGTCGTTCAAATGTCTTCTATTACTTCGCCTCTGTTTTGTAAAGCAAACTGCGTGACGTCGCTTGTTGGAATATTGCCCCAAAAACAGCCTGTTTTCTTATTTTTTGAGTGGGTGTGTACCGTCCCTGCCTGCCTAGTGCCTAGTCGACATATTTTGTTTTTATCCACACCGGCGGCGCAAAATTCTGAAAGAAAGAACAAATTTATTGTTTTTTTAGCGCTTTGTTCTATTGGGTTTATCCATTTCGCTACGCAGAAACATATTTACGGCATGTTTGTAAGGTGAAATACAGAATTATGGACTTCGATTCCTGCACACAATTTTATGGTAAATATTTACATTTTCATGCTTTTCTGGCTTTTCGAGACGAGTAATTTATTTTGGTTTTTAGAAGATTTTCCGTCATTTGTGACACCAGAGGGAAACAGTGATGAATTGGACGAGATATTGCGCAGTACCGATGCAAAGTTGTCTTCTGGAATCGGCTGTAGCTTTCAACTGCAACCATTGAACTGTTTTCAGGCATTTCCATCGTCTTCAAGCTCCTCGAACAGTGACAATGTGAAAAGTGAATGTGATTCGCCTACCAACTTCAATCCAGACGATTTTATTAATTTCTTTTCTGACGAAGATGGAACCGCTAAATCCGAGAGTCGGGGTACTCCATCGCCCACTAATAGTTCTAGTTCCAGCTCGACGACATCTCTAGAATCCGTGAGTCATGGAATGTTGGCTGATACTCCGCCCGTATCGCCGCCCAGCAATGTCTGTCAATTGCCAGCGAATATATTGCCGATAGCCACAAACTCTGCACCAATTAACCTTCTACATGGCACTCTTATACCTGTTCAGACTGTGCCCTTGACTACAGTGCAATTGCAAAATTTCAAAACTCCAGTGAACATTAGTCCGAAGCCTCCAGACGGTCCAAATGCTGCCTCAAAACCCAAAACAATCGTTTTGTCGAGCAAAGATTTCAAGGCACTGATGCAGAAGATCCAGAGCAGCAAGGGAACTGGCGCAACTATGCCCAAAATAATTATGAAATCTACCCCCAAACCATCTCAACATAAGCCCTCGGTGCTACCGAAGATGGTGCCTATCAGTTCAACTCATTACGAACAGAAAACCAGCAAAGATCTAAGCCTATTGAAGGGAATCTACGATGAAAGACACTTGAAGAAGCAGCAGCGAATGATCAAGAACAGGGAATCAGCCTCGCTGTCTCGGAAAAAGAAGAAAGAATATGTCGTGTCCCTAGAGACACGTATCACTGATTTGGAAAAAGAAAACACCACGTTGAAAGGTGTAAGTATCATACATTGTTCGATTTTTATCAATCTAGCACAAGTACAGTTTCGTTATCGGCCGTCAACAACCGGCATTGTTTCTCACAACCAGATGCGTCGTATAGATAAAGTGTGTTCGTTGTTCGCAGTTCGGAGATCTCAGGCAAAATTTATTTTGATAAATGTTTGTGTGGTTTTTATGATCTAATAATTGCGGAGGGCTTTTACTTCTAGATGTGGGAATGCAATCGGAAATTACCAGAGTTCGATATCGTGTAGGTAGAGTGACATCAATGTCGTCGAGTACCTTTGCTGCACGAGGAGTGACAGACTGTTTCGCTTACATAACTACAGTGTTGTGCGTTGTCAGGGCTGATGACTGATTTAGAAGATTTCGTAATGTTACAGAGAGAAATCACTTTTTATCTTCTTCACGGTCCTCTTTTATTAGCCAGTGATTGCATCTAATGGCACATATTTCCCCAGCGTGTTTGCAAAGTAGGCCGCTCTACTTTGGAGACTAAGCATTGGCAGATGGTCTTACCCTCTTTCTCTTCCTCGAATGCGCGTACTTGTTATTTCACATTTTGTTACCCCACTGACATTTTCTTTTCCGTCGCTGTCATTTTTCTGTCATATTTCTCGTACGTCGTCCAACATTGCGATGTCTATGTTAAATCTGTCACAAAATCAGAAAGTGAAGGAACTCCACACTGAGTCCATGAGTATCATCGTTAACGCAATTCCCTTGCTAAAGCACTTACTTACTGATGGTGGCGCTTCAGTCCGGGGTGGATCTGGGCCTCAACCAACAAGCGTGTCCAGCCAGTTCGAATTTTAGCTAGCTGCCTCCAGTTTCGCACGCTAAGTTGGTTGAGGTCCCCTTCCATTCGGTGCCCATCCGCTCTACCTGACCCAGTCATTGAGATTCACTCTTCTGGTTTAGTCGATTTCGTTGTACAGCTCGTACCATTCGTCGTTGTATTTCCTCCTCCACTCACCGTCTATGCACACGGGACCGAAAATCACCCGAATTTTCCTCTCAAATCAGACAAGAGCATCGACTGTGACTCAACCACTATGTTTGCTTGTTCGTTTTTTTAGCTTTTGGTAAAACTGAGTAGCACTTCTCCTTTTTTTTCCTCCTGAGAAGCCGAAGTTCGACCCTCCTCTACTGCTTGTAGAGCTCGTGAGCAGCTCTAGTCCTTCTATGCAGCTCTAGTCCTTCTATGCAGCTCCGCTTTGCTTGCCGGCACTCGTCATCAAACCAGGGGTTTCGTTGTGGTACCCAAGTGAAACCAAACACATCAGAGGCGGAATCTCTGACGGCTTTTTGGCACCACTTGACGGCAATCTCTTGTGATTGTAGCCGTCTGATCAAACTTCCTCACAGTAGTAGCTTGCCTTTGCGATGTTAGGTATATCCGTAACCTTACATTGGATAAAAAATGTAATGGCCCGAGTCGTACGGACATCTATAATACTGGAATAGTGCCTTGCGTCGATCGCAATGTGGTTAATCTGGATGACGGTTGACTGTCCCCTTGTGAATATCGAGATGTGGGAACCGCGGGTTAACTACTACTATATTTCACCTCGCCGCAAAGTCGATTAGCCCGAATCCGTTATCGGAGGTGGTGTAGGAGGAGGCTTTACTTTCCGACAGTACTACCAAAGATCCCCTCTCTTCCTAGCTTTGCTTTCCTAGCTTTGTCATAGTTAGGGCACTGCTCATAGGTCTTGTTCAAGAGCTCGTAGAAGCTATCTTTGGTGTCGCCAAGGTTAGCCTTAGTCCGGATCGTTACTAAGAGCTCGTCCACATGCCTGAAACTCAAGATTACTTGCCTAAGTCTGACTGTAAAAAATCCGCATCCAAATAGGCGCTTCTTTTGCCGTAGATAACAATCGCCACGCCGTGGTAGATGTCGCAGTTTTTCATTCTCTTCGCATTTCCATCACATTTCTTGGATGGCGGTAATATCCGTTTTGCAGCAGTCCATAGCCTCTGCTATTTGTTCGGTTGCACGTGGGCTATTAAGGGACCCTACATTCCACGTGCGGATTCGAAGTTAGTTGTTTCGTTCGCAGGGGTTGCCAACAGTAGCTCCGTAACTATAAATTTTTTTCCATGGTCGGGCACAACCCCCAACCTGGAGGGTTAATTCTATTATAGATACACTTAGGACGAGGGGTTGGTTAGACAGAAGCCAGTAACCCGTTCGAGGAGGTGATGTACATTAAGGGCTCATCCGCCACAATCTCTTTTCCAAGACCCTGACTTAGCTTCGGAAATACTTACCGGCCTGAGCTCCAAATATGTCGGTGTAGCCCGGATAAGGTCTTATTTGCTTTATTCCGGGATTTTACTTCACCGTTGCGTATAAGCACAATTGATGTGTAGGAACAGTTACAACACTGGGGATCACCAAGTTGACACCTCCCAGTGCCTACCTTATTTCTACAGCACCCAACCTGATGGAAAACTACTGAGCCTGCAAATTGTTCTCACTTTGTTGTGATGACTCCTTCTAAATAGATGAGAGTCGTTGAGTTTGCAGGTTCAGAAAAGCGACAATGCCTATATTCGGCCTTAGTACGACTGATTCGTAACCCGTTACCTTCTGCTGCTTCAATAGAAATTCTTACTTTGTACACTGCCTTGGTGTGGTCCAACTTTGAATTCGAGGTTCCCGGTTATTTCTGCAGTGCATTTATGTTTCGTTTTAGATTCATCGTACATGTTGCGTTTCATTCTTGTACACGTCTTGAGTACATTTTGAGACCATGACGCCGTTCGAATAAGGTCACATGGAACTAGTTCGAATCTTCGAAGCTTCTCGATGTTTTTCCACTATTATCTGTGAGCTTTGATTCGCGTCATATGTCGACCACATTGCCGGCTATGAAGTTTAATAATGATGCGATGTGGACTGTCTAGAATCTAGAATTCTCTCGTATATTTGTTTTCATAGTACCAATGGGTAGTTGCTGCAAATTCTAGTGTCGCATTTGATTTCATACAGTGAACCAAGAAAGCTCACTCTCCACAGATTAGGCATTTCACCGCCTCTCATTATTTTACTGACCCAAATCGCTAGCTATTTATACTTAAGATTTCCGATTATCTTCCACACTTCGGAGGGTAGGTTGTCTTCCATGAAATCTGCCATTTCCTCTTCGTGCGCGGCAGTTTAGGGAATGGTACTGTATCGGAAATCTTTGATGAGCAACGCATTAAAGTACTATTTCTTACTTACTTACTTAGGTGGCGCTACATTTCGAGGTGCACCTGTGCCTCAACTAACAAGCTTCTCTAGTTAGCCTTATCTTTAGCACTAATGCACTCGAAATCCCTTCTACTTGTGCGCAGGTATGAGGTATTCCTCTACTGCGTTTTCCCCACGGGTTAGATTCGAAGACTTTGAGGGCCGAAACATTCGTGTCCATTCGCTCTACATGTCCTAGTCTTCTCAGGCGGCTGATGTCCAGTCAATGTCGCTTTATAACTCGTATAGTTCGTCGTTGAATCTTCTCATCCGTCTGCCTTATCTGTCTCTGATCCTTTTTAGATGGTACTAATTGTTTATCCGTTCTATTCTATTCGTCGTTTAATTTGAGATATCAACGCCCTTCTGAATATCATTCTCCTCAGGACTTGCTTATTTATAGCTCTAACCATATGATACGCAACATCCTTCAATGTTCATCGTAGTTTTATTTGTGTTTTTACTATCCAACAGGCTCTCGTTCAGTTGGAGGCCGCTGCTTGAAAAAAATTTGCTTACCAACCATCTCGGTTCTAGTTTTTCAGTTTTTCACACAAAGTTTTCTTACTTAAATATATGTTCGTGATTTTTTCTTTCATTTGTGCGAGGAGCACACGAGTGACGAGACCTAGAATTCGGCAAAGAAATAATCTTTCAAGAGACGCTGTGGCGTTTTCTTCTGGTTATCATGCGCACTTGCCAGCATGCTAGAGTAGAGCTGGCTGGATTAGAATTTTGTACAGCACCCTCTCCAATAGATTTAGGTATTTCGAAATCAGTTGTATTTGCTTTTAGAAATCAAAGTAACAACGCTTATCAATGGTCAGTCCTTTGTTTACGTTTAAAAAAAACGTTGATAAAATACTGTTATTTGACGCGAAAAATTACCGTTAGACCTTAAGAATGGCTTGAAAAGTGCTATAAGGAATCTGCTCCGTCGAAAGGAGGTATGCTGGCGTTGACCATCCCCGTGTGTCCGGGTCTTCCCGCATGCTTTCGGATCACACGAACTAAAACTCCTCCCAACCCTGTGGCTTCTGACACAACCCCCTGGGACCGCTCTTCGCATTACTTCAAGGGGCTGTAATCCTACACCCTTTCGGGTTTACGCGCTTTCCTGGTATTGTTCTTCTTCTCTTTTCTTTCTTCTGAGAACGTCTTCCACAAACTGGCAAATTCTTCCTCAGTTCAGGTCACTCGTCAGCTTTTTATCCATTTTCTGGGTTGAAGGCACCAATGCTGTCTTTCAGTGCTGTGCGTTGGTCTTCCCATCTTCTGCAGGCAAAAAATGCGTGATGTACGTCGTCTGCTGGGGAGTCGCCGTACTAGCAGGCTGGGCTATCCGTTTTCTCGATCCTATGTAAAAAGGCTTTGAAATTTCCGTGTCCGGTGAGAAACTGGGTGACGAAGTAGTTGACCTCCCCGTGTTTCCGGTCTTTCCGCTTCCAATCCGATTTCCGCCTTGTTTTCGTGGTCGTACTTTTTTTGTGACGGTAGGAGATCGATGGGAGTCACTCCTGTGGAGTACTTTATCTGTTGCCAGAAAGTTAGTTTTTTGTGAAGCCTCAATCCCAAATACCTCACCGCGCCCTTGCTCCTAATGACTTCAGAGCCAATTTGGAAGTCTATTTGTGTCGGGAAGGACTATCTCAGTTTTCTCTGTTGCGAAACTAAGACCGTGCTCATCCATCCAGAAGGTTGTTCGTCGCATGACTTGGTTCAACTTTCTTTGCGCATTTTCAGTGTCTCTTGCCGTTATCGTCTGCGTACCCAACGAGAATGGTGTCTTCGGGCATCTCCATCCGCAGTATATCATCATAGGAGATGTTCCAGAGGTCTGGCCCCAGGATTGATCCCTGTGCCGCTCCAGATGTTATTTCCTTCCTTCGTAGGCCTTCTGTGGTCTCGTAGATCAGTTCCCGATCCCTGAGATAGTCCTTCATCATATGTAATAGATAGGCTGGGATGTTGAATCTATTTTCTAGCGCATTTAGTATATCACTCCACCTGGCTGAGTTGAACGAATTTCTTACGTCCAGGGTTGCCAGCAAAACGATCTTCTTAGAGCGGCAACTTCCGTGTTGGGCGGTTTGAACAGACTTTACCACTTCTTCAATAGCTCCGACGGTGAAGCGTCCTTTCCTGAACCCGTACTGCCTTCCTGCCAAGTCTCCCGCTCTTTGTACTGCACCTGTGAGCCGTGATTTGAGCAGCTTTTCCATCATCAGGGCCTGTCTCTTGTTCTAATTTTCCTTTGCTGATCAGTACCAATCGTTGCTTTTTCCAGCTCTTTGGGAAGACTCCTTTTTCGTGGCAACTGTTGTACATGTTGAGCAGCGGGTTAGAGCATGCTTGGGCAGTCACTTTTATTACTTCTGCTGGAATTCCATCTGGGCCGGGTGCTCTTCTGTTTTTCATTGTCTGCATGGCTAATCCCAGCCCTTTTCCGCTGGAACCTGGAGTTTCCTGTCGTCGGGCTGGTGTGTTGTCGGGAGGCCTGACCGGATGAGTTGGGAAGAGGGTGTTTACAATGCACTCCATCCTGTCTTCGTATAGAATAGGCGGTGCCGATTGGGCTCCCAGTTGCTGTTTATGTCTCGGCGGAGATCCTCCCACTTCCGTTTTTGATGGCCCTCTTGAGCTCGGATCTTTTGGTTCTGAACTCCGCTAGAGCTTCCTCTATGTTTTCAGCGTGTCTCTCCTTCCCCTGGTGACTATTCGCCTAAGTTGTAGGCATCTCCTACGGAGTTCAGCTATTTCGTCTGTCCACCAGTACACTGGATTTCTCCTTCTGTTGTTGCAGCTTTTCCTGGGCATTGAAGCATCACATGCGAGCCGTATCAGTTGCATCGTGGCTTCAGCTTTTACTTCCGCGGATCCTTGTACTTGGAGCACAGCACTTTCTCCTTCTTCAATGACGGATTTGAAAAGCTCTTCGTCTAACCTGATGATGTTGCATCTCGGTGCTGGTGAACGGTTCCAGATAGGAGTTCGCTGGTTTGCTTCTAAATCTATGCAGATTTGCACATAGGCAACATTTTGGTGATTTTCTACAGTCGGTCTTTTTGTGGCCCCCTTCTCTACAGTTGAAGCAGAGCCCTTGTCCTTTTCTGTGCGTGACCTTGTGGTTGCCTGATGGTGTCCGTATCCGAAACACTTGAAGCATCTAGGAACTTCTACTCTGCGACGCATTCTGCACTGAACCCATCCTATTTTGATTTGAGGAATCTTCAACATCTCGTAAGTTGCTCGAGCATTTATGTGGACTATAGCCATTTTCTGCGAGCTTCTGTTTATCCCAGTCACTGTCACCTATATTTCCAGATTTTGGACTGATGTTTTCTTCTTGATGGCTTCCTTGACCTCTTCTACTATGATCAGTTCATCCAAGTCCCTGATTTCGAGTGCAACTTTTTCTTCAAGGTTGCGAACCGTAGCTCTTTCTCCTAAAATATTTATAAGGGATTTCCCAAAAGCCTCTTTGTCTTTGGCCCCGGTTCCAGTTCTAAGGGGACTTCCCCTTGCTTTGTTTGTCGCACCGATTTAATGACAGTTTCAGTTTCATCGGGGTTTGCTTTTTTCCGAATTTCCCGCAGAATATCAGTGTATTTGATAAGGATTGCCTCGTGCCTGAATTTCCGGTGCCTACTTTCCTTCTGCCTGATTTTATTTGTAGGGTTTTCTCTTAGGCGTTCCTTAGGAGTAGGTTTGGGTGTAACTGGTGTTTACCATTTCTTTTTCTTGAGAACTTTTGCAAAGCTGTCCTGTTCTGTGTTTATTGTTTCAGTGTGCACACCTTCCGTCTCAAGCATTTTCTCCTGTTTTGATTTGATTGTTCAATTCCAGAACAATTTCTAGTTTTCTTATTCGTTTGCTTTACAAGAGGGCTAGATGGAGGTCTCTTGTTTCCGGCTGGGGGTCTTGACTTTATAGTTGGAGCTGTCTCTTCCCCTTGCTTTTTGTTCTCGTTTGCTAGCGGTATCTTCTGAGTTGGCTGCAGGGAGGTTCGGGCTTTTGCGTCCCACTTCATTTTGTCCAGCGATTCCTCTAATGCAGCAATTCCGTTTCTGATGTCTATGTTAACATTTTTTTGCTTAACACAGGCATTCTTCGCCATTTTTAAGATGTCTCAACATATCTGTACTTCCTTGGAAATGTTGTCTTCGAGTTTTTGCTCTTTGGGAGCCGAGAGGGGAAGCTGAGTTTCTGTAGGACTCAACGATTTTTGGGCTTCAACATGTCTTACTAGTCTCCTCAGTTCCTCTTCAGTCGAATTTCGTGGAACCTCTTCAACCGTGATGCTACTGCCTACAGTCGTCTGGAATATATCCCGAGCGGCTGGAGGATTTTCTGCGACCGGCTCATGCAGACCTACAGGGGTGTTCACTGCCGACGCCGGCGGTGGTGTTCGTTGCACCCGTGCACGTCTCTTAAAGGGATCTCTTCTGGATTCACTTGTAGCTTTCTGTTCCACGGGAGCCAAGTGTTCCACTCCCAGGGTTACGATCTCTGGTTTTTTGGCTTTGCCGTCACTGTATGTCGACGTCCCAGCGCCAGCTTGCTCACCCCTGACAGACGCCGGTACTGGGGATCCGACTCCCTGCACCGTAAGATTTCTCGTCTTTTTACCATCCATGTTTTGGTTTAAGTTCCGTGTTCCTTCACATGGTTGTTTTTTTTGGTCCACGGGTGGTATTTTATTTCCCACCTACCCTGCATTAATAACGAGTATTAGTACCGAGCGTTCCTCCATCCGCCACCTGAGGACACTCCCTCTAGGGGAAAAACAACAAAACCCCCGATAGATCACACAAATGACACAAATGGTGCTGAACGCTCTGGGCGCCCAAATAAGGCTGTTACGCCGGAAAACATCAGAAAAATCCACAAAATCGTAAAGCGAAAGTGCCTGAGATAGATGACATTGTAAAAATATCAATAGGCCGCGCAGAGCATCTTTTGCAATGGCATTTGGGTATGCGAAAACTCTGTTCGATGTGGGTACCGCGTTTGCGCTAAGAACAAAAAAGTGTTGATGATTCAGAGCCCTGTTTGGAGCTGTTGAAGCGAAATATAAATAATTTATTCATGCGTCGTGAGTCAATGGATGAAACATGGAGCCTATTACTTGTTGGCAAATCTACGACTCCAATGAAGAGGTGATCGGTTAGACAAGTTGTTCCATAAGAAAATTATAGAAATGTTTTAAGGACGCTGGAAACACAGTATCACTCTAGGAGGAGACTGAATAAAGTCTAATTTTGTCCAAAAATCTTGTTTTTATGGTAGTCTCGCAACTTTTCGATTGCCCGGTCATCGGGTATCCTATCACTCTCTAAGTTTTGACCATTCATTTACCATTACTAACTTTCATGTACGTCAAAAGATTTCCTTTTCCAAAATTGTTCGTTTAAGCGCTTTTTTGTGTGGCCCTTCTCTTCCGTTTTCTGATTTCAATTTTATGATTCTAGGATTCACTGCTGGTTAGCATTTTTTTTGTTGTTAGAATTCCGGTAAATCATCCCCCATCCCAATTGCGAACAATTTAGCCTATAAAACGCTGCCTAATGTCACACATGCCTGTGTAGATTTTCAAATATTTTTACATATTCCTGCGAAACAAGTTATCCTATTTTATTTTTTCGTCCTTTTTGTAGGAGAACACAACTCTTCGATCTCAATTAATTGCTTTTGCTCAGACCTGCCAGTGCAATCACCATAAATTCAGTGAATTCATTTCGAACAAGTTTAATGGGAATATTATCGGAACCAACTGTCCGAAGAACTCAAACATACGGACTCGTCTTCTTGGGTCGAATATGAAAAAGAATACCGCAGTTCTGCTGGCAATGGTGTTTATGGTTTCTATAAATTTTGGGAGTTTCCAAACATATTTCACACGCGACGATGGATTGCAGTCGTCGGCTGAAGACTTCGATGCTGGTTTACAAGGAACAACATTTGGACGTCGTGGACTTTTATGGGTCGATGAAACTATCAAATGGAATATTTCGAATTCGGCAGAGTCTTTCAAAAGTTTCGGTAATCAGACTACATCGACAGATAGTGATGAAAAGTGTCCAGTTAACATCAATCAAACGGAAAACCTGAGGTTAGCAAGCCAGCTTAGGAAGTGGATAGATGTGAACGACTACTTAAATCTGAGCACAGTGAAGGAGAAACCAGTCCGATTTAAATTGACGCCAGAGTTTTTTGAGTTAAAGAGTATGTCGCCGTCATTTGCCAGCAGTGCAAAGAGAGGAGTTAAACGTAATCGAAAGGATTACTTCAGTCGCCAAGCGGTTAGAAATAGAAAAATTCACGAGCAAACAAAGAATTCTCTGCAAATTTTCAAGCCTCAAATCGATGAGGAGTACTTAAGGCTGTTTGAAGGAATCAAAAGGAGGGACGACACATTCTATGTACTCTCCTTTAATTCTGATCACATTCTTCTGCCTGCAGCTGCGTATAATAAGAGTACACGACCAAGAATGTCTCTCATGTTACCTGCGGGTGACCCATCAATAAATGGAGATATCACTCTAATGCAAATAGATTGTGAAGTAGTTAACACTACAGAAGTGCAACTTAAACCTGATATGATCCCACTAAACCTCCGACCAAAATTTAACATGAGTACACCGAATTCTCGTGACATTCTAAACAAAACTGGAGGTGGCCCTGTGCAGCGTTCTGCACGGAATGTGGTTGACAATAGTTTTGGAAACAACGAAAACCTGAAACAGTTCTATCGTCCATATTTCATGACTCCGCTTGCAGCTCAAAAACACCGTATCCATGAACGGACTGAGACGCATGAAACTCCCAACATCAGCCCCATAGCTTCTATAAGAGAAAGGACGAAAGTTGACAGCTATCTTCATATTCAGCAAGAAAATTCTGAATTTCTGTAGTGACCCAATATCTCTATATTTAAATAGATCTTAAGGCCTAGCAATATTTTCTACCTACCCAATGTTTTTGTGTTCATTTAACATTTTCGTAGTATACATATTTAAGCGAGAAAAATCAGACGAACATATGTCTTGTCGTTGTCTGATGAGGAACCTTTGAGATAGGTTTGGAAAGAAACACTTCGATGAAGTTGAATTGTGAAAGAGTAAGATAATTTCAAAATGTTTTATGAAAAATTTGGTGCAATTGGCTTGGTTAATGATTGCCGATTGGAAACCAAGTCAAGATATTTTTTAGTTTTCGTAATTATAGTGAACGGATGCATTTCTATTGTTTGTGCAATTATTTGAAGCTAAATAAAAGAACCTAACTAATCTACTAGTAGTATTATAGTAGTGATACGATTAGCCAATATTTCATAATTTCTTTGTTTACAATTTCATAGTTATGGCCTTGGCAATTGTTTATAATTTATTTCAATGTAATATTTATATTTGTTTCATTTGGCAGAGAGGCTGCTTCTGATGATCTGTGTTTCAACCCGCTCCAACAAAGAAATGCTGCAGACAGGTAAATGTAGAAAAACATCTGAACGAGAGGTGCCTGCGAGCTTTACGAGAAGAAAAAAGGAAGAGCATGAGCAAAGCTCCATGCCCTTAGAGAGGTGTCGCCGGAGGTTCGAAAATGTTGCCAAAAAAATTAAACGAATATGCGAAAGCCATAAATCCCGAACAAAAATCTACAATGATGGAGAATGAACCCTCATACGGAGCAGTAGAATCATAGCCGGCGCTGAGAATGTGGAAAGATTATTTCTGCAGACTGTTCAACGTTGATGGCGAACAGCATCCCACCGTCATGCTGAATAAACCATTCAACCTGGACGAAGAAAGACAACATTTCCATCCACCCGACCAAGATGAAGTAATGACGACATTTTCAAACTAAGTCTAACAAAGCTCCCGGAGTTGATAGTTTAATTTGTTGTGGTAAAATTTACCACAACAAGTCCTACTCTCTCCCTTTCCACATTCTTTTTCGTTGATCTTTCAAAATCCTAGAAGGGTGGTGGGCAGCCATGGGTCCATCAGCCATTGGTGCACCCTCCTAGTAGCTTGAAGGATCAACCACAGCAGGTAGGACGGACGGTCCATTGAAGTAACCATTTGGACGATGGCGCGAGACCAGCGTCCAACGTTTTTAGTGAACAAGAGCCATTCACAAAGTCGTCGGCTCTTGCCCTTGTGTTGTGTTGTCCCTCCTATCGGGTAGATTCCTCAGCCTTAGAAGGCATCTCCGCTCCATCACGGTCTCTCCTGCCCGATCCCCCTTTTGACACACCTGTTCGTTTTATGTCCGTTGTCTCCTTAGAGAAGTATACATATTAGCGGGAAGAAATGGTGGTGCCGAGCTTTTAAAGCGGCAGGTGATAACTGGACGCGGAGCATATGTACATATATCAACTCATTTCTAATATTTGGGTCGAAGAATGGGCGAATGGAACCGCCGCATTGTTTGTGCGATCCTAAAATAGGTGGAACCTGCCTAAATAACGCCAACTACAGGGGAATAGGTCTCATCAACATCGCATACCATCTTGATCAAAAATTTTCCGTGATAATCACCGTGTGGCGCTCCCATTGTTCCGATTTGAGTTCTGTTTTTTTTTTTTCTTAAGTTGGTACATCTGTTGTTGACATTCCCTCTAAATCTTAGCGTGATAGCTTGACATTTGCAAAAGTTACGTAGCCAAGAGTACATCATTACTGTGTGTTTTGGCGATTTTTTACAATTTTAGAAATGGATGCAACAACGAACTTGTATTAAATTTTACGTAGAAAATGGATTTAATGGTGCGCGAACGTTGGAAATGTTGGAAAAGTGTTTCGGCAACGATTCTCTAAAGAAAACGGTCGTTTACCAGTGGCACGAGCGGCTCAAAAGTGGTCGTGAGTCAATCGAAGATGATGACCATCGACATCGAAAACCAACGAAAACGTTGATGAAGTAAAAGAAATGTGGGTCAATAACCGCAAATTAACCATCAGAGAGATAGCGGAGGACTTGTAACATTGCCTATGGATTCGTCCAAGACATTTTGGTTAATGATTTGGGTTTCCGTCGTGCAGGAGCAAAGTTGGTGCCAAAAGACCTCAATTTCATGCAAAAACGAGACCGTGTTGACCATCATTACTCGTAATTTTTTGACGAAAAATGCAACAAATCCCATCCAACAGCCACCGAATTCACCTGATTTGGTTCCCTGTGACTTCTTTCTGTTCAATCGAGTTAAAAAACCCCTCCATCGCGGGGAACGCGTTTCATCAGCCGAGCGGAAGTAACGGAAAAATCGCAGGAAGCACTGATGCACATACCGAAAACCGAATATAAAAAATGTTTCGAGATTGGATCAAGGGATTACTTTGAAGGGGACAATATACTCGTAGATTTAGATGAATAAACTTGTATTTTTAATTTTCTGAATAAATTCCGAAAACATTTTGATCAGGGTGGTATAAAATCCTGTCTACCGTATTCTATGAACGCCTAAGACCGTCAATAGACTAACCGGCTCCTTCAGATCAAATTTTCAGTTTGCGCGAGATCTTGAAAAGAGCCCAAGCGTTCCAAATCGATACACATCGCCTCATCGTCGATTTCAAAGCCGCACTTGACATGCCTAGTTTTGGCATCCCTGCCAAGCTCATTCCAGCATGGAGTGTGGCGATGGGGAATGCACGCTGCTCCGTCAAGGTCGTTAATGCCAAAACCGACACCTTCAATGTCAGAAAAGTGAAAGAGTGGTCTTAAGAGTCCACTCCAGAGGAACAATCTTTCGAAAGTCTGTTAAGATACCCGCGTATGCAGACCACATTGACATAATGGGAAGAACACAACGAGCTATCAGTTGCGACTATTGAAGCAGAAGCGGCAAGATGCTGTTAACAAAGGGGGACATGCAACATCGACGTGTAGGGCAAAACGTCACGATAGGTAGCTACAACTTTGAGGTAGTAGACTTTATCTACCTCTGCTCCGGTACCAACTATGGTAACGACACCAATTCGGAAATCATGCCAAGTGTCACTCATGTTAATCGCTGCTTCTTTGAGTTTAGAGGGCAATTGAATAGTAAAGTAATCTCTCGAGCAGCCAAAAATGAAGTATACTGATCATTCAAGTCCTGCTTAATGGCGCAGAAGCGTTGCCACTGACGAAAGCGGGTGGAAATGCTCTCGTGCGCTTCGGGTAGTTTTCGTTTGCATCGCTGGGGAATGGAGGAGACGTATCTACAGGGAATTGTACTGGCTGCACAGCGATGCCGACTTTGTAAGAAAAGCTCGGATAAGCCGGCATAGATTACTAGATCGCCTTGAGCGCAGACAAATAGAAGGGGACTTCAACCAACTTTGTGTGCGCAACTAAAGGCAGCTGGCAAAAGACCGCACCAGCATGTTGCTGATGCCTGGTCCAGCCTGGACTGTAGCGCCATCTAAATAAGTAAGTAAGTGCGAGGAGGGTGAATGGAAAAAAGAGAAAGATGAGAGCTTCATTGAGAGGTTCTTGTATGTACGAGTAGTTCGAGCCGTAAGACACAGTGATCGAAAATGCTGGAGGGCAACTATATCTACAATATAGCAGGCGGAGGTTTAGTAAGCAGCTATATGTAAGTAAGAAATCAATTTTGTGAAGTGAAAAAAAAACTATCGTTAAACCACAATGGAGAGGATCAAAGGCAATGGTTCAGCAATAAGAAAAAAAAAAATACATCGAGTATATGAAATAAAATTGTTGGGCCGTGAAGATGCCTAGAATCACCAGCTCTATTTTGGTGCATATATTGAACAACACGGCTGGTGGTGACTATCACAAACTTTCAAATACATAGATTAAGTAAAGAACTTTAGCATATCGGAGTAATTCTGTTCGGATCTAACTTAAAAAAGAATTTTTTTTTCTGTCAGAACAGAGCACTCAAACTAAGAACTAGTCCATTGTAGTCCTAGTAAGTTTCTTTTAATGGAACCTTTCAGTCTGTCGTTGGAAGACGAGTAAACACTTCAGTGATGAAGAGCCTACAGTACCAGCCCCCCTGCAAGCATAAGCCGGACATTCACAGAGGTAGAGCTCCGCGGTGTCGTCATCACTTTCGCAGCAAGCAGGATGTTGTATCACTTGTGGCTAGCACATTTAAGTGCTTAGTAGAAGTGTGGCGCTCGATCACGACGATAGGAAGCAGCCTGCAGTCTTTCCTACTGAGGGACAGCAAGAAGGCCGGTTACTCCCATCTGTCAATGGAACCCCTAACCGAGGACGCTGGCAGACATAACGCAGGTTCTGGTCCTGAATAACTTCTCAGAGTCTTGCCAAGAAACTTCATTTGCGATTTCATTTCCCGTGATCCCATTTTAACCTGGGACCCAGATAAGAAAGTAAGGCTCTAAATGCAGCTTTTCTATCACTACAGATGCTCAGTCCCCTCCACCGGTTCTTCACAATATAGTACGTTGCCATCAGGATTGCGTTTATCTCCGTTTGGAAGAGAAACGCAAGTCTTCCTAATGAGGAGTGAAATATCTAATGTTGCTCGTTTTGGAGCCATCCGTGAAGACCCGACTACATACCTTTCCTGGCACAGATTCTTCCCGCAACCAGTCCTGGAGTTCTAATAATGCGTGTTGTAACAACGATCACATCTTTTTAAACGGAATGTGACTGAGAGTGCAGCGCATGATATGAACGGCAGTTGAGAGCTTTTTCCACTAGACAACCGACGCATAGGATATAATTGACCTTATCATGGGCTCTTCTCGGTGACAGGCCCCCTATCTATGGCCGACAGCTCTTTTGCATTGTCAGAAGGCCGAGAGCGCCTTAGAGGTTTTCGGTGTGACATGTTTAGTCCAAAGAAGTTTGTTATCTAGGATAATTGGATAGTAAGTAAAGGGTGCTTTTTAAAAGGTTTAGTATTCAAACTGGCAACACTGTTTCTACAGATTGTCAATTTGACAGTTGAAAGTTGATTTGTGGTTAATAAGTTTTGGCATTTTACGATGAATAGATTAATGCTAGAACAACGCGTGCAAATTGTGCAAACTTTTTTTGAAAACCATGATTCGGTTCGCCAAACTTATCGCGCGATACGTCCATTATACGGTCGACATAATCGTCTATCTGAGCAAGATGAATCGTTTTCGCACCACCACTCTAATGGATAATACGCATCGTCAAAGACGACAAACAGTGCGAACAGAAGAAGTTCTTGCCGTTGTGGAGCGCAGTGTTTTGGAGAATCCCAATGAGTCGATTCGCCATCGTGCACAGCAATTGGAGCTATGCCCATCTACTTTGTGGAAGATTTTATGGAAAGATCTTGGCTTAAAAGCTTACAAGATCCGGCTTGTGCAAGAGTTAGAGAGTGCTATAGAAACATGATTTCTGACTTGTTCGTTCCTCAGCTGAGCAGCATTGACGTGACAGAGCTTTGGTTTCAACAAGAACGCATAATTTCAATGCAACATGCCACAGGGCGCGCGACACATTTTATTGTGGGAAACATTTGCTGAGCGCATAATTTCGCGTAATGAACCTGCGAACTGGCCTCCACGATCCTGTGATCTCACACCTTTAGATTATGTGCTTTCTTTGGGGGTTTGTGAAGTCACTATTGTCCATGCCGATAAACCAGACAGTGTTATTGCTGATATAAGAACAGTTGCGCGATAAAGTTGTCGAAAATTGGACTTCACGATTGCGCTTCATTCATATTTATTTTCTTTTATGAACTCTAACGAATGCATTTTAGAATCCCGCTAAAGCCAAATGATTACAAGGAATGGAAGGAACTTATGTCACCTTTGCAACTTCATAAATTTATTTTATACTCAATCGGTTATCCCTTAGATTTGTGTGACACTGAAAATATGACACTGTATACTCTCTTGTTATTACGATTTCTTGATAATCATATTCTGCTATCGTCCTCTGATCTGCTTATTTCAAAGATTGAAGAATTTAGAAAAAAAATACTGGAATACTCGTAGATCATGATTAATAGTTCTCTGCAATATTTGCATTCATATCACCAGATACTCGTAAATTCTGTCAATAGATTTGTTTGATTAATTATATAACTTATTCAATTCTATTAAGATGAATAAAGCCAAGTGCTCCTACATACTTGCAAACGTACATATATATGTATGTATTCCGCCTATCTCGCTGATCTTAATGACAATACACATCGTAAATTATTGGCGTAATGATTTGAAATATACGCAGCGACGCCTTTTTAATCAGATCGGCGGCCAGTTGAGTATGATTAATTGTCATGCCGATGTGATACAAAGGGACAGTCTGAATTATGCAGAAGCTACAACTCCCACTCAATTCATATGAATATGTTAAGAAAAAAAATAAATAAATAATCATAAAAAAAACACTTTGTTTCGGAAGGATCAAAGATTAGCTCTGGTGCAAGAAGATATCGTTTAAGACGAACTACATTGTGATTGATAGGTTTAATTCGATTGTCTGATTCTCTCAGTGTTTTAGGTTTTATTTTATTCCTTAATACGACTCAATTAACATACCAGCCAAATTGACATTGAACTACTCGTATACATACCTACGTACGTAGTCTTAATAATCGTTATGCCACTATTGCGCGCTCAACAAAATTCCCCCAGGTATGATGTGATTCAACACGACCATTGACAGCGTTTTTGGCTTTTAACGTTTTTTGTTGACCTCAAATCATGTACATACCAAGTTTTCATATCAACCGGCTTTATACGATAAATGAGATTGGATCACAAAGAACATCCATTAAGCTAATATTTGGTCAAACTACGAGCATGTACAATACAATACCTGGGTCAGGTAGATTCTCAAACCTAACTACGAAACGAATCATTGTTTTCGCGGAAGCTAAACTGCGTCATAAAATACGTCTACAGGCGTAGTCAATCAATCAGCTATCCGACGCCGAGAGTCTTTCAATTGAATCTTTGTGGAATTTAGGTGCGGAACAGCTTAGAGCAGGGATTTATCACCACACGACGAACAAACGACAACAACAAATGTGAATTTCCATGCAAATTTGGAATGTCGGTGAATAATTCGGCTCAAGCGGGAAGGAACTAACATAGGTATGGCACATTTATAAACTACATACGAGTGTATTGTAATATCGTTATTATTGTGGGCGCATGCTTATAAAATTTGTTTTAAATATATTTCACATCTGTCTTAAGTAACTTTTAGTAGCAGCATGCATTTGCATAAATATATTTTTTTAACTCTTTATTCTCAAAAATTGACAATGGTATTACAATTCTTGTCTTACAATTAAGAGAATAGTTAGAGGCATTTAGTCCTCAATTCAGAATAGTGATAAATGACATATCATTACAAGTATTTCAGTGTGGGTTGGAAAACATTAATTATAAGATTAAACATTTTTAACCCATTTACGCCCATGTGATGATGTGGATGGAGTAGGAACTACTACAGTGCTTTGAGGTCCATTAGAGCGGGGTTTTTCTGCCGTAATTAGACAACAAAGTTCGGCTATATGTCTCCTAAATTCTAAATTGTCCTCCTTATAGCCAAATTGTCGTGCAAGTGTCCAGGCATTTGCAACTGCGACATCCAGCATCCAGAGCCATATTGGGAAATATCATTTTTTTCCTCTTATTTTTATTCTAAATGGTTTTCCAATAGGGACTTGATAACTTTGAATTTAATTTGTGAAAACACTCTTTGACTAATCATCAAACTGTCACTGTCAATTTATTCAGTAAACTCAACATTTTCATCATGGTAAAGTACACGAACGAGCAACGTCTGCAAGTTATAAAAATTTTTTACGGAAATTCGGAGTCGGTGACTGCAACTTTAAGAGCGTTAACTCCAATTTTCGGTCGTAATTCTCGCCCTAGTAGACAGGCAATAATAAGTTTGGTGCAAAAATTTGAGTCTACATAGGGTGATGTCGTCGTATAAGGTCGGCCTTCTCTAGTAGTCGGCCACTACGTTGTAAAACACAGTGTAATAGTAAAAATCTTCGTTTAAATTCAATGCAAAACATGTGTTCCCACAGGATAACGATTTTTCTGTCTGGATGTAAAATTTCATTTCATTGCACCTGATAGTTTTTTGTAAAAAATGCCAGTTTGCTTCAAGTTTTCTTTGGTGTCGGGTTTGTGTTTTCTCGGACAAAAAAAAAAATAGTGGAAGTGAATTTTAAAACAAGGATTAAGCGGCAAACTACTGAATCTGGCGCACTGTCTGGTTATTTTTAAGTTGTTTATAGCTTTAATTTGATGTTTTGACTAAAAAAATTATTACTTGATGATTGTATATATGGGAGGCCGAATTTAGAAGACAATTCAATTCAATTCTTCTTAACTCGGCCCCACTGGCCGACTATAGAAGACCACCTAATTTTTTTTCTTGTCAACCGAGTACGCTAAATCAGTGGAAATTGTATTCTCTTTTTATTGAAAAAAAAAAAAAACATAAAATATTGCGTGGCTTCAGTACTTCAGACTATAGAAGACAAAAGTTCTTATGTCGGCCACTTATGTTTTGCACAAAAATACCTACCATACCTACAGATGTAGGTAACAAAAATTCCGATTTATTTAAGAAAAATGGGTCCTGCCACTGTTCTTACTGCGGCCGAAGGACAAAGGCTTGTAAACTGGCTCATAGACCTTGCCAAATACGAATTCCCACGAAAGCCAACAGATTTGCTGAATACAGTCCAAAAAAATGATTTTGGAAGACAATAGGAAGAGCCGATTTAAAGATGGGCTACCAGGGAAAACCTGGTACTATGGATTTCTGAAACATCACCCAGAATTGTCCCTCAGAAGAGCAGAGGGAATGTCGAAAGACCGGGCATTGGTGTCTGAGAAGTACATAATACAAGTAAAGTGGTTCCGGGAGCTCAAAGATTACCTGGAAGAAATTGATGCCTTAGAGATTTTGGAAGATGCTTCTAGAATTTTTAATGGTGATGAAACATCCTTCTGTCTTTTTCCGAAATCAGAAATTGTTTTGGCTCCTAAGAGCTCGAAGACCTTATACAAAGTTTCTTCCGGAAACGATAGAGACACTTACAGTTTTGTTTGTGCTGATGGAAAAACTTTACCACCATTAGTCGTCTTTCCTTATGTGCGCCCTCCTCAGGCTGTAGTTAGAAGTATGCCCGACAAGTGGGTTTTAGGTACGTCCGAAAGTAGCTGGATGCGATCGGAAGCGTTTTATGAATACGTGGCCAACAGTTTCAATGACTGGGTAGCCGAAAATGACTTTAAACAGCCAATTTTATTTCTGGTCGATGGGCATAAATCACATCTAACACTGAGCCTTAGTGACTTTTGCTGCAATAATGGCATTATTTTATATGCACTCTTTCCAAACACCACCCATATAACACAGCCAGCTGAGTTAGGTGCATTTAAGGGCTTAAAAACAAACTACATAAATGGCTAAGCATTCCGGAAAACAGAGGCAAAACAGTAAACAAAACCAACTTTTGTGAAGTGCTTAAACTGGTTTTAAATAGTTCAGATAGGACAGAAATTATAAGAAGCGCCTTCCGAAAGTTTGGTTTGTTTCCATTCAATCCTAACGGAATAAGATATACAAAATGTGTGCAGAATGAGATTTATGTTATGAAATTGTTTCCGTTAATATATTAACGTAGATATAAACTACGTATCTATGTTAGTTAGATAGTATTCATAGTTCATTTATTTATTTATTTGCATAAGACCACATAACTTTTGAAGTAGCTTTATTATTTTATTATATAATTTATTATAGAAGCTGCATGGGCGATGAAGAGTAGGAGACAATCCTCCACCTACTCTGTACTTGTCCAGCTCTCTCTTAGAGAAGAAAGCTTTCTTCTACAACGACCTAAACGATCTAGAAAATATAGACGTTAACAGTCTTCTACGCTTTAGCATAAGCTCAAACTGGTTCCATTAGTAAGAGGATCATAGATCCACGTGGCAGCACAATGGGCCAATAGGCCTAAGTGGATTGGTATTTCGAACAGCCACTCTTACTACCTACCTACCTTCCTTAAAAAAATGCACAAAAATGGCCTTTTATTCCGGATCCTAAGTGTATATAATAACTCCCTTCAAGACTTAAAAAAAATTTTTATTTAATATAAAATTGTGGCTTTTGAAATATAGTCATCATGAAATTGAAATTTTGTTGTGTCGCATCATCTTATACTCGTAAATATATGAAACTACTATTTAGTTCTAAAATTGATCTACCTTCCTTTTGCCCTACATTATCAATTTTATTCCTCCTTTACCAATCAAATTAACTCATTTATGCCCAAAGGGTCGTTAATGTCCGACATGTAAATACACTTGCTAGGCACATGTCCTTGACTTGCAGTTGGCTAGTTGTTGTTGCCATCGCTACTGTACATTCTAGTCAATAACTTTTGGCTGTGACAAAGTGTTTATTTCTCTCTCCTAGTTCACAAAGTGTATACATAACTTGGTTTTTGCAACGAACGAATCATGGCTTCATTGAAAAAATTGTAACTACACTTTAAACATTACCTATTTTATAAAACAATATTTTTTTTTGTTCAAAAAATGTTGTGGGTCGTTAACCACACGTGGGCACACAGTACACTAATATATAAATTTCTTAGGAACAAACAACTAACCACTGCAGAAATTTTGGAAGAAATAGAATCGATTGAGAATGGTGAGGATGTGCCACATGATATACATATATATTATGCCTCCAGACAATAGTGGCTGGGAAACAGATTCTGATTCTGAAGACGAAGAGTGTAATGATTCCGGTAGACTGAATAGAGGTCAACTAAATACCTATGCTGAAGTACAGCATCAGGGAGATAAGCAAAATATAGAAAGCGATGAAACGGAGTTAGATGATCGGCGTCCTTTAAAAATAACAAAAACGGCAACTCGAGACTGGTCTAGCGTTATAAATCTACCGACATTGGGTACTGATTTTGGACCATCCAAATCGCCAGTTTTGACACTTTCATCTGAAAGTAATCCAACTGAATTCTTCGAATTATTCATTAGCACAGATATAATTGAATACCTGGTGAAAGAAACAACATCTCCATGAGAGATGATCTGTATTCAATGGCGATTTTAGAATATAATGAGAACGAGTCCAGGGACTTTATGGCGGCCTGACTATCCGAAAAGATGCGGATATCCTTTGCAGATATCACGTTTTCCTTCAGCCAGGAATGAGCTTCTTTAATCGCCAAAATTTCCGCCTGGAACACGCTACAGTGATTATCTGGGAAAACATCGCCACCAACTCCGCTATCGGTTTTAGATCCATCTGTGTAGAGATGGATTGACTTGTCCTCCATGAGAGCATCTTCCTCCCAGAATGATCTAGAGGGGAAGCTTACATGGAAGTTTTTGTCAAACCAAAGTTCAGGTATGATGTAATCGATGTTCTCTGTGAGGATTCCTAATGTATTAAGAATGTTGGCGTGGCCAAATTAATTATTTGTCCACTGTTTAGTCGCTTTAACGCGAATAGCTGCAATCGCAGCTACTTGCCTGCTGAAGATACCGAGGGGTGTCAAATGAAACAGAATGTCTAATGTCGCAGAGGGGGTAGACCGCAAGACTCCGCCTATGCATGCTGTTCTATGGACTCTGCTTAGTTTAATGCAGTTGACTGAATTTTCTAAGGCCGTTCACCAAACGACCACCCCGTAACTAATCGGTCTTATGACCAAGATGTAACATATAGCCAGTGGGTTATGCGAGGTTGAAGGCCCCATTTGTTCCCAATGGCTTTCTTGCAAGAGAATAAAGCTATTGTAGCTTTATTGACTCTTTCTTGAATGTTAGGTTTCCAGTTTAGTTTCCTGTCAAAAATGAGACCCAGATATTTTGCTGTATCGGAGAAAACTAAACTGGCACCGTTTATTGAAGGAGGGTCTATGATTGGAATTTTATATTTCCTAGAAAAGAGGACAAGATCAGTTTTATGGGTGTTTATTCCCAATCCACAGCGATCTGCCTAGCGGGTTAATCTTTTGAGATTTACTTGGAGGAGTTCTTTAATGGTATTAAGATGTTTTTCTGAGACGGCTATGGCAACGTCATCCGCATAGGCAATCACTCTGCTACCACCCAAGTGAGTCGTCTACCTGCAGAGTTGACATCGAAGACGTGATTGCGGATGTGTCGACGTTGTTAGAGACGCCTTCTATGTCCAGGGAAGCAACCATTGTGTACTCTTTCTAGTTTCGGTAGTTTTCGTTGACTAGCGTCGAAAAAAAATCTGCGTAAGGGTTAACCACTAGCGTTTCTTCAAAAATCATCTGAAATAAAAAACCAAAAAGATTATTAAATTAGATATTATAATCTAGTACTTGTCATAGCCGATTTTGAAAATATTGAATTATGACAAAATGGCGGACGTTTGAACATATATAGCGATTTTTGGACCGACAATTAGTTATTATTTTGCCTATAAAACAAAAACTAAGTAACGAAAAAAAAGTTCCTATGACAAGTGCTATTGTAGTAAACCAGTTTAGTTTGATTTTCGAGAAATTTTGGGTGGTTTTGAGAAAAACGCGTTTGAAAATTTGGGAATGAATAAATCATGAAATTTGTCAACTTACATGGAATCATTGATAACAGGCCCATAGTGTAAGTCTCCTGTGGTTGGCGGAATGTTCATAGCTTCTAAATTTTGTTGTCGGCGCCGTATTCGGCCTTCTTCCGTCTCTTCTTGCGCAGCGTACAAGTGCGCTCCCGATCTGACTGATATTCCTAACACGTTCATGACTTCCAACAATGAGGTGACACAATTTTTGAACGTGCATGTTTCAAAAAATACCGCAATGTTAACGATTTTGGCCCCGCTATTCATCGTTTTTGGAGCTATCTTCCAAATAAGTTGGTTGAGGCTCTCAGCTGTTTTAGGTATATCCGCCAACACAGAGCTCCAACAATTTGTCATTGATCTTCGAATATTGGTTTGATGACATCTAACACCATTTTTAGCAATGCTTTTAGCTTTGGCTTGTTGCCACTTGCACCACGATTCGGGGCCTTCGGGAGAGAAATGATGTTGAGGGTTGCTGTCTGTTGAGTTGTAATAGCAGAATGTTGCCCATACCGTTTTTTTCATGTCATCCATGTAAGCCATAGTAAATGCTCAGTTTATCTATAAATTTTGCCGTTAATTTGTTTTTTTTTGCCGATTCCAGGATTTTTTGTCTTGCATTCGCGAAGATGGAGTCCCATTCGCTTTTAAACGTGTCCCACGCATTCTTTTTTTACAATTTCAATCTCATCACCATACGGTTTCGCATTCACTACTAATCCCGTGTACGTCTTAGACTCGCCATCCTCGACGTAATTAGTATACAAAACTCCATGCTTTTCGACGGATTTTGAAAATAGTTCTTTCATGGCGCCTACTTCCATTTTGTCTGCCGATCCGTCATGTTTGATCTGGCAATTTTCATCATGATTAGATTTCCATTCCTCATATTGATCGGTATTTTTGTGTTTATTCCAATAGTTACATTCAGCACAATAAGGAGATTTCACAAGAAAATCAACGACTTTTCCTGTAAACTGACCAATGAGAACCGCAACTCTATACAATGAGGTAAAACCACGTTTTCGCCACATACCATCTCCTGAAACGGTCAGTTTTGTTATATCAGCACTCGAATTTTGTTTTGTTATTTGATGTTGTTCTTCTTTTGTAGATTGTTTTAACACCAATTGAAGCAGCAGAATGAGTGTTATTAATTATCATATCATACGTCGTCGTTTGTTGAAGCGGAGGCGGTAAATCCATGAGTCCACAAAATTTCATAGCTCCACGCAAACCAATCCTTAATAAGCGCATAACAAAAAAGAATCGTGTATGTGTTTCGTAAGGAATGAAAGACTCTGTGCACGATGAACACGGAACTACAATTTTCAAACCGAGTCCTCGAGTGCTTTCTCTTGAGAATCGAACAGCACTATCACACTTTTTACATTTTGCACATTCCGATAAAATAGAAAACACAGTCGGAAAATTCCAGATCTTCGGATGTCTCATAATCAGTCTTAAATTTTTTGGCACTGGAACTAATATTCGCGTCGGGAAATTTTTCGGCAGTGTGTCGATTTTTGGGCGGTATTTTCTTCTTGCTCCGATCTTTGCGAAAAGATCCGCACCGATGAGCTTCCTGAGAACATTTATTTCTGATATCCATTTTCTTCAGAATATTTATTCACAAACGAAAATTCAGTGTAACGCACAGTTGCACGAGCGGCAAGCTACTGTCAAAACGTGTCTATTTCTGGCAAATAATAACAGTCGTATGATATTTCCGTTATACCTGGTGCTCGACGCTCAAAAACACAATAGAATCATAACATATGTAGGTCTAGGGACTCTCTGTTCGAAGGGTCGCTTGCCGTTACCTGCCTCTCGGTTCGACGCCGCAAAACTCGTTTCACTCTCTCGGCTGTAACTGGCTTATTTATCGACATATTGACTTAGCGTTTTCACCAGACATTCTTGAGGCCTCAAGCATCAGGAAAATGCAAAAAAGAAATCAATTTTTTTCGACCATGCCAGGTATAGGGATATATACACCTTGATGTTCCGTATATCTTCGAGAAGAGTATTAAATAGTTTACAGGATAAAACGGAGTAAAAATTTCTTAAGCTCGAAGTGCGAGAAATTTGTGCTGCTTCGAAGCTTATGGGTGTAATTGATGGGACTCGGATGGTAACCACCTGTAATGAAGAAAATTGTTAGGACTTTGTAATAGTACAAATGCCTTACAGGCAGAATCTTCAATTTATGAAAAGGCCTTAAAGTTTTCGATACACGAGACTAATAGCATATTTTTCTTATCACCGATTTTTGTTATACAAGTAGTTGTTGTAACGGGTGACCACATAGCAATGACAGTTTTTCCAATTGTTAAGTTTCAGCAGCTGTCAAAGTTACCAGTTACATCCGGGTGTCAAAATATTCAGTAAGGTTTGCCATTTCATCATGCATCGTTTTGCGTTTGGCGAAGGTGCGCAAATTATTAAAAAATATTATCGAAATTCCGGCTCAACGTGAATTTTGTCGTGAGGTCGGTCGTCATCGTGACTTCAGTGTGTACGCAACTCGCCACGCCGTGGAAAATTTTGAGCATGAGTACACTCTCTTGGATCTTAAGCCACCAACCACACAGAGATTGGTGCGAAATGAAGAAAACGTAGCCGCCGTAGCGGGCAGTATCACAAAAGACCCAGAAATGGCGATTCGGTGCAGATCAGCTGATTTGAAGATCGCCCGAGAGTCAACCCGGCTTATTTTGCTGTTCGATTTGGGCCTACATCGGTATAAAATTATGCTAACGCAAGAGTTAAAGCCGGCCGACCATACACAACGCCGTGAGTTCTCTAATTGGGCGCTGGAAATATTGGCCGGAGATCCGGGTTTGGTCAACAAATCATCTTCTAGGACAAGGCCCGTTTTTGGCTCATCGCCAGCAGGTCAAAAAGCAAAATTGCCGTTATTGGAGCAAACACAATCCACATGTGTTCGGCAAAACATCAATGCATTCACAAAAATTTACTGTTTGGTGCGGAGACACCGTTACCGTTAATGGTCTCAGCTATAGAGCGATGTTAACCGACTTTCTGTGGTCAGAGCTCGACAACATCGATATATCCGAAATGTGGTTCCAACAATACGGCGCTACATGTCATAAAAGCGACGCAACGCTTGAAGGAGAAATTTGGCGACTGGGTCATCTCACGGCGAGCGTTCATCCACGAATATGCCATTTGACATCACTCGATTATACTCTCGGGGCTACGTCAAGTCCTTAGTCTAATTGGACCGACCGCTTGAAGTACTGCCAACGAATCCGAGGCAGCCATTTGAGTGATGTGCTATTCCACACATAATGGCATGAACGTAGCTTCAAAATAAAGCCAAAATCTGTTTTATATGTCACAACGTTGTTGTTTTATTTAAATTTTTTTCCCATTGTTCTTATCTGGTCACCCTATAGATAATCGTAAGGATCTCAAGCACTACTTAAGTAGTAGAAATGTCTGAAGAATGAGCGGAGGTATTTTTTGAGACCATATGCGTGGCTAGAGAAGCTCATCCTTGAGTCATGACAAGTTACATATATGTTACATATTTGAACTCATCAACTTTCTCAATTTTAAGAATTGATTACTACAACTTATCATAGACGGCTATTAAAGGTGCTTGTGAATCAGAAAATCCACAGGAGCAGTTCGCAGTTTAAACTTAAGGCACTCAGGTGCATGGAAGAAAACGTCCACTAACAGATTATGTTCTAAAACCATATTCTAAGAAGGTCTAAATCCCAATTTTTATCAGCTCCATAACCACCTCCGATATCATCTGCAAAAGCAATAGGCAATCCTTTGATCTTAATGCGGAATAAGGAATTAATTTAGATGAGAAATAGTATTGTGCCCAACACGGAGCCTTGAGGTATACCTAGGTCGATTACTTTCTGAATTAGACTATTTGTGATTCAGGGCTTACATTTTTAATTTGACTCTTTTTTTGTTACTGAGTAACTGCAGTCATTGCTCGTAAACTAACAGGGTGAGGTAAATCGTTGGTCGCGCTTCATTTACGGATTTGCAAGTCGCAATGATTCATTGGTCGGGAGCGCACCGCGCTTTCGCCCTTGAAGAATATTTAGAGTGCGGTGATACGTTGATTCGTGCGTGTCGCGCGCTTTGTGCTCACTTTAATATTCGACGAGGAAATGATGGGCCGAGCACGCAACTTATCTGGTCGTGGGTTCAAAAGTCTAGACAAGAACGGACAATGGTTAACCAAAATCCTCCGGGACCATCAACGTCAGCAGCGATGACAGAACATGTCGCTTAAGTTCGATACGAAGTTATGAGCAATGCTCCTAAAGAAATCAACAGTGCACTTTTTTTTTTAGAACAAACTAAAGTTTCACCCATACAAAATGCAAATCATGTAGTTTCTCAACGAAAATGACAATTCTTTGCCAGAAGTCTTAGCGAGAATGATGCTGGATCGTTTTTAACCAGCACGAACGCTTGAAAACTGATACTGGTGCGCCGACAACCCAAAGGGACGCCATCAAAACGTTTGCATTGTCCAAAAACGACAGTGTGGTGTGCAATTTCTGCTAGAGGGATTGTTGGACGTGTATTGTCGAATGATCGATGAGTTTTTGGTACCGCAATTGCAGCTGTTTCCCGGGTTTAACAGTAGAGCAAAATTTCAGCCACTCCACACGCACACACCTAGAGTTGCAATGGAGAAGCTGAGGGTAATTTTTCCCAATAAATTAATCAGCAAGTACGGAGACATACCCTGGGCACCTCGGTCACTGGACCTGCAACCGTGCGACTTTTTTTTTTATAGGGATACCTTAAGTCGTGGGCTTACATTACTTCAATTTAAGACTGCTTTGTATTGTCGTAGTGCTAAAAGATCATTGAATTTTACTTTAATTAGAAAACCCATGTAGTCCAGATCGATAAATACCATTGCTTGCCGATTTTATGTTTCGATAGGCGAAGAAGTTAAAATATTAAGGGCTCATATACACATCTCTCGATGTATTGACAAAAATAGAAAATAGTCCGGCTGCTCTCGGTTATTTTTAATTTTGATTATTAGATTACATCAAGCAGGTGAAGGGAGATCTTTCTTGTTCCATTCTCAATGGTGTGTTTCAAAGAGTTATAGAACTTTCTTTTTTAACAATAATGACAGGAATTGAGTCTCAATCAAACATTCTTATTTATTTATATAATGAGTTATACCATTAGGTTTTTAACACGATTTCAGACATATGGCATGCTTGGCTGTTTTCAACGATGCGCATCCCGTTGGTCTAATTTTGGGCATTTGGGGCTTAACTTCCCTAATAATACGCCTAATATAGTCTTTCAAGGTCTGAATGGTTTGCAACTTATCAACTTACCAGCATATACCGAAGACTTTATACAGCCCCACCAGAATAAATAAAGTTCCGTCCAGTGCAGCTGGAATTTCATCAATACGAAGTGTTACAATAACTGTAAAGCGAGCTCCGATGCCATTTTTGAAAAATAAGAAACAAAGACGCCATACCAAACAGCGTAATTTTGTGCGTGTATTTGAGTCTCATGAATCTTTTCTGGATTTGCCTGATTTCATAAATCGTAATTTTGCTTGTTCAAAACCCACTGAGCCAAAGTAAGAATAATTTTCGATGTTGCAAGGTAGACGGCCCTACAATTCTTTGGAATATCTCTATATTCAACCAGTTTCAGTTTCAGTTTTGAATGCATTTTATTTACTTAATCACTAACTCTTACATACTAACAAAAAATGCTTAAATGCTAGCTTACAATTACTTAACAATCTTATACTAACTTACTGGCCCCACACAGGCACTCTAAGCTAATCTAAATTCTTATATCTATGTCTTTCGACTTCATTTACATTTTATTTATAAATGTTTATTTTGTGTACTTAGGGCTAAGAAAAAATTTATAACAAAAAACTTAGCATATGGACATTTTATTATTTTTTATAAAAGCTTAGTATCTAACTTAAAATAAACCTTAGCCTACCTAACCTAAATGCACAATACACACATAAACACACATAGACATTATACACAATCATATACATATATCAGTATACACCTTTGTATACACTGATATATGTATATATTTCTTAAATGCTAACCTAAACCTATGTAAGCTGGCCACTGCTATTCACAGAGCAAATAAATTGGTCAGCTCTACCTCATTAGTGAGGCTGGTCCGTAATTGACGGAATCGACGACGAAACATCTTCCCCATCATTCAACCACCAGAAATGCTGGTGCTGCCGAACGACATCCCTCTTATCGCGATTCCCCACCGCCCTACTGAACCTGAGGCGATCCACACTGACGTGTGCGACAAGCCCTCTCAAACACCCGAATCTTTTCCATTAAGCTTGCTCGTACATTGAACCACACGGGACAACCAAATACCAGCATGGGCCTGATAAGGGCCATGTAGCAGATTACCTTTACCCTCGCATCGAGTTGGCTGCTGTAAAACAGTCTCTTTGTAAGGGCAAAAGCACCTTTAGCTCTGGCCAGAGCAGCATCTACATTTTTGCCAAAATACAGAAACTGATCCAGCCAGATTCCAAGGTATCTGACTACATTTCGACAGGCAAGGGGCTGTCCGTACTGTCCAATGATCGAGAACTTTCGCCAATTTTTTCTGGTATCCCTAGAGGCTCCAGACAACGGCGTCCTAAAGAGAATGGTTTCCGACTTCTGAAAGTTGATTTTCAACTTCCAGTCATCGCAAAATCGTCTTATCTTATCGAAGTCATGCTGCAAGAGAGTATTAATGACCTCGATTTTTGGACCTGTTCTGTACGCTACCAAATCGTCTGCGTACGCAATAGTATGGGGAAGTGAACCTATTAAGTCGCTTGTAAAAATGTTGAAAAGGATCGGCGAATTGACCGCGCCTTGTTGAAGACCATTTTTAATTTGAAATATTCCAACAGAAGTCACCTCACCATTCTTCACGATGAACTGTCTGTTAGTTAGCATATTATAAAGAATGTACAAGAGAGGTTTGCTGATCCCCAGCCTAGTCAGCTTATAGAAAAGACCCTCTAACCATACGGTGTCGAAGGCCTTCTCCAAGTCAACAAGGCAGGCACCAGTGCACTGTTTCTTGCCTTTGTTCCATTGGATATCAGAAACCAGTTTAGACGCGGCATGTGAGATATCATGTCCCGCCTTAAAACCGAATTGATTATCCGGAACTATATGTTTGTCCTCAACCCACCTAGACAGAGCTCTATTGATTACTTTTTCAAAAACCTTACTGATTCGGAAGGAGACTTATCGACCGGAGATTCGCCGGATTGGATATATCCTTCCCCTTTTTGGGGATAGGTTGAACCACCGCCGTTTTCCAATGCGCTGGATAATGTGCATTATTCATTGCATTATTAAACAGGGTGGTGTAAATGTCCACCGCTTCTAGAGGAAGATGTCGAAGCACGATGTTCGGAATACCATCGGTCCCCACTGATTTCTTAGCCCTGATTGTGTCGAAGATCTCACGGAGTTCCTCCTTCGAAATGAACGGGGGTAGGTCACTCTCTCTGGTCATGACATTATTTGCCATATTTTCGTCGCTGAACCGAGTGAAACCAGAGCCCTCGGATCGCCAGTTCCCTATTTCATTTCGAATGCCGAAGTCGTGCAGCAAGACGCGACTGTCCAGGTCATAATTAGGGCCAATGATATCAATGGCCTTGTATACTTCCTGGAAATTCGCCCCTATGGCCTCAACCTTCTCCTGTGGATCCTCGATCACAAAAAAGTCGTCATCATCAGCGGCCTCATTTGGATCAATACCTGCTATTGTCAATAAACGTTCATTGTCTGTTGTCCGGCCTATTTTAAGACACTGAAGGTCGTTTTGATTTTTTCTCCGAAATATTTTATTTATTTGCGGAAACATATTCGGGTTGCTGGTGTTTACAGCCCGAACCTTGTTGTTCCAATGCAAACTTACAGAAATTCTGTAATTTTCTTTTATTAGCGTTTGAATATTTTTAATTGACGACTTCAGTGTCCTAATCTCCGGGTCTCGTCGGTCAGTTAACTGTCTGTACAAGTTTTTAAGTCTTGTCAGAAGTCTACTTTTCTGTCGGTGCATCGAGTCTTACTGTAGTTGTAAGAATATCTTTGGACAAACTCCTCCAATTCCGCAATTTCATTGGGAACTGTAATTTCGGTGCTAAAACCGCAATGGTCGCTGTTATACACAAATGTGCGCAGACAGTTTAGCGTTTGTAAATTCGTACCTGTCAGTCGTATACGTTCGTCATACAGCAGTAGATCCAAATAAGACCCGCCTCTGGGAAACGACGGGTTATCCGTCGCTTTAAGACCGAGTCTGTACATGACATCGTGCTGACCCCACCAATCGAGTAGTAGGTTCCCTCTAGTATTTGGCAAATTATTTCCCCAATCTCTATGTCTAGCGTTGAAATCCCCGCCGATTATAAAATAATTCTCCCCCGATTCCAGCCTCAGAAGTCGAAAAAGCGTGTCGAGCTCTGTAATGAATAGGGTGGATTGTGAAGTATCAGGTGCATAAACAGAGGCCAAGTACAGCCGCTTTCCACTGCGGAGCGGGATGTACACGACGACTGCCTCCAACACCCGGAACCTGCGCAACACGCCCTTGTACACTCTGTGAAATTGTATACCTTCTTTAATGAAGATCGCGACACCGCCTCCACGTTTGGATCTGGGCCGGTTTCTTCTTCTTACGATATAATTATTGTACTCCAGTTTGTGCTTATCGGTTAGCTTAGTTTCGCTAGCGAAAAGCACATCAGGAGTTTGGTCTTGTAGCAATTTAAACATTGCGGCTCTTCGTTCAATCCTAATCAGTGAATTAACATTCACCGCAAGGACCTTCAAAGTTTGCTCCACCATGTGCGTACCCATTACGACATGTGTTGCGTTAGGCCCGGCAGCAGCGCGTAGATCTGGTCCACCCGCTTGGCCTGTTCTTGAACCTGCTTTTGCAGCTGAGCCATCTGCCCTTGGATTGCGAGCAAGATGGCCAGCATGTTAGGTGCAGCTTCCGTTGTTCTCGGCGTTGGCGCCGGAGAAGCAACAGTCGCTTGCTGTACCGTAGCCCCCCCACCTCTATATTCAACCCAACATAGTTGAATGTCGAACTGCACTGCCATTTCCCTGAGAGATGATCGGCAGTCACTGGCGGTTTTAGAATTTTGTGAGACTGAGTCCAGGGATTTGAAAGCGGCCGGATTATCCAAAACGATGCGGATATCCCTTGGAAATATCGCATATTTTTTCAGTTTTACACCTGGAGCACGCTACAGTGATTTGGAATGTGGAAGCAGGTGTTTATGTTAAGCTGATCTGAGAAAGTTTGTTGCAGTTGACTGCATTTCTAAGGCCGTCAACCAGACAACCACCCCGTAGGTGAGTATCGGTCTTCTAACCGATATGTTTAGCCAGTGAGTAATGCGAGATTGAAGGCACCATTTGCTCCCAATAGCTTTTTGGCAAGAGAATAAACCTACTGTAGCTTTCTTTACTCTTTCTTGAATATTAGGTTTCCAGTTTAGTTTCCTGTCAAAAATAAGGCCTAGATATGTATCGGAAAAGAGGACAAGATCACTTTTATGGGGGTTTACTCCCCATCAATCAGCGATCCGCCGATTTGTTAACATTTTTCTGTAAGAGCTCTTTAATGATATCGCCATTCGCATAGTCAACCACCTTCAACGAACTGCTGAAGAAGCAATTGATTTGACCACTAAGTTTCAGAGAAGGGCGTACCTCAGTTGACGCATCTTTTAGCAGGAGCCCCACCCAGCTTGGAGTTGATTATCCTGCTATTTGTCATAAGACTGATTAACTCCCCAAGTGAGTCATCTACAGTCGGTTCAGTCCTAAATACTCAGAAAAATTCCAACAACGATCTTGCACACGGAATGACTTAAATGACGTTTTAACTTAAAGCCTTGATATACATGAAAGCCATGAGTCCGATTTTAATATATGTCATTATACCAATCAAAATGTTGGTCAATGTATTATAATGATATGATAATCACAATTCCGCATATTCGAGTAAGTCTTTAAGAAGCCGATAATAGAAAAAACTTAATCCTGAGCAAATCAGCTGGTATTGGAAAGTTCAGCGAGGGTCATCAGAAATTCCAGTCTGAATGCCAGTCTGTATCACAATGACAAGGTCACCCAATATGGATCAACCAGTATAGTCGTCAGAAAACTTAGTCAGGCCGACGACGCTCGACACCGAATCAATGCAGAAACGTGAGAGAAATATGTAGCAAAAAATGTATTTGGACGCGTTACCTGAAAGCATCTGGCAACAATAGGAAAAAAAAGAAGTACAAACGCGTGTATACGAGTATGTTAATTATTATATATTTTTTGATGAATCACGGCAAAGCAGCAAACAATATAGCCATTAACACACTTTAATTCAATTATGAAATTTATTTTCTTATACGAGCAAACATACATATATCAAAATGCTCGTACATCTTACAGTCGATAAGGGTTATGACTTCCATATCTTTGAATCTACATTATACTCTATAACCAAGCGGAAAAAAAACACGCACAATATACGAGTAATTAACAAATATTACTCCAATGTCTTTTCGGCATGACACCTTTGATTACCTTGGAGTTGAGCATGCTTGAATGGCATCAACCTGGGACGAGCTCTACTTTAGCATTTTCAAGAAGAAATAACCTTAAAACTTCAAAACAGAAAATGAACAAAAAACAATAAATAAAAACTAAATTCAAAAGCATTCCTGTCCCCAAGTCACTGAATCAGAAATTTAAGGCTAATAAACAAAAATGAACGAACGCTTCAAAGGCGCATACAATCTACTATACAACCTCTCCACTTCAAACTCCGTCTCTTCGCTCTGAAGGTTTTTATTTTTAGACCAAATTAAGATTCCGTATTGCTCAGAAATTGAATCTTCTCTTGCGTCAAATCATGCATGCATGCGAAGGGATTTTTCGTTTCGTTCGTGGTCGTGGTTGTGGTTGTGGTCGCGGTCGTGACACACCTCCCTGAAGACAACAAAATACGAATACCACACTGTGTACAATAAATGGTGGCCTTATATGCGTGCGTATCTATTTTCGATGCACTTTGTACCTCCCGCTACTGTCATAAAAAAATCTTGCATCCGAACAATCGGCAATTCCTGTTCTCGTCCTTTGTCCCAGTGCCAGTTCCAAGTTACATCACATGAGCCTCGGAACAGATGAATCATACGTGAATTCGGTGAATAAAAACAACGGTTTATTGAAATTTACGGGGAATTTCTGAAACTCATATGACCTAACTGGTTTATTATACGAAAGTGGCGGTGCTAAATATATTGTATTAAGCGTTTATTTGTTAACAAAGTCGAGCGTCCTCAGTGATAAATGCGGAAAATAATAGGCAATTTGTGGTGGGTTTTGAACTTGCAATGCCGTTGTCTGTCACTCAAACTTGTTCAGTTCATCATTTGCTATTAACTTTTGGAGGAGTTCAAGTTTAACTACGACACGGAGTCATCAGGGCAAATAAAACGAACAAAAGGTAGGTTCTATCGTTGTACCTTGAAGTACGAGTACCAGTACGAGTACAAATACTCGTAAATTACTAAGCAATTTAGACAATTCAAACAAGGCGTTAACGTATAGCCGAAAACGGTGAAAAATATTTTGCACAAAGCAATTTCAAAGTGATTACTCAATTAAATTATACTTGACATACTTATGTAAATAGCACTTAAATTTGTAAAATTACCACCATAATTGTATGTGTGTATAGACTAGACATTTGTGGATATTTATTGTATTACCTCTTCAAGATTGCGCAAGATACATTCTAAGTTGTACTATATACAAATCAGAGTGTGACATTGGGTTTATTTTCCAGGTGTGCCAGAAATGCGTAAACAATTAGGTGCAATTAATCTGAAGCCTTCAAAGGCAATTTATGCCACGTTTATTGAGTTTATAAAAAAAAGAAACTTATCAGTACCAGGACGCTCCTTTAAAATACAATAAATTTATTATACAGAACTCTTGCCGCTCAGCATTTGTCATCAAGCATACACACATCATTTCAGCTTTCAGATTGACATATTGCCGATGGCACCAGTAGTGGCAGGAAACATCAATTCCATTGAACAATGGATTTATTTTGTTAAATGGCCTTCGATAAGCTGTTTGGTATACTTAAAATTGATTTTATTTATGCCTAGTGGCGGCCCACCAATCCTGCATTGAGCTGTGCACGTATCCTTGTCATCAGATGTCTAATGACTCTGTCATAGCAATGGTAATGAATTGCCAAAAACTTACATCCATATGGGTGTCCATGTCATGCCACTTGTACCAAAGGGCATCATTTTAATTTATCGTCGATGGTGTGGCTGGTCCTGGGTAGAGACGCCGCCGTTTTGTGTTTAAAATTTCATGTTTTGCTCTGCGTGTTGAATTAAATTTTGAATACGGAAATGCGAGAGCTTCAACTCAATGGAACGATGATTGCGTTGTGTGTATAGGTATGTTATTGTAGTTCCATGAACTTATTTCCGATGTCACTTATGATGATATCACACTTTAGGGGGTATTTTCCAAAAATTAGTGACATGAAATTTTGCTCTAGTGTCTACGACAATAACTCCTCAATTATCATATAAGCAACATGTTAAAGGTAAAAACGCGATGCTGAGAGATTTGAATTTATAGCGATTTACAGTAAGATGTAATACCTAAAACCGCCGTTCATCCGACTGGAACTGCTACAGTGCCAATTTGTTGGTTAAGAAAGAGACTAACAAGCTAATAACCATATTTATTTATTTATTTATTTAGTTTAGTTTCGGAAAGCTAGAACAGTAAGAATGAATCTTATAGGTTTGTAATATACACTTAAATAAATGAAAAAAAAACTTTAAATGCATAATATAGTGTTTTCCAATAAGGACTTGACAACTTTGAATTTAATTTGTGAACGCACTCTTTCACTAATCATCAAACTGTCACTGCCAATTTATTCAGTAAACTCAACATTTTCATCATGGTAAAGTACACGAGCGAGCAAGGTCTGCAAATTTTAAAATTTTCTACCGAAATTCGGAGTCGGTGACTGCAACTTTAAGAGCGTTAACTCCAATTTTCGGCCGTAATTCTCGCCCTAGTAGACAGGCAATAACAAGTTTAGTGCAAAAATTTGTGTCTACATATTCGTTGTGTGATGTTACCGTGTCAGTGAGACAACGGGTTGGTCGAAGTGTCGAAATTATAGCTGCCGTTCAGGCGTCCGTAGCAAGCGATCCAAATCAGTCAATTCCACGGAGTTCTCAAGAATTGGGCATCGCTCAGATCACATTATGGCGTATTTTACGTAAGGATCTTGGTTTACACCCATCCAAGATCCAACTGACTCAAGAATTGAAGCCGATGGACCATTTGAAGCGACGTACGTTAATATGCGTTATTGGTCGGGTGAAAATCCGCATGTGCTTCATGAATCACCACTTTATCCACAAAAAATAACTGTTTGGTGCGGTTTGCATGCCGGCGGCGTTATTGGGCCATATTTTTTCGTCGACGATAACGATCGTCACGTTACTGTGAATGGTCAGCGTTATGGCGCCATGATCACCGATTATTTTTGGCCCGAATTGGAAGATATGGACTTGGACGACATGTGATTTCAACAGGATGAGGCCACAAGCCACACGGTACAATCGATTTATTGAAGAGTAAGTATGGTGAGCGTGTTATCTCAAAAAATTGGCCAGTCGATTGGCCAGTCGATTTAACGCCGGTTGACTATTTTCTGTGGGGCTACGTTAAGTCAGTGGTTTATGCCAACACGCCGACGACGTTGGAAGAGCTCAGAGCCAACATTGAACGCGAAATAGTGGCCGTTTCGGCCGAAATGTGTGGCCGAGTCGTTGAAAATTTGGTCCAAACGTGCCCGCGGTGGCCATATAAAGGAAGTCGAGTTCCATTCATAAATGTTTGGATTGTATTTCAAGCCGCGTCGAACTGCCAAATGCAGCCTCGATGCGTGAAGAACCACAGTTCCGAGGAGTGTGCTCTGGGTAGGGACGGAGCATCCGATAGGACGCAGCTTTCGTGCGTGTTATGTGGGAACGTGGGACACATCGCAAACTATCGGGGTTGTCCTAAGTTCACCGAAATTAAAAAAGCAAAACTGGCTCGGCAGCAGAAGGTGGAGGTCAAACGTTCACTTGTTAGGTTTCAAACACCAGCCGTCACGTCCCAAATTTCCTACGCCCAAATGGCGTCAGGTAGGGGGGCTACGGTACAGCAAGCGACTGTTGCTTCTTCGGCGCCAATGCCGAGAACAACGGAAGCTGCACCTAACATGCTGGCCATCTTGCTCGCAATCCAAGGGCAGATGGCAAAGCTGCAGCAGCAAGTACAAGAACAGGCCAAGCGGGTGGATTTGTGGGTTATTCGGATAGAGTATGGAAGCTTATTAAAGTATGATGGGGCTGTAATTGTATAAAAGTGAGAAAAATGAGATGTGTGTGCAACTGGTATGTTAACAAGAGCCATGTTATTGATTCACAAATTGTATGTTTGATTACATACTTCTACTTGTGATGTTACCACTTTGTTTAAAAAATTCTTGAAGAACTTTAAAGACAGACAACTCGACCTAGTCTTCGCCAGTGATATAGATAACTGCGTCGTTTTAGAAAGTAAACATCCGCTTTCTAAGTTGGATAGTTACCACCCCCCCCTTTCTCTTACGCTGACATATGACAATGGTTTTAATCCCGTTTCCTATGAATATTTTTACAGTTTTAATTTTCATAGGGCTAACTACGCCAAACTGCAACAACCTCCTCAGTATGGTCAGTTTTAACTTTCTCTACGATAACCCTAACTTTACGGTTAACGTTAAGTTATACCGAAATTTAAATGTATCTCCCAATCTGTGCCTTTTTTACCCAAAAGGAATCCCTCATCGTCACCACCCTGGTATAATCAAGAGCTGCGATCTCTTCGTAACAAGATAAATAAGCTCTGGTATACTTACTTAAAATCGATTTCCGACACCGATTTCTTCTACTACCAGTCTGCCCAAATAAATTTCTCTGTACTTTGCCAAACTCTCTATGAAAACTGTTTAAATCGAATGGACCACACACTCATTTCAGAGCCCAAAAGATTCTTTCAGTTCATCAAAACTAAAAGCAAATCGGATAACTATCCATCATCTCTAAATTTTCTTGATAGGTCCTCGGGCGATCCCCAAATTATTGCAAATCTTTTCGCAATTTTTTTTGGCCAAGCGTTCGCCATCTATTTCCAAAAGCCAGACCACTCTTACTTTTCCTACTTATGTTAAACAGCTGCCCACAAACAACTTTTGGAATCGGTGTCTATGTTATTCTGCTAGCCCTGATGATTTTATTTTTAAAGAAATGTAAAATGCACCTAGCCCAACCTCTTACCGCTCTCTTTCTGCTTTCTATCACCAATTCGTATCAAGCACTTTATGTGCACTGGAATCTGGAAATGAAGTTAATGTGATTGCCACCGATTTCAGCAAAGCCTTTGATATAATTTCTCATGATGTAATCCTTCTAAAATTAAAGGCTCTTGGTTTCCAAGTAAACTTTATAACTTGGGTTCAATCCTATTTAAATGAACGACTTTACTATGTTCTATTTAGGTCCATGGTTTCTGACCCAATTAAAGCCTCCTCTGGTGTCCCTCAAGGCAGCCACCTTGGTCACTTATTATTTATTCTGACTATTAATGTTGTTTACGCAGATGATATGAAAATATTTAGATATATCTTCCTCAGACAGCCTACTACTGCAGCAAGATCTAGAAAGGTTTTGTACTTGGTATCAGGAGAATTTTCTTGAGCTTAACGTCAATTAGTTAGGCTATAACTTGGTTATAGTCAGGCTATAACTTATACCCGTCGAAAACGCCCCCCTACTTCACCTCGTTGCTATCTAATCTTTAATCTGCCTGTTCCCTTAGTGAATGAGTTGCGTGATTTAGGTGTTATCTGCGATAAGGAACTCAATTTCCGTTCTCACATTGATAGCATAATAAAAAAAAAGCCAATTCTGTCCTTGGCTTCATCAAGCGCTGGTCTAAGGAGTTTTCCAATCCTTATGTTAACAAATCTCTTTACATAACCCCTACTACAGAACTCACATCCTCCGGATAGATGCTGTTCAACGCAGGTTTTTACGGTTTGCTTTACGTGGTCTTCCCTGGGATGATAACCAAAACTTACCACCTTACACTGACCGGCTGAAACTTATAAATTTACAACCCCTTTCTATATGCCGAAAAGTTGCCGACATTCTCTTAATTCATCAAATTTTAGTTGGTAATATCGATTGTCCTTCCTTACTTCAACTTATTTCTTCTAACACCAATCCCCGTAATCTTAGGTCTGTGCCACTTTCCCGTCTCAATCTTCACAGAATGAATTACGGACACCTGGAGCCAATGTCTAGGATGCTTCGCGAAGTTAATGAAATTCTGCCTCTCTTCGAGTATCATCTCAGCAAACTCTCCCTCAAGAATATTCTTATTTCTACCTCACGTCCTAACTTTATTTAACCGCTCCCACCCTTTAGTTTTTAAGTGAAAATGTTAGTTTTAAGTATGCATATGCTTGCAATAAGCTTAATAAATCTGTCCGGGATTGAGCCGGGCCGCAAAGCAAAACAAGACATACAAGTGTCTTATTGGTAAAATCTTAAGTCTGACAAATAAGGGCCAACTATGAGTGCTACGATTACGGCTGAAAAGGATACGCACGACATGTTTTTGTGCAATCAAAAGAGGTCCGAGTGTATTCAAGAATGACCCTACCCCTCTACGAGTAGTAATTCCATATTGCAACTTCGAGTGTGCGAGACCATAATAAATTTTGGATAAGACCTTTTTTGGTACAATAAGGTTTGATAAGTTTTTAGTTTATAAGTTTTTATAAAACACTTTTCAGAACATGAAATGTCACCGTTAAAGTTTATTTTACCACAAATGTGTAGTGGTAGGCTAAAATTATTACACTCATGTGCATGAAAATAGAGGTTATAATCGGTTAAAACATTTCCCGATATTTTAAACATTTTCGTTTTTTCGCTAATACGAGTAATTAACTTATGTGCGGCAAACCACTGTCTTAATTTCTTAAAGTTTTCTCCAATCTTAGCAGTGCATTCAAAATGGTTTTGGAACTTTTATATGAAGATTATGTCGCCAGCAAAGGTAGTGGCTATGCCATTAAATTGCTGCTTGAAAAGGGAGTTGATATAAATCAAAAATAGAAGAGTACCAAGAACAGAGCCTTGAGGGACACCAGTTTTTATTGCATGAGGTTTACTAAAGATTCCATTTATTGTTACTTTTTGTTCTCTATATTTCAAGTACGTTTTGCGCCATCGTGAATTATTCCCCTAAACCCAGCATTATACAATTTATTTAATAATAACTGGTGGTCAACCATATCAAATGCTTTTGTCATATCTAAAAAAATAAAGACATTGTGGGTTGATTATTGTTTAGGCCTTCATACAACTGAGTGCATACTCTGAGAATAGCGTCCTCTGTTGACAATCCAGATCTAAAACCGAACTGATTAATAGAGAAGAACTCATTATGTCCCAAAAAACTTCGTATTTTTCAGTATTTCAGTATTTCCTCAGCTAATTTTAGTGATTGGGGAAAACAACCACTGGTGATACTTAGGTTAAACACGTAGCACAATATATCAACCACTTGCCAAACTATATTTTTTAATAAAATGTTTCTTATACCATGACCAGTACAAGAATTTTTATTTTTTAAGAAGTTTATATACAGTAGCTCATTAGCATTAATGGTATTGAAAACAAAACTGTTTGATTGCAAGTTATCAGCAATAATATTTGGAGGCAAGGTACAGTTGCCGGAGCTATAGACTTTAACGGATGGCTTTAATTGTTCTGAAAATTCTGTGAAAAAATCATTGAATTTATTTGAAATACATTCGAAATCAGATATAATAACTCCATCGACTTCTATACGAGAATCATTTATTTCTATAGCTTGCCCATGCTTCCCTAAAATGCTATCTATGACCCTCCATTCCTCTCTACTATTTCCATTTGATCTTTCAAACATATTCGAATAATGATTGTTACGAGTGTCTATAACCTTTATGTGAACCTTTTTTTATTTATTTATTTGATCAAATAATTTGCAAAATAAATTTACAAAAATATTTATAAAAGGCATCTGGGCATCAAGGCCATAAATGATGCCGTATTTTAGAGAAAGAAAAACTTATAAAAGTTATATATAATTATAAATAAGACTTATTATAGATAATTGATGAGTTTAGTGGAAATAATACATTTGATTTAAGTAGAGGTATTTAAAGAGTAAGAAAAGTTAAAATCATATTTCCTTAAATTTATTATGTATTGATGTAGCATCTTTTATTCGATTAATTGATCTAATGTCTGCTGGATTCAATATACTTGCTAGTTGGCTTGTTGGGGCTGCGTACGTCAATTTGGGTTGATAAAGGACATTCCACAAAGATGTGTCTTACTGTTAAAGTAGTGTGGCAATGTTCACATATATCCGGGGGCTCGTTATTGTATAGGTGTCGAGTAGTAAAAATTGTTTTTCCCAGTCTGATCCTCAGCAATTTTATACAATCTTCTCTTGTAAACAAGTCATTGTACGGAATCCGGGAGTATTGGGGATTGTGGGCCTGTAGGAAGGTTTGGCAATTTTTCCACATATCAGTAAGCTCGAGTGCCTGATTGGTGAGAAAAATTCTCCGTGTCAGCTGATAGAAGTTAGGTGTTTCAATGATTAAGGGGTAATTGTTAGCCTCTTTCGCCGCAAGGTCTGCTGCTTCGTTCCCTTTGATACCAGTATGTCCCGGTACCCATGCTAGCATGATGCTCTCATTGATCTTACTTCTGATGAGTTCAAGTGTAGGGCATTTATTTGTTTCTTCCTTTAGACCTATTAGGATTCCCAGATTATCTGTTAGAATAAGGCTGCGCCCATTGTAATTTTGAGCGAGAGATATAGCCTTGTTAATTGCTGTTAACTCTGCGATGTAACTGCCTGACTCAAGCGGCAAAAGTCCTTGCCAGATCGTTGATGGATTTGCATTTTGGTCCAGTCTAATCACTGCATATGATGAGCAGCTATCTTTATGGGATCCATCAGTGTAAAGTAAATAATCGGCTTTGCTTTCATTTATCATCTCCCTGTGTAACATTTGAAACATTGCATTCGAGGTATTCTCCTTTTTAAATTTGGCCAGACTTGTGTTAATCTGCAAGGAGTTCCGTTTCCAGGGAGGAGGACTGTATGCTGTTGAGACTTGACCCGACGTAAAGGTTCTTTGCGAGGAAACTAGAGCTACCATTCTATTTAGTGCAGATATAGAGCTCTTTCTTTTGTTTTGTGAAGAAATAGATTCAATGGCAGTGTTGTGGAGGGGATGTGTTGAGACTGTTAAAGCCTCGCTGATCAGATTCACGGCTCTTCTTTTCCCAAAGTTCTGAAACGATTGATATCCAGTTTCTAGTCGTAAGGCTTCAATTCTTGTGCATTTTAGTGCCCCTGAAGCTGTTCGAAAGCAGTTGTTAATAGCGGCATCAATAATGTTGCTGTTTTTAACTGTGGTCCACATATAGCTTGTAACACCATGTTGCAAGGTGCCTTCGACTAAAGTTTTTGCTATTCTCAGAGCTGTTTCAAGATGTGGCCCTTTTTTCTTGGAACAAATTACTTTAAGTGCGTTATTCCGTTGTTTTAATTGATTAACCACTGTTTTGACCTGAATATTCCATTTCATATTTCCACTGAAGGTGATGCCTAAAATTTTCAGTTCTTTTGAAATCGTGACTGTTGTACCTCGGAGGTTCAAAGGGGTAGGATTACAATTTCTTTTCCTGCAAAGATGGAGTAATTCTACTTTGGAGGGGGGAATAATAGCACCTGTCTCTTGGCACCATGAATAGATAACTCTATCTGCCGCTTCCAAAATAGATTTAACCTTTGTTGGTTCCCCAGAGGCTACTACGTATACATTATCGGCAAATACTCCAACGAAGTCCAGATTAAGTGATGGTTGCGTTATTTTAACTATGAGTGATTCTATGTATGTGTTATAGATCACCACAGAGAGAGGAGATCCTTGTGGTGTTCCGTTATCAAGTTTGAACAATGAAGAGTTATACCCTGCAATATTAACCCGTTTTTTGTTAAGTGGATGTTTTGAAGATTTAATCGCCCAACGCCCAGTTTTTACTTTTTATTTCTTTTAATAGAGAGTTAGTCATCAGGTCACTGGTGCAGGATTTAACATGCTTCTGTAAGATCGACACAAATGTATCAAAAGCAAATGAAGCATTATTTTCAGAATAGACCGGTTCCCAGAACTCATATGTTAGTCTTTCTTTCAGCATCCTATAATGTATGATTAGTTCTTTTCTTTGGGGTATAAAAGAAATGTTGTTGGCTTGTAAATATTTTTATGGATGCTAAGAGTTATCATATGATGGTCGGTGATTCTGTAGTCATAAACTGAACCATTTAGAATATTGGCAAAAATGTGGTCAATACATTGATGATACACCGTAGATGGGTCTACGTAAATATGGTATACATACTCCTAAGCATCCAAATTGCAGAGGTTTACCATTTATTTAGCCGCTGAGAAAATGTAATTTCGAGGGGTCCCTAGCGCCGGTATAACGATAGCGCATACTGTCTCCTTCATTGTATCCTACCCAACAATTAATTTAGAAATTTTGCGAGCCTAAAAATGTACTCATATCTGCCGATTCCTTGCTTAGGAGTTGCACTATTTATGTATGATGCATATTGCTTAATGGCATGGTATGCCCTTTTACCGGACGCCCATAATTGATTTTTGTACAAGCAGGGTTTTTTCAAACATCACTCAGAAAATCCAGCAATTGTAATAATTCAGTCCTGGCGCAAAAAATAAATCAATGCTGGGCCTCACTTAAAGGCGTTAAACTGACCAACATTATTTTTATGGAAGATCATTCTTATGGGAACAATCATTAGTTGTTATAGGTCTACGGATAGCATATCTATACATATCGTGGGTATCAAATGATAAAGATGCATCTGTCTAGTTGACTTCTACGAGGGTTGTCTGAAAAGTTTCTGACCGCAACGTAAAGATAGCGGCACTCGTCAATAAAAGCTAATGCTAGTTGTGCATCTTTTGACAGTTACTTACCGAAGTTTCAGTCATTTAGGACGCGCAGCTTTTAGTTGACAGTCGTTTGAGTGAGTCTATGTGAGTGTTTTTTGTGAAAATGAAAAAAATTGAGTATCGAGCTGTTATTAAATTCTTGTTTTTGAAAGGCAATACACCTATGCAAATCAAAAATAAGTTGGACTCTGTATATCATTTACCACAGTGAAATTTTGGGCAGCTGAATTTAAGCTTGGCCGTAAGAGCTTGGGAGATGATGAACGTTCGGGAAGTCCAAAAACTTCAACCACTGACGATAACATTGCTAAAGTTCACCAAATGGTGTTAGACGACCCCCGAATTAAATTGAGAGAGATAGTAGAGGTTTTGAAAATGTCCAAAGAACGTGTTTGTTACATATTAAATCAAGTTTTAGGCATGAGAAAGCTATCCTCGAGTTGGGTGCCGCGTTTGGTTACGTTAGACCAAAAACGTGTTCGAATGAACATTTCCAACGCTCTGTTGGCGCAGTTTAGGCACAATAAATCCGACTTTTGGCGAGGATTAATTATTGTAGGTGAAACTTGGATATACCATTATACGCCCGAAATAAAAATTTAGACAAAACAGTGGACTGTAAAGAGCGAGCCGGCTCCAAAACAAGCAAAAACTGTTTTCTCGGCTGGGAAAGTGATGGCGACTGTTTTTTGGGATAGTAAATTAGTTATTTTAATCGATTATCTTCAAAAAGTAAAAACCATTACCGGAGCATACTACGCATCATTACTTGGGAAGCTGAAGGCAGAAATTGCGGAAAAACGGCCACATTTGCAGAAAAAGAAAATCCTGTTTCACCAAGACAACGCGCCTTCTTACACCTCAGCGGTTTCCATGGCGAAAATCCATTAATTACGGTTTGAACTGCTTGACCATCCGCCTTATTCACCAGATCTAGCCCCAAGCGACTTCTCTTTCTTACCTCATCTAAAAAAAATCTATTTTGTAGAGAAAAACGCCAAGTACCATTTGGTCGGGTTAGAGAGATGGGAGAAGTGTGTAGAGTTACAAGGAGACTATGTAGAAAAATAAAAAAAAAATTTTGAGAAAAAATGCCTTGTATCATTGTTCGGTTGGAGACTTTTCAAACAACCCTCGTGCATCCAGCCCCCCAATTTTAAATGTATTAACTGTCAAAGCATTTACATGTTGTTTTCTCTCCTCCCAATGAGAAAAACGGTGGATTTACCTTTAGTAGTGTGAGACCATAAACTCAGAAGAATGAAAGATTGTTGAAATAATTTGTTTTTGTGATAGCAACGCAATCGGTCAGTGGCTAAAACTCACAATTATGCATTTAGCCTGCTAAATATCTCCAATATATTTACGTGGGATCAACAGCAATAAGATACCCAAGCTGAATTTTTGAGAAAACAATTTTTAATACACCGACAACAATACTAACTCTGTGGAGTCAGTCAATGAATGGAAAAACGTGTTGTTGTATTAAATATCTTTAGCTTTGAATCGCCGATAGGGTTCCATGAATATGGCTTTTGCCCTCAATCCTCAAGCCCAATTTAAATTAAACACCGAGATGTGTGTCCGGTTGATTAAAACGTTTGATTATAAAAGTAGGAGTGCAATCAACTCCTCTTAAAAAGTGGGGCTACATGTTAAATGTTATCTCTATTTGTATTCTATTAAAGAGCGCAAACGAAAATTGATTGCAGTTCAATGCACTGGGCATATCAGGAACGAAGGAAGATCAAAGGTTTTAAATCGTTAAAAAAACAGACTTCTACTAGTTTGTGTTAGATATCTTTCTAGGGAGAGTAGAGAAGATTACTTTGACTGTCAACCCAGGCTACGGGATACTCACAAAGAAAAGATCATTATAAATAGCCTTATAGATTCTGGAGGTCATTGTTTTATTATAATTAGGTATGTCCGAGGATGTAGGTATGCTGTCAATATACATAGTGAATGTAGATACGTTAAGAGATATTTACTTCATTGCAACAGATTATAAACAAATAATCACTTTAAAAATTAGATCCCGCAAAGAAAGTTTCTAGTGCGGAAAAATCAGAAATGCTCAGGGTAACCTTAAGCACGAATAGAATGTGATTAACAGTGTTATTAAAACTTGATACTTCCTTCGTTCTAAAGGAAAGAAGTTATCATCACAGTTCTACGTCTGGGACTGATGAATCTTTTCCTCGAAGAAGTTTATCTTTTTCTTTAAACTTATTTTCTAATTTTATACTTCAAAATTTTGTACTAAATGTTATTGTATTTTAACATTTTGTTTTACTTAAGTATTATCACTGGTATTTGTTCTTGGTCCAATTTAGTTTTTAATTTATATTAATTCAATATTCGACCAACCATTTATCGGGAGCGTTACGACGGTTGTAGATGATCTTGGTTTTGCCTATGGTTCATCTATCCCTTTGAAATCAATTCCCGGTAGTATGATAGTAGTAGTAGTTACACTGGAAATGTATGGAAAATTATTTGAAAATAAAAACAGTCAAACACTTTAAATATAAAGTCATTTACAATAAATATTATGATCAAGTTGGGTCGAACACATTTGACCTTAGTATTTCAACAATAACATCTCAGAATCAAATAGTAGTACGGTTAGTAATAACGGTTTTACGAGGGCGGGTCAATAAGTCCGTGACTTTTTGAATTTCTGACCTCTTTACTGAAACAGCAACACTGCTCCTGTCAACAGGCATATGTCAGTTGACTCCTGTCAAAATTTAAACTTGCTGCGTCAGTTAGTTTGTGTTTGACAGCTATTTTTATCAGACTACTCATTAAAAAAAAAAGAAAAAAGTTCTTTTCCACCAAGACAATGCAAGGGTGCACACATGTGCAGTTGCCATGGCAAAAATCCATAAATTGGGCTATGAATTGCTCCCTCATCCACCCTATTCTCCAGATTTGGCTCCGAGCGACTACTTCTTGTTCCCAAACCTGAAGAAATGGCTTGGTGGAAAAAGATTTGACTCCAATGATGAAGTCATCTCGCAAACAAAGGCCTATTTTGAGGACCTCGACAAATCATTTTTTTTGGAAGGGATAAAAAAATTGGAGAAGCGTTGGACAAAGTGTATAGAGCTCAAGGGAGACTACGTTGAAAAATAAAATTATTTTTTTATCAAAAAATCTGTGTTTTATTCCAAAAGTCACGGACTTATTGACCCGCCCTCGTACTATATGGTATAAACAGTTGGGAAAACTGAAAGTTTTATAAAGGTTAAAACATTGTTCTCTTAAAAAAATAAAATATTATTTATGGATTTTTTTAATTACAGTGTTTTTTTTTACTTTTTGAAAACTCATGTAACAGATTATAATGAAGATAGATATAAAAACATTTTAATGAATTATGGGACGAAAAGGCATACCTGCGGTAAAACCAAACTTACTGTGAGTGCCAAAAGTAAGTAAATTCCGGTAAAATTACCAAAGTAACATGAAATTTAAACATAAGAATTAACAAAAATGAAATTCTAATACCACAAATCGTAAGCTTTAATCAATAGCAATGAAACAAAAATAAAAATAAAATAAAACAAAAGCAATACCTACATGTTTTTTTTTCTAAGAACAGTAAACTATACTTCAATTTTACTCGTCAAATTTTTTGTTTTTTTATAATTTTCGCACGCTCAAGGGATTTATGTACCCTTAAAATGTTTGCACACAGCGCGGGCGAAGGAAAACCAGGGAGGATGGAAAGAGAGGTACCGGTGAACGCTGGTTTTAAATGTTTGAAGGTTATAATGACTAGGGAATAAAGAAATTGGCAGGGCATTCCATAAGCGAGTTGTACGGCTTAGAAACGAATCACGGTCTTAGGGGCACCTGGCCAGATGTGGATTTTATACTCCAGTTTTGGGCGAATAAACGCCTTATACTCGTATATTGAAGCCAGATCAGAGGGGTTGAAGTATTTCTTACATCGCTTGAGGAAACCTAGACATTTCGCAGCATTTTTGACGACATCGAATATATGTCATTCCAACGTATACTGTCACTGACACACATACCGAGAATGGAAAATTTATCGGTTTCGACGATGCAAGTGCGATTCATGGATAATGGCTGGGTATTTAAATTTCGCTTTAAAGACAGTAGACAGCATTGTGTTTTGGAAGCATTCAATTCTAATCTGTTAGTGGTTCCCGAATTAGTTATCCTGTTAATAACGAAATTTAATGAGCTTAACATACTCTGGCGTTCCCGTTCTACAGCCGAAGAGCAGGGACGTGAGTCAGGGAACGAATATGAACATCAGCAAAGGAATATACAGGATTACAAGTAGCAGACAAAAGATCGTTGATGAAAATTAAAAAGAAGATCGGAGACAGAACAGAGCCCTGGGGCACACCAGCATTTATTTTGCGAATATCAGATTTGAAACCATCCAAGACAACTTGAATTCGACGTTCCGAAAGGTAATTTCTAATCCATTGGAGAAGAGGGTCTTCAATAACAAACACACTGAATTTCGACAAAAAATCCTGATGCCAAACTCTGCCGAATATCTTAGGAATATCAAGTGTAACTATCTTGATGATTGGTGTACGCTTTGGTTACACTTTTCGCTGGGACATGCCATCAAATCACCAGTGGAGCTGTTGCTACAAAAACCACACTGGCGGTCATTGCCAAGTTTTCGTGTTTCGAGATATTTCATGAGCTGACGATTTATCAGCGTTTCCATGACCTTGGAAATAAGGGACGTAAGTGCAATGGGCCTGTAGGAGAAGATAGAAAAAGATTCGCCTTTTTTAGGCTCGGGTTGGACAAATGATGGTTACCATCTTTTCTTACGCCTAAGTATTCAAAATAAATAGTTCTAAGTAAAATGTAAATAAAGTCGAAAGACATAGTTATAAGAATTTAGACTAGCTTAGAGCGCCTGTGTGGGGCCAGTAAGTTAGTTTAAGATTGTTAAGTAATTTTAAGCTAGCGTTTAAGCATTTTTTGTTAGAATATAAGAGTTAGTGTTAAGAAAATAAAATGCATTTAAAACTGGGTCGTCGATCCCAAATGCACGCATTTACGACAAAAGAGCCTGATGCCAAACACTGTCAAATGCCTTAGAATCAAGTGCAACTATCTTGCTTTCGCCAGATTGATGCCATCAAATCACCAGTGGACCTGTTGCTACGAAAACCATATTGCCGGTCATTGAGAAGTTTTCGTGTTTCGAGATATTTCATTAGCTGACTATTTATCAGCGTTTCCATGACCTTGGAAATAAGGGACGTAAGTGCAATGGGTCTGTAGGAGATGATTCGCCTTTTTTAGGAACGGGTTGGACAAATGCTGTTTTCCATCTGCTCGGAAAGAGTTCTAAAGAGTAGGATTGATGAAAAAGCACAATCTGGGAGTGCTGAACTGACCGCAAAGTGTGCAGCAAGCAGATTGGCCTTGTTTAAAGAGCTGACAGCTGGAATGTCATTGTGAATGAGCGTTGGGATGGAGGATGAGGCAGAGTTTCTGATGTTAAGCAACATGCAACCTTCTCTGCTTTACTGCGAATCAATTATTTTACTGTTCGAATTCTGCATCGATGTTTCTGTATTTGTTTTAACATTATGGTGGATTTAAGGAAGAAAAAGAAGGAAAATCGTATCGGGAAATTAGCCAAATTATTAAATGGAACCATGTTTCGGTTAAAAAAAAATATTGATCAATTTGAAAAACTTAAAACATTGAAGAATTTTAAGCGCACGGGTAGACCAAGAAAGCTATACGAAAGAGAAAGAAGAGAAATTGTAACTGAAGTTAGAAAAATCCTAGTTCAAGTGCTGTTAAAATTGCGCAAAACGTGGTAATAACACAACAAATCAGTTAGTCCGAGTATTGTACGGCGAACATTGCGTATATCGGGAAAAACATTTTATTTACAGGCGAAATCAAATTTCAAATTTTTAAAAGTCATACATGTAAAAAAATTTGGAGAGAAAAGAATAAAGAATTTATTTAACAAAGTGTTAGAAGCACAGTAAAGCATTGGGGAGGTTCAGTGATGGTGTGGTGGTATATGGCAGCATCAGGGTTTGGGAATCTTGTCTTCATTGAAAGCACAGTAAGCAAGAGTATCTGAGCATCCTAAAAAATACTATGCAACCGAGCGTAGAAAAATTAGGTATGGTTAGGAATTGGATCTTCCAGCATGACAATGATCCTAATGGTTGCTTTTTAACACTCCAAAGCAGCTCGATCAACATTTATGGGGTCACTTGGATCGCAAAGGTGCCCTCAAAACGGCTTTAATTGAAGAATGGTCCAAAATACCTTCTGATATTAGAAGCAAACTTTTTATATCCATTCCACGTAGACTTAAACAAATTATAAGGTATAAAGATGGTCAAACGAAATACATACATGTGTACTGAGTTTGGGGTTTTATAATTTTATATTTCCTGAAAGAAATTTCTAATGTTTACTTATAGTTATCTTAATGTTAACTGTTCTTAACCAAAAAATGTGTATCACTTTTTTTTAAAGTTTTTTTTTTTATTTTTGTTTAATTGCTATGAAATAAAGCTGACGTTTTGTACTATTGGAATTTCATTTTTGTTAATTTTTATGTTTAAATTTCATGTTACTTTGGTAGCTTTATCGTTTGCTCACTTTTGGGGCTCACAGTATTTGGACGGGCAAGTGGAGGCGAGCTTTTTGGTTATCATGAGGAATTGAAGGAGTGAGTAGGAGTTGAATTTAAGAGTATCGAAGAAGGAATTATACTGGAACTGAAAATGGATATCAACACTTTATATAATATATCCGAACTGCAATCAGTTGCAGCATGATTTTAACAAGGATGTAGTTCACAATATAAGATCGGCAGACTTAATGCAAATTGAAGATTTTAATGGTAGAATAGGTTTATCCCAAAATAATTTTGTAAGCATAACTTACCCGACATCCTAACATCCAAACCGTACATATTGTAGAAGGACGAAACAAGTGATTCAAAAGGCGTCAAAATCCTAGAATCGGCCGTTGCTTTCGACTGCACAATCCTAAATGGGTTCTGTGAAGGCGACCCTAAAGGTGAATATACTTTCCTCCGTGGAACGTCATGCTCGGTAATAGACTACTGCTTTATAGGTAAAAACTGGTGTTTGCACGCTGATGATTTTCGGATAAAAACATTTTTGAACTACATGTTTTTAGAAGTTTCGTTTACGATGCGAGAATATTTCACTAAATCTTGATGTACTAATTAAATTAGTAAAAAACTCTGACTGTATGCTCCCGGTAATAAGGTCCAACAAACAAAAATGGTTTGATAAGGAATGTATCGCCTCTTCGTAATTGTTAATAGCACACAACAACAATATATTCAAAGCCCTCTACTCAGCAGTAAAAAAGCATTTCAAAAATTTTGGCGATGCAAAAAGGATTTACGCGGAATTACAAAACATTGCTTTCAGAAATGAATCAAGATCAACAGCGGAATTTTGGAAAGCTGTCAAGCTTATCAGAGAAAAGAGAAACACTATCGCTTCAGGACTACAAGCAGATCAACTTAAAGACCACTTTGCAACTTTTTTAAACGCAGAGAAAATATCGTCCTCTTTCCAATATGCACCCCTTATACTCGTAATTACGAGTATAGACGAATTTCTGGATGCACCGATTATTGAGGCCGAAGTGAGGGCATTCATCGGCAATTCGAAGAAGAACAAGGCTCCAACGAATGACCATGTTTCATTTGAATATTACAAAAACTCTACACCGGAATTTTTGTCAGTGCTTGTAATTTAACCGAAAAAATTGAAATTTATACTCGTACCTTCAGAAAGCTATAATATACCGTCTACACAAGAAAGGAGACTATGATAACCCGGAAAAATACAGTGATTTCAATCATATTACTCAGTTGGTAGAAAACTAGAAGACCTTGTTAGAATTTCAAGTGGATTTTAGGCGTAGTTATTCAACTATCGACCAACTATTCACACTTATGAACATTGCGGGGATTTATAAGAAAATACACAGAAAGTTATATGCTTTCTGCATAAATTTTATAGCACGTGAAGCCTTTTTTTACAAGCTCTACGGAAATGGAATTCCATCCTAAGTCATAAATGTATTGAGGTCTATGTACCACTATAAAATTGAGTGTGTCTGGGATGGAAATAAAGTGTTGGGTGGGTGCGTCTTAAGTACGCTACTATTCACTCTATATATTGATATAACGATGTTAAAGACGGGATAAAGTTAAGACGAACTAAAATCGTAGCTTTAGTGTTTGCAGCTGGTATTGTTCTGCTCGCAGATGCCGTAGATACTCATACTATGCAGTTAATGATAAATAGACTGAACAAGTACTGCAAACTTGGAACTTATGTAAACATATCAAAGCCAAAATTATGATATTCAGCGGTTGTAGATACTCTCGGATTGAAAAGTGGAAATAGCAGCAAGGTGAGCCGATCGACAGAGTGCGGGACTATAAAGAGTATTGTTTACACTTAATCTAAACATGAAAAAACATCTACAAGCTAGATTAGGCGAGCAATCGGTGCTGTTTGGGGTAGCTGTATCAACAATAAACGTATATTACATAACGCCAAGCTAAAAATATTCCGCGCTACTGCGACTTAAATCCTATTCTATGCAGCTCAAGTCAGGGCCTACAACTGCTTAGAAAACGTAGAGATGTTTCTGTGACACTTCTTCAGGCGAGTTTTCATATTTTCCAATATGCTTTACCTGGAGACAGAAGTTGCACTCTTTTTCGGGACACTCTAAGGCTTCAATTGGATTATATAGTACGAATTATGGAGATCAAATAAGAAAGGATACCAAAGTTTGTGCTTTCTCAAAAGCTGCATCGAAGAATGGATGGCCCTAGTGTCTGATTACGATTTTGAACTACAAGTCACACCTAATGAACAGCCGACTTCATTAAAACCAAAACTGAACATCTTGTTGGAGAAGACAGGTCATAAAATCTATGCCAAATTGAACTATCACTTACAAGACAAGACACATAATATTTTCTTGATAGAATTCCAAGAGATAAACTGAGCACCATCTTTAAAATAGGGGGTGAACTGATTAAATTGAATTTTGTACCACCTCGGCCGGAACTTCCAATTTTGAGTAGCGTTCGCAATCTCGAAAAGCGAGAGGATGTGTTCAACTTTATTGCGATTGCCCCTACCCTAAAGGGGTTCCAACTAAAGTTCTTTGGACTGCTTGTACTCGAGCTAGAGGAAACATTGAGTATACTAGACGGGGACCTGGAATAGCAGGTGTAAATGCACCGCTCTGCAGAAATTGCATAATCGAAAGAAAAAAAACTATTGTCCTTCCAAATTTTTATATATAATAAGGAAAGCTTGTAATGTTAAATTTTAGAATTTTTCTAGTGCGACTTTATTGTTCTCAAAATCCTTTTTAATTTTAATCACGATGTAGTGAAAAATTCAGCAGAATCAATAGTTTATCCTGAAAGCTCTTCAGTCCGAATAAGGTTAAACGGGCTATCAACTCATTTAACGGAATTTTTCCAGCTCTGCTACAAAAAGGGCTGAGCTTAATTTAGGTTCAGCTTCAACTTGGGTTACATACCACGTACTTGGAGGGAGGTCAACGTAGTGTTTATCTCCAAACCAAGGAACTACCTAAATCATATCGTCCTATTAGCTTGATATCGTTTTATTTGAATAGAATTGAACGAATAGAGTCGTTCACATCAGAGAAAGCTTAGAAAATAGCTTGACTCTGCACTCATGTCAGTACGCCTATCAGAGAGGCAAATCGACGGAAGGTGCCTGATGATAATTCAGCTGAGAGTTGAAATTCAACGCTCCTTCTGCTGTAAAGAAATGGCACTTTTGTTTTGACTCCATAGCAAATGCGTTCCTCCATAGAAACATCCATCAAATTACCATCAACTGTTTGCGATGAAACTTCATTAGGGGCGACTTTCGTATCAGTATCAGCCATAAGGGTCTGCCCGCAGTTAGGAGTATTGTCGCAACTCCTCTGGTCTTTGGTCATAGATGATCTGCTTAACAAATAAATGACCTAGTCATCATCATTAGGGGCAGAGAGACTAGCAAAATCACTACACGTATGCAAAACGCGCTTAAGACAGAATCTCTTCATAAACCCAAATAAGGTTGTCATAGTTTCTTTCACTAAAAGAAGAAACATAATATAAAATATCTGGGAGTAATCCCAGACAAAAAACTCAACTGAAACTCTCACTTAAACATCAAAATAACTAAAGCAACCAACGCTTTGTGGGCCTGCAGCACATGGGGATCTCTTCAAAGATCACTCACTGGATCTACACAATGACCGGCAGGCCCATCATAACTGCATATGCTGCTATAGTATGATGGACTAAAGTCAGAGTAAAATAAAGAGTACAGCTTCTTGTATGTCTGTGCATTTCTGGAGCCTTCCGGTCCTGCCCCATAGCTGCGATAGATGCAATAATAGGACTAACGCCCCTACACTTATATATAAACAAAATCGCATTACGAAAGTCTGGTACAAATTAAGGAGTTAAGTCTTGTCGGATCCAAGCAGCCAGCTCTCCCAAATACCGGAATTTGATATGATCTGATAAGGGCTTCTCCACGGAGATTCCCAGCAAAGAAGCATGGGTTAGCAATAACCCACCAAACAGTCATAATGGCATAAAGTGGTATACGGATGGTTCAAAAATGGAATCGGGAGTGGGGCTTGGAATACACAAACCTAAAGTAACTATAACCACAGCTATGGGCAAAAGTCCTAGTATATTTCAGGCACAACTCTATGCCATTCAAGTATGTGCCAACCATATTTACATCTCCGGTATCTCTGGAGCAAACATCTATATATTCAGGGACAGTCAAGCAGCAATAAATGTCCTCAACACGTACACCATTGACTCCAAATCAGTCATGTACTGCTTCAAAACCCTTCAAAATCTAAGCTCTAGGAACAAAAACAAACTGTGGTGGGCTCCTGATCATGAGGGCATTGATGGGCATGAAAAGGTCGTGGTACTGGCCAAAAAGGGCTTAGAAACTGCCTTTTATGTACCTGAACCCTTCTGCTGCACTCCTAAGTGAGTAGTCAATTTAGCTATTAATAGCTGGGAGCATTCGAGATGCATCTCATTATTGGGAGAATAGCTTTGGTCTAAGACAGGCGAAAAGAGCCACCCTGCCCTTCAACAAAAAGCCAATAAATGTCTAAACCTAAGTCGGAACGATATCAAAAACTTTGTAGGTTACCTCACAGGACATCACGGCTTAAGATATCATCTCAACAAAATGAATCTAGTTGATTCTCCGGAGGGCCGACATTGTCTTGAAGAAGACGAAACAACTGAACACATCTTACGTGAATGTCCCTCAACGGAATTATATGAACGATTTTCTTCAGGGAACAATTCGACTCCAACGAACTAATGAATTCCTGAAACACTATACTACTGGACTACACTTTAGTTAATTCTAATAAATTGTTACTTGTTGACTTGATTCTGCTTTTCTTTTATCTTTGAATTAAAGTATCATTTATCTCTATTCTTATCTATCTAAATATGCATCTAACTATTTTCTGTAATATTATGTGATACTTGATAAGTTTATTACTACTCAATTGTTATCAAATATTTGTAGATTCCTACTAACTATCGACAATGTTGCAACTCTTGCCTCAAAAAAAAAAATGAATTGGGGCTTCCTCACGCGAGTGAACCATGTGTATATTAATCCATATATGTCAAATAATAAGAATTTGTATTTGTTCATAAAAACATTGAAATATTTACAAATTAATAAAAGCAGTACGAGTTCGATAGCATACTCGTAAAATGGAAGTTTATGCGGCGTAACTGCTTTTCCTTTTATTTTGTTGATTTCTTCTTCCGCATTAACGAGCATACAATGTACTCGTACATATATAAATGTTCTGAAATACATAATAATTTATTATGCGGATCGTCGGTCAAACTGCCTTAGACCTTTTTTTAATGAGTAGGTATTTGGGACTACTTGTAGAGCAATGATTCCCCAAAGATACAAATGATGGCTGTTCTATAAAAGCCTCTTCGGTGAATCCTTTAACTGCTTCTGGGGCTGCTTACCGAAGTGGAAAGGTTGTGTTAGAAGGCAACTAATTTTCTTTCAAACCAACAAGTGTCCAACTGCATTTCTTTCATGCATGAGATGTTTTTTCTCACAAGTACGGGTACCCTGTACGGGTACAGATGAGCCTAGAAAACCATGACCACATGTAAATTTTCCAATTTGTTAGGTAAGATAATACAATTTGTGGTCAATGTATTTGTAGATACATGCATATATATACTTATGTATGCACGAGTATGTTGTATATTGTATGGAGTACAATAATTATAGGTGCGCCAGTTGTCATGTTGTTAACCTTGAATTCTGAAGGTGATGCATATTGGATGTGCGCTATGAACTTTGTTGTAATTATACTCAAGGTCATTTGAAATAAATTTTTTGTTCTCTTCAATTTTCTTTGAGGGCATTTTCGATAAATGGACGAGTGTATCCGGTAGTAATGCTACGTTTTTATAAATACCAAACGCATTCTTTTGGACGGTTAGTTGGGGTGTTTGAAACACGATTTCCAATAACCAATTGAATGCGTATTCAATTGGTGAATGGGTGAATTATGTTTCGAAGCGGAACATTTCAATTTAGTTTTAATATGAAACTCTTATGCCACCACTGATTAAGAACAAAATATCAACCGGCGGTCGAGATTTTTGTAGGCCCTAACTAATTTGCGTTCGCTTAAAGTACTGGGTATTCGGACTTACGAGATAATAGTCTTACTTTACAAAACATTTACAATCTTCAATACTTACCTATACTTACTCACTTGAAGTGGCGCTACAGTTCTGGGTGGACCTGGGCCTCAACCAACAAGCGTCCCCAGCTAGTTCGATCTTTAGCTAGCTGCCTCCAGTTTCACACGCTAAGGTGGTTGAGGTCTCCTTCCACTTGCGTGCGCCAAGTGAGTCGTGGTCTTTCTCTACTGCGCTGTCCCTCGGGCGGATTCGAAGCCTTTTCGGACCTTAGTTGTTGGACCTTCACTCTTCTGGCTGAATTGATTTCACTGTAGAGATCGTACAGTTCATCATTCTGCCTCTTCCTTCACTCACTCGTTTACACAGACAGGACTTAAAATTACCCAGTGAATTTTCCTCTCAAAGCAGCCAAAAGCACCCTCATCCCCCCTCTGGAGCAGGACTGGGGTCTTACGAGTGGTGTCTGAAAAGTTTCCGACTGAACAATGATACAAGACATTTTTTCTCAATTTTTTTTTTTTTATTTTTCTATATAGTCTCCTTGTAACTCTACACACTTTTCCCAGCGATGCTCTCATCTCTCCAACCCGTCCAAATAGTACTTGGCGTTTTACTCTGCAAAATAATTGTTCACGAAAGTGATTGCCTCCTCATTTGACGAAAATCTCTGTCCTCCAAGCGCAGTTTTTACATGAGGGAAGAAAAAGAAGTCGCTTGGGGCTAGATCTGGTGAATAAGGTGGATGGTCAAGCAGTTCAAACCGTAGTTCATGGATTTTCGCCATGGCAACCGCTGAGGTGTGAGACGGCGCGTTGTCTTGGTGAAACAGGATTTTCTTTTTCTGCAAATGTGGCTATTTTTCCGCAATTTCTGCCTTCAGCTTGGCAAGTAATGAAGCGTAGTATACTCCTGTAATGGTTTTTCCTTTTTGAAGATAATCGATTAAGATAACTTCTTTACTATCCTAAAAAACAGTCGCCATCACTTTCCCAGCCAAAACAAACAAAAACAGTTTTTGCTTTTTTTTGGAGCCGGTTCGCCCTTTGCAGTCTACGGTTTTGACTGAATTTTTGTTTCGGGAGTATAATGGTGTATCCAAGTTTCACCACCAGTAATTAATCGGCGCCAAAACTCGGATTTATTGCGCCTAAACTGCGCCAACAGAGCGTTGGAAATGTTCATTCGAACACGTTTTTGGTCTAACGTAAGCTAACGCGGCACCCAATGCGCGGACACCTTTCTCATGCCCAAATCTTGATTTAATATGTAACTCTTTGAACGTTTTCATAACCTTTAATATGTCCCTCACTTTAATTCAGCGGCCGTCTAACACCATTTCGTGAACTTTAGCAATGTTATCCTCAGTGGTTGCAGTTTTTGAACGTCCCGAACGTTCATCATCTCTCAAGTTCTTACGGCCACGTTTAAATTCAGCTGCCCAAAATTTCACTGTGGTAAATGATGGTGCAGAGTCCCCATACACAGAGTCCAACTCATTTTTGATTTGCGTAGGCGTATTGCCTTTCAAAAACAAGAATTTAATAACAGCTCGATACACAATTTTTTCCATTTCCACAAAAAACACTCACATCGACTCACTCAAACGACTGTCAACTAAAAACTGCGCGTCCAAAATGACTGAAACTTCGGTAAGTAACTGTCAAACGATGCACAACTAGCATTCACTAGCTTTTATTGACGAGTGCCGCTATCTTTACGCTGGTGTCGTTGTCTGAATGCATAGCAGAGCCTAGGTAGACAAATTCCTTAACTACCTCTAAGTTATATTTGTCGAGGGAAACGTCGATGTTGAGCATCCTATTTGGTTATATGCTGTCATGCGTGCTCTTGCACTCGTTGACCGTTTAAAGCATCTTCGCTGCTTCCGCAGAGTGCATTTTCCATCGCTGACATTGCTGTGTATAGCTTATCCCTATACGAGTAGATATTGTCATACGCGGTCTTAAAATCGATAAATAGGTGGTGTGTATGGATTTGGAGCTCATGGGTTTTTTTTTCCAAAATTTGCTATAGCGTGAATATTTGGTCGATGACGGAATTTCCTACGATCGGGTTGTTGAGGAACGGCTTCACGCGTTCGCACAATATGGTAGATAGGATCTTGTAGGTAATGTTAAGAAGACAGGTGCCTCTTTAGTTGGCTCAGTTGAGAGGATCTCCTTTCTTAAGGATGCCACAATCAATGTTGAGGTTCCATTTATCGGGCATACTTTCATTTGAACATATTTTACAGATGAGTTGGTGTATGCTTCTTGCCAAGTCATCGCCTGGCGTTCTGAAGATCTGGGAAGCTAGATATGGCTATCTTCACTTCATCCAGGTTGGGTGGATGGAATTGTTGGTCGTTAATCGTCCAGTTTGAAAGGTTCATTCTGCCTGACAGAAGTATTTGGTTTGTCATTCTATGTTCCCTTCTTCATTTCTACAGGCATCTTCATTTCTTTTCGAGGTTTGTGTCCGTGGCATGTTTTTTATACCCTTTGAAAAAAACTTCTGTAATAGCAACTCTCCTCCTTTTTCCTCCCGAGCAGCCTGTGTTGGCCTCTCCTCTTCGGCTCATAGGGCTCGTAAGCAGCTCTATGTAGCGTTGCTTTGTATGCATCTTGCTTATCTGCATGTACTTGCCAGCAGTGGCCGTCAAGCCAGGTTTTTCATTTTAGTGGCCGACTGACAGCAGACGCTGCATCTCTGATAGCTTTTTAGCAATGTTACCACTGGTCTTCTTGTGATTATAACCGTCCGATCAAACTTCCTCAGACTATTAGTTTGCCTTTGCGATGTTAGGTATATCCGCAACCGTACCTTGGCTACAACAAGGCAATGAACTGAGTCAATGTTAGCCCTTTGTAGCGTTCGGACATCCGTAATACCGGAGGAGTTCCTTGCGTCGATCGCAATGTGTCTATACTTTGATGGTTGTTCGGCTGCATGTGGCCTATTAAGGGATCTAACATTTCTCGAACAGATCTGAAATTTGTTATCATTGTTTCGTTTGCAGGTGCTATTGACAGATACGTCCCTATCCGAGGCTTGTTGTTGCTTCGTATCTTTTTTTTCTATGTCCGGGCAGTTACTCAGGCGACACAACTCTCAACCTGGAGTACCAGTTCCATTATTTATATGTAGAGTTGAAAGTAGCACTTAGAACGCCGTATCAACTTGAAAAAGAAGTTGAACGTTTCGTTGAAGTCATACAGCAAGCGGCCTGCAATAACACTCCCAGCGAATCGAACAAAGTTCTCAAAGTCGGCATAAGATACCCACCGGAAATCAGAGAAATGATAAAGAAGAAACGAAGAGGGCGGATAAAGTGGCATGAAACCCGGGCACCATAAGATAAAACGTCCTTCAATAGGCTCTGCAACTTGTTGAAAAAATCGATCAAGGACTTCAATAACCAAGGTATTAATAACTACCTTGAAAGACTCACAGCGACAAAGGATACCAACTACTCCATATGGAGAGCCGTTAAAAGTGTTCGAAAGCCCCAAATACACGTGGCGCCAATAAGAAGAAAAACAGTAGAAAACAAACTTTCCAGTAGAAAAGGCTACACTTAGGGAACTTAGACAAGTTATAGACACGCTTTAGCCCAATAAAGCCCCGGGATATGACTTAATAACGGGAGAGATACTTAAAACGTTGCCGAAAAAAGGTTTGGTAAAACTGCTCTATCTTATAAATGCCAGCATTAGATTAGAGCATGTACCGCACCAGTGGAAAGTAGCCGAAGTTATTATGGTTCCGAAACCCGGTAAACCGCTGACTGAAGTCAAGTCATATAGACCAATATCGTTTCTCCCGATTACATCGAAGGTCTTCGAGTGAATCCTTCTTCGTCTTAAACCAATTACAGACACAAATTCCCTCTTGCCTGATCATCAATTTGGCTGTAGAAGCCAACACTCTACAGTTGACCAAGTGCACCGAATAACCGATGTAATTGAACGAGCAATCGAGTGTAAGTTAGTCTGTTCAAGCGCATTCCTTGACGTTTCGCAAGCCTTTGATAAGGTATGGCACGAAGGCCTAAAATATAAACTTCGACAAGCCCTACCCCAGCAATTGTCTCGTATTTTAGATTCATACCTGGAAGACCGACGCTTCCGTGTGAGACACGGAAACGAATATTCCACTTCTAAGACAATAAAGGCGGGGGTGCCGCAAGGAAGTGTACTTGGCCCTCTGCTATATTTGCTTTTTACCCGCGATATACCGCAAACGGACGACACTGTCCTAGCCACATTTGCTGATGATACTGCCATTTTGGCAACGGCTAAAACAGTCGAAGAAGCAACTGCCAAGTTTCAACGTGCCCTTACACGGATTAACAATTGGACAAAGACTTGGCGAATCGCGCTTAATGAAAACAAGTCTGTCCACGTGAACTTCACTCGCAGGAAAATTGAGAATCCACCGGTGTTTATCAACGCAGTACGAATTCCTTAAGCGAACGAGGCCAAATATCTCGGTATGACACTCGACGCTAAACTAAAATGGAGAGCACACGTCAAGAAAAAACGTGAAGGGCTTGAAATCAAATATAGAGATATTTACTGGCTTATTGGAAAGTATTCCAAGCTTAGCTTAGAGAACAAACTGCTGTTATACAAGCAAGTGCTAAAACCGGTCTGGACATATGGTGTACAACTTTGGGGTTGTACTAAAAACAGTAACATTAATGCATTACAGACATTCCCAAAACAAAGTTCTTCGAGGTATTGTTAATGCGCCGTGGTACATTAGAAACGATGATATCCACAGAGACTTAGGAGTCGAAAACGTTCAGAACGTAATTAAACTGTTTGCGCGAAAACATAATAATTGATTACAAGGTCATACGAATATTTCTGTTTAACAGATCCTCGACGAGACAAATTTATTGTGCTGTCTGAAAAGGACTAAGCCTTTCGATACACAGGAATTTTCAATGGAAAATCGCCTGCAGGATATCTTATAAAAACAAAATAAAATGCGATAGAAGAACTGCTTTTTGAGTGTGAACTCAGTCGTGGTTTGCATAAGGGAGGTGCTTTTTAGTGAGTAAGAATCTCACACTACTATAGGCTCCGTGCCTATAGTGTCTATAAAGATTTCTCACCTTCCCACGAAAAAAAAAAAAAAAAATGTGTAGATTCCCATTACGAGGAGTCGGTTAGACCTAAGCCAGGAACTTGTTCGGGTATGTGAGCACTGCCATTGGTCGATTAATGATTCCATCACCGCCACTGTCCCTTTTCCAAGACCTGACTTAGTCGCGGAAATCCTTACCGGCTAAACTCCAAATACGTATCGCTCAATTTAATAGTGAATTATTTCCATACAATTGGATTTAGAGGTAATAAGCTTTTTGCAAAATGATGCATAGAAAAAAAAAACAGAAACAATACGTTTTTAAGTTAATATTTTTTTATTATTCTTAAAAAACCAAAGATTATAATAACCTTTACAGAAATGAAAATTAAAGCAAAACTAAATTCATAAATTAAATTTAAAAAAAAATATTAGAGTTACATCACTATTATAGTTACCTTTCGTGTTTTACTCATACACGATTTCGCCATCAGATGATCGCTCATTAGAATTATTATTACTTGAACGAGTCGTAATCTCTAAGGGAAGATTTTTGTAATATTGATGGTGAATTGGTGGAATGTATTACAAAAGATCAAGCATTTCTTTGCAGCAGTCACAGGTCTTTTTGATGGATAGACTTGGTCCTGTTTAATGTTGCATATGTTTTTACTCAGATCAACTTCATAAAACGGTATGTCTGGGTTAAGGGTTGAATTTAAACTGCAGAAGATAATCTTCTTCAAATCTGAGTCATCTAATATTAAGCCAACTAAAGTCCTAACCACATTTTGCCTTTTTTCTGTTTGTGATGGATGCTGTATTTCAGTTATGATGCCGATCCATTGGTCTGGGGCTATAAATTTGAACATAACGACGACTGGCGCTCTTAATTATACTAAACTCTCCATAGAGATAGAACCCTAATCTCTACAAGCTTCAAGATTCGATTTTGTTCAGTGCTATCGAACCCACAGAAAATGGTGTCAGAAGTGGGATTATGAAAACTGTTTAACTATTTTAAGCGTGCTATCTGAAAAATTAAAAAAAAATTGTTTTCATACCATGATTTTCGTTAAATGGAAAATTTCGACAAGCTCACAACAAGACATTTAAAATAGCATTAAGTACTCATATAAAACCAAGAAAGACTTGGTTAGAGCTTGGCGGGAATTTCTAGAAAAAACTCCAAGAGAAACCGTTAAAACGTTAGCTGCAATGCCGCCAAAAACCAATGAAGATGACAGTGAGAATAAGCTGACTACAAGAACGGTAAAAAATTCTATCCCTTTCAGAGACGTCGACGAGTCTCTAGAAAAGTTCAACGGCGAAACGGGAAAAAACATTAAAATCTGCCTGAAAAACTTTGAAGATGCCGCTACTGTTTGCAATTGGGGGGAGGTGCAAAGGTACTTGTACTGCAGACGATTATTACACGGTGCGGCGAAGTTGGCAGTGGAATCCGAGACGACAGAAGACGATAATGCAGATCAAGTCGTTTTTGACAAGTTGGTGGCTGTTTGGCGGGTTACAGAAGAAGTAATCGAATATGACAGTTTGCTGCAGATAGCGGACCCTGGAACGCGCTTGACTGTGAAGCGCTTAATAAACGATTATCATCCGGTGAGGCCTGAAAAGTCGTGTATTAATTTAAAAATCTTCCTAGATGACGAAAAGCCAGTGTACCAGAAGCCTCGGCGTTTCGCTGCTGCTGAAAAACAACTGATCGCGGAACAGGTGAATGCTTGGATAAATGAAGGCATCGTCAGGCCAAGCAATTCAGACTTTGCCAGTCCAGTCGTGCTCGCCAAGAAAAGGGATGGATCATCGAGACTGTGCATTGATTATCGGCGCCTCAATGCTAAGATGGTGAAGGATAGATATTCATTGCCTGTCATCGAGGAATTGCTAGAAGACCTTTACGATGCTCGTATATTCACTACGCTGGACCTCCGAAATGGATTCTTTCATGTGGACATAGCCGAGGAGAGCAAAAAGTTTACGGCGTTTATCACAGCTGACGGCCAGTTCGAATTTAATAAGGTTCCGTTTGGGCTGTGCAACTCACCTGCCGTTTTCCAGCGGTTCATCAACACTGTTTTTCAACAATTCGTTCAGGCAAGGAAAGTTTTTATTTACATCGATGACATAATCACCCCAACGTAAGAGGTAGAAGAAAATTTGAAGATACTCAAAGATGTGCTGTCATTGGATGAAAGCCATGGTTTGCAGCTTAAGTGGAGCAAATGCTCTTTTGTTCAGTCGACGATTAGTTTTTTGGGACACGTGTTGGAGCGGGGAGAAATTAGGCCATCTTACGAGAAGACACGAGCAGTGTCCAATTTTCCTCGTCCGAAGTCTGTGAAGGACGTGCAGTCTTTTCTAGGCCTAACTGCATTTTTCCGTAAATTCATTGCCGGTTACTCTGTGTTGGCGCAGCCGTTAACTGATTTGCTTAGAAGAAACAAGGATTTTAACTGGACCGAAAGGGAGCAAGGATCATTCAACATTCTGAGGGAAAAGCTGTGTAGTGAGCCTGTGTTGAAGCTGTTCAACCCATCTAGAGAGACACAACTACACACCAATGCCAGCAAGGACGGTCTAGGAGCCATTCTTCTGCAGAAAGGTGATGATACTAAGTTCCACCCTGTTTTCTTCATTAGTTTCCGGACGTCAAAAACCGAACAGCAGTATAGCAGTTACGATCTCGAGGTTTTGGCAATTGTAAAGTCGCTAAAAAAACTGCGTTCTTACCTCTTGGGTATCAAATTCCAAATCTTCACCGACTGTCAGGCGTTTTACTACACCATGCGGGGAAAAGAACTGAACTGTCGAGTGGCGAGATGGGCGCTGCTAATGGAGGAGTTCGACTGTTCTGTCAAACACAGGCCCGCAGAGGCGATGAAGCACGCGGACGCCCTAAGTAGGTATCCTTCAGTACTTAATGTCGAGTCTGAAATTCTTTGCAGGATTCGCCAAGCGCAAGAGAAGGACAAGCACTGCAATTTGATAAAGTCTATTCTTGCTGAGAGGGAGTTCGATAATTATTCTCTGCGGCGTGATGTTCTCTACAAGTTTGTTGACGGAAACTATCTGCTGGTGGTTCCAAAATGCATCCAAAATTCCATCATCAGGGACTTACACAGTCAGGGTCATCTTAGTACACGCAGGATGGAGAAGCAGTTGAGTCAAAATTACTTTATTTCCAAGATGTCGAAAAGAGTTGATGAGGTGGTGGCGAATTGTGTACCCTGCATCCTTTCTTCGAAGAAGGCGGGAAAACAGGAGGGAATGTTGAGGCAAATTCATAAGTTTGATGTTCCTCTCCATACTTATTACATCGATCATCTAGGGCCTCTGCCGGCCACGTCGAAAAGCTATAAGTACCTTTTCGTTATTATTGATGCCTTTACCAAATTTTCTTGGTTGTATCCAGTAAAGACAACAACATCAGAGGAGACAATAAAGAAATTAATTGTTCAAAGTGAGGTTTTCGGGAGCCCACAGCGTATCATTTCCGATCGAGGAACGGCGTTCACAGCAGGTGCCTTCAAGAGTTACTGTGAGGAGCAGAAAATCATTCACGTACTAACTACCACCGGCGTTCCAAGGGGGAACGGTCAGGTCGAGCGGCTGAATCGTGTCATCATCGCTGTGCTCTCGAAGATCGCTTTAAAAGATCCCCTGAAATGGTACCTTCAAGTTTCTAGGTTGCAGCAGATTCTGAATTCATCAACGAATCGAGCTACAGGGCGAACGCCGTTCGAGCTGCTGCTGGGAGTGATGATGAAAACCGCAGGAGGAGGAGGAGAAGAACTAGCAAGACTGATCGAAGAAGAACTGGTAATCGAATTTGAAACTAATCGTCAAGAGATGAGGGATCAGGCAAAGGTTCAAATAGAAAAAATACAAAGGGAGAATGCAAGGTATACTTTGCGCCGTCGAAAAGCAGCAAGAAGGTATGCAGTGAAGGAGTTGGTAGCTATTCAAAAAACACAGTTCGCTCCTGGTGACAAGTTGTGTGCCAAATACTATGGGCCATATGAGGTGACTAGGGTAAAGGGACAGGACCGGTATGACATCAGGAAGGTTGGCACTGGCGAGGGGCCATACATCACGTCATCAGCTGCCGACTACATGAAGCTGTGGACAAAATGGGACAGCGATGATGGTTCGTCGGAGACCGACGAGGAGCAGGAGGGCCGAGTGTAGGAATTTTGAGTTCATGAAAAGTAGAAGAAATAGTAATAGAAGATTAAAATTGTAGTAAAGAAGAGATGAAATGAAAAAAAAACGAAAAGAATATCAACAAAAAGAGAAGACTGGAACATTGTTGAAAAGAAAGAGAAAAGGGAAAAGAAAGTAAAGTGTGGGGAAAGAAAAGAAAAGTCAAGTTGAGCGGTCGTCCAAGAAAAGCTGAAAAGTCATTTTTAGTATTTTTTTATCATTTAATTTTTTATTTAAATAATTCGAATAAAACTTTGTTTTCTTTTTTATATTAAAGTAATTCGACTGCGTTTTTTTTATCGAACCCATAGAAAATCTGAGTACATAATAATGTGTTCTTGTAACGCCGCATGCGTTTTTAAATGCTTGATTAGACAAAAAGCAATATCTTGGGAACCTCTTCCACCTCTAACTTCATCCCAGACATTCATGTATCCCGTACTATTATTGAAGCAATGTACTCCCAAGTTGTATAAATATAGGTTCCTTTCGTAGTATGCCACTGATGTAGTTAGCTTCGGAAAGGCTAAGGCTTTTTGAAGATCAAAAGTGAGAACGTATGCTCCATCAGTTTTTTTCGAATAATATTGAAGGCTTTGTCTAGCTGCTTCTGCTTTTCGCTGATGGAGTTCTCTTTGGGTCTCTAATTGGTTTTTAATGGTCTCATTAGGTACTTCCTCCTTCAGTTTTCAAATAAAAGTCATCACAGGTCTTGCAAGTGTCTTGTTGCGGTGGCTTAAAATGAAGATTAAACTTTGTACTTAATATTTCCATACAGCATTTTAATTTCTTAGCTTCAGTTCTTTCATCAGCACATCTGTCTTTATATAGACCGTACATTTGATTTGGTAAATCGGAATGCGCTAATATACAAACTTTCACAGCTAGGTGTCTCAACCAGGTTTCTACATGTTATCAAAAATATGTACAATGACACAGAAGCCAGCGTGTGGGATGGCTCACGTTTCTCTGAATGGTTTAGAACTGATTCAGGTGTCAAACAGGGATGTCCGCTTAGCGCACTTTTATTTGCACTTTTTATAAACGACATTGTAAACCACCTTCCTGGAGGAATTAGAATGGCAGGAATCCAAATCAATGTGTTGCTATATGCTGACGACTTGGTTATATTATCAGAATCGAAAGACAATTTACAATTGATGATAAACCGGCTGTCTATATACTGTGAAAAGTGGGGACTTGAAATCAACACCGAAAAATCAAAAATTATGATTTTCTCGCGTTCCAATCGAACTGAAGTCGGAAGCAATTGGGTGTACAATGGAAGGCATTTGGAAGTGACAAATGAATATAGGTATCTTGGGGTGAACCTTAACCCAAGGCTAAATTTTAGTAAGCACCTTGCCGAAAAAGCCAAGGCCTCTCAAAGTCTTATAAACTTAACATGGAGAAAGATTTTTACAAACAGCCGTATACATTTGTCTACCAAATATCAAATCTTCAATTCAGTTGTGAAGTCAACTCTGTGCTATGCAGCTCAAGTTTGGGGAATGGAAGAGTATGAGGTAACTGAGAAACTTCAGAGGAACTTCATCAGAAAAATTTTCAATCTACCAATCAACACACCGAATTATGCGATTTATTTAGAAACCGGCTTGCCAAAGATATTTACCAGCACCCTGAAACTACAAGCTGATTATCTACTTAAAGTCTTAGGTTTTCGAGATGCACGTCTGAGTAAAAAGATGCTGCTATACGAAGTTAGGAACAAAGACTGGTGGTTTAATAAATGGCAACAGATCGCCACTTCTTTTGGCGAAGATATAGAAATTGATCCAAACAACATTCTTGGTGTAAAGGAAAAGCTTTATAGAATTATTCAGCTGAATGAAGACTCGGTTCGAAATCTGCTTGTAGAAACAGCTACTGAATCTGAAAGCCGAATATTATACAGTCAGTTGAAATTTAATCTGTGTAACAATAATTATTTTCAAAATTCTCTAAGTCCCAAAGATATTTCTCTAATATTTAAAGCAAGATGCGAATTATTATGCCTCAACGGAAGACCTTACAATGGGAGTTACAACCAGTTTTGCACACTATGCAACACAAGATCCAAAGAAGACTGCTTCCACTTTATAAGTATCTGTCCAATTTTTCGACAAGAGAGATTTGCGTATTTTGGAAAATTCTCTCTCTCAATGCAGGAGACAATACAAATATTGGATGGACCAGATTGGATAAAACTTGCCAATTATCTAAAGGAAACTTGCAGATTTAGGAAACTAATCATGACTGAATATGATTGATCTACGATAAAAAAAAATAATAAACAAAAATATTAAATGAAAACTGAAAATTAAAATAATAAAGTATATTTAAAATCAATAGAAGGAATTAAAGTTGTTAGTCGAGCTGACGGCAATGCCAAAGCGTTTATATTCATAAATAGTTAATGTAAATGTATGTTAAAAATTGTAAATAAATGAATGGATTACTTACTTACTTACTTACTATAGACCGTACATTGTAGTGATTGTAAGGCCAGGATTTAAATACTTTCTATTCGGATTACTTTTTCGAGTGTAATGGCTTTGGTGGGCAGGAAAACTTTGAATCATCTACATATATGATACCCAAATCATACAACTTTCGTGAGTTAGTTGTTGTGTTTCGTTTATTCCTGGAAAATGCTACGTCATTAATAAAATCACTATAAAAACAAAAAACATTAACTATCGAAAATATAATGCGTATTTGGAGTTGATGCTCTTGTATTATTGAAAGATATTAAAAAATGTGACAACATTAATCAAAAAAATCCACTTATAAAAAAAATGGAGTTACACCACTATTACAATGAGCCACACATATTTCAGAGTATCCTGGATAAGGTATTATTTGCTTTATTCCGGGATTTTACTTTACCATTGATTCCATCTGGAGAATTCGTCCGCTATCCCGTGTATCTATGGTGCTGCTATTTTTGTCTGCTTGTTAGCAGTCGAGTCCGGATGGACATCGAACAGTACACAATTGATGTGTAGAAACATTTACAATACCTCTCAGTGCCTACTCTATTTCTACAGCACCCAGCCAGCATCACTAATTAAAGATTAAATATCTCAAATCTTAATTAACGTCAAAACCTTTTTTTTAATATCCAAATTGCTGACAGATTTCTCAAAAGCAATTAGAAAATACATACTATGTTCGATCCTTCAAAAAAATTTTAAGTCACACAGTCACACATATGTACGTACATGTATAAAAATATGAACCCAATGGCCTCACCATTTTACTTGAATGAGTCTCTCCTTACAAACCCTAAACCTGAGTCTGGCAGTTATCTCAGGTAGAAAAAAAAAGGGCGAGAAAGTATACAGTTACACAGTTGAAACACGATTAATGAAATACGAGTACCAAACCCAAACTACTGACATTTCGGTATGCTCTCTGATCCTTTGTAAACACATCAAGAAGTCATGAGATACAACAAATCATTCGACTTGTTCGATTCCGAGAAATCAGGAAGAATGAACAGTTTGGATTTTCCTTTTTTAAAATACAGAATCAGATAATATACTTCTAAATAATTTTGTTTTGCCTGGGAAAATAAGAGAGGAAGGATGTAGGAAAACGAAAAACAGGAAATCAGAAATAAAATTCTAATTTTATCCATTTTGAAGAAGTCAAAAGGAAATCACTATCAACTTCAAGGAAAAACTGTTTATAAGATAATTCTTTCTAAAAAAAAACAATCGAGTATGGCAACCCTGTTTGTAGTAGTCAATCCACTGCTCACTACACTCTGTGGAGGGCTGCATTTGAAATCCAACTTGAGAGCTGATTGTGATTATGCGGCGCTATTATTCACTTGATTTTGAAACTCTTTGTGTGGTGTTGGTGGTGGTGAGTATTGTGTCTCTTCTTTCATTAGTTTTTTTTTTTTTTCTTTGCGTTTGATCGATTGGAGTATTTTTTATTGGTTGTGCGGATATACGGTGCTGCTTAACTTTATAAATAAAATAAAAGATTGGTTTCAGTAGTTAGAATGAATCAAATTCAATTAATCAAAAGATAGACAAGAAGATGGTATAATTTTTGCAAATGACGTCGTACGTTAATCTTTTTTGTTTTTTTTATAATGAGCGCGCGCTCAAGGGGTTTGTGTACCCTTAAGGTGATTGTTTACAGCGCGGGCAAAGGAAATTTAGGGAGGAAGAAAAGAGAGGTACCGATGTTCATTGTTTTTAAATGTTTGCAAGTTGTAACAGAGATCGGCAGGGCATTCCACAAGCGAGTTGTACGGCTTAGGAACGAATCACGATATTTTAGAGTACGACCGAAAATGGGCTTGAGGGTATACTGATGAGCATTCATAGCGAGACGGGTGTTACGGTTGAAAGTTTGAATGGGCGGAATGCTACTGGCGATTTCAGTGGAGCACTTTTGGTGGAAATAGAGATAAAACAAAGTGAGACAGGAGACATTACGTCGTGTCAATTGATTGACTGGTATTAGTATCGTCAATAAGTTTTATCGCACGCATTAGGAGCCCCTGACCAGATGTAGGCATTGTACTCCAATTTTGGGCTGCTGAATGCCTTATGTATTGAGGCCAGGTCAGAGGGGGTAAAATATTTCTTACATCGCTTGAGGAAACCTAGACATTTCGCAGCATTTTTGGCGATATCAAATATATGGTCATTCCAACGTAAGTTGTCATTGACACACATGCCGAGAATAGAAAGTTTTTCGGTTTCGACGATGCAATTGCCATTCATGGAGAATGGCTGGGTGTTTAAATTTCGTTTTAAAGACAGCAGACAGCATTGTGTTTTGGAAGCATTAAATTCCACTCTATTGATAGTTCCCCAATTGGTTATGCTGTTGATATCGGAATTTAATGAGCTTAGCATACGCTGCCGTTCTCGTACTACAGCCGAAGAACAGGGCCGTGAGTCCGGGAACGAATATGAAAAGCAGAGAGTACTGTCATTAGCAAAGGAATATATTGGATTAGAAGTAGCAGACAAGAAGTCATTAATGAAAACTAAAAAAATATTTGAAACAAGAGATTCGAGAGGACATATATTGGAATACCGACCTGCGTTACCTAAAAGTGAGTTTTTCACTTCGAACGGATAGCAGGATCGTACAACTCGTATTTGACATAAATATTCCCCCCGGCGTATAACAGAATAGGGCTGTTAATCTCTCCTGACCGTCAGTCGCGTGTGTATTACTGTAAAGCCATCCTCAACGCAACAACGAAGAGGACGATTTTGTGTCGAAAATCATCATGAACGACGAGGCGCATTTCTACTTAAGCGATTACGTCAATAAGCAAAATCTTCGTTTCTGGGGCACTGAAAATCCGCGTGTGATGCACGAAGAGCCATTATATCCACTCAAAGCCACTGTGTAGTGCGGCGTTCACGCGGGAGGAGTGATTGGGCCGTATTTTTTTGAGGACGCCATCGGCGGTACGGTCACTGTTACTGGCGAGCGTTACAAGGCCGTGATAAACGACTTCTAACTGGATGAGCGGGGCTTGGTGAACATGTGGTTTAAACAAGACGGTGCAACCGAACACACAGCACGAGCCGCAATGGATATTGTAAAGGAAGCGTTTCCTTGTCGCGTAATCTTCCGTTTTGGCAATTTGGCATGGCCAGCAAGATCGCCCGATTCAACTTCTTTCTTTGGGGCTACTTGCCAACAAGCCTCAGATAATCACAGCCCTTAAGGAGAATATTCGACAGGAATGCGAGCAGTTATCACCGGAAATCTTGCGGAAATTCGTGGAAAATGCGATAAAACGGGCACAAATGTATATCAACACTGGCGGCAGCCACTTGTGGGATATCATCTTTTCCACTTAATAGAAACAATTGTAAATGTCCAAGTAAACCTTTCCTTGTATATACGTATACAGCAAAACCCATAGAAATTTAATCAGTGATCTGATGCCTAACTTTGAATACCAGAAAATCGACGGTGGTGAGAGACTGTAGCGCGTCTTTCAACGAGATGTCTAGGCAGCAAAACATCGCTCTCTATTGGATATTGGGTTATGCGGACTTTTAAGGAAACTGGCCTATGTTCATATATGTAGAAGGCTACTTTATAATGCTACTTGATAATGCTACGAAACTGCCTAACAAGTGACATATCCGAACTTTGAAGCGCTAGAGGCCAGTCATTGTTGGAAGTGTCAGGTTGAGAAAGACCCTGCCATTGGAAGACATGTGCAACGATTGAATATTCCGTACAAAGGTTTCTGCAGGAGCTGCAGGGACGTAGAAGAACCTATGTTGCATTTCTAGTGCAACTGCCCTACTTAGCCATACCTACATACAATGTATGCAATTCCTATGCAATGAGATTTAAATAATAAGTGGTCTGTGAAGGTCGCCAACATTGACGTCGACATTGCCAAGAAATGGTTTCTAGAGTTTCTGGCGCATCGCGCTTCCATGTTTTCCCAGTGGTGTTACAATGGACCTACAAATTTTGGGTATAGGTTGAACCACCGCCGTTTTCCAATGCGCTGGATAATGTGCATTATTCATTGCATTATTAAACAGGGTGGTGTAAATATCCACCGCTTCTAGAGGAAGATGTCGAAGCACGATGTTCGGAATACCATCGGTCCCCACTGATTTCTGAGCCCTAATTGTGTCGAAGATCTCATGGAGTTCTTCCTTCGAAATGAACGGTGGTAGGTCACCCTCTCTGGCAATGACATTATTTGCCATATTTTCGTCGCTGAACCGGGTGACACCAGAGCCGTCGGATCGCCAATTCTCTATTTCATTTCGAATGTAGCAGTTGTCCACCAAGACGCGATTGTCCAGATCATAATTAGGGCCAATGATATCAGTGGCGTTGTATACTTCGCGGAAAGTCGCCCCTATGGCCTCAACATTCTCCTGTCGATCCTCGATCACAAAAAAGTCGTCATCGTCAGCGTCTTCATTTGGACCAATACCTGCTATTGTCAGTTGTTGTCCGGGCTATTTTAAGACACTGAAGGTCGTTTTGATTTTTTCTTCTAAAAGTCAATGTCGATATGAGAGAGCCAAAAGGCTAGACGATCAATTCGGCAATGCTGCGTGGAACATTATAACGTATGTTCTTGCGAAATTTGCAATATTCTGTAATGGATTCCATTACTTGAATTTAAGGTTGCTTGGATGTGAATGTGGTGTGAATAGGCTTTTGTTAGCTCTGAAAATTATATACAAAAAATATAATCCAATTATTTGTATTTGTATTTGTATTTATTGATTTATTTGAAATAGCTTATCACAGTAAGATAAATCTTATAAGATAGTGAAAGCCTTAAAATTAAGTTTACACATTGAAATAATAAAATAAAAATAAGAACAACAAAGGAAAATGGTTGAACAACAAAAAATACATATTTAAATAAAAAAAAAAGCATAAAAGAAGAAAACAAGATTCAAATAACAGACATGTGCATTTAACAAAAGACCGTTAATTAAGAATTTAATTGAAACTAAAAAAAATAAATAAATAAATAAATAACAATTTAAATTTATTGCTAATTGAATATGCTAATTATACGCACTGGCTAAGTACCTCAAAAGTAAATTCCTAAATCTTTTTGTGTTTCTTACTCCTCTTAGTTCACGGGGCAGGGAGTTCCATAGGCGAACGAAGAATTGCCGCTCCGATGTTAAGCAAGAATATGGAGTTTGCATTAAGGTCAAAGTCCTTTGCGACCGGGGAAAAACTAATCTGATATAGAGATACTCAGGTTGATGTGTCTGTATGATGTCATGCAGGCATGATAAGGATCGAAGCACTAGCAGGTTATCGAACGAGCAGCCGACAATAGACTTTGAGTAAACGAACACGTGATTATAATTTCGGAGGCCATATATATACCGAGCAATATTGTTGTATACCACATAAAGCTTCCTATTAGAAATTGAGTCAACTTTGCCAAAGACCTCACACCCATATAGTAAAATTGGCAGTATGAGCGTTATCGCCAGCATAGTTCTTATAGATGTAGGTAAAAACATCTGAGTTGACCAAAGTATACGGAGGCCTCCATAAACCTTGCCAATAGTAGTGTTTATATGGTCAGTCCATGTTAGGGAGTCATTAAAAATAAGTCGGAGATTTCTTACAGTATGAACAGGGGTGACGATTTCTTCGGCAAATTTTATCGGTGGGAAGGTAGGCAGGTTCTGTGTTTTCCTATGAATCGCGAGAGCTCTCGACTTTGCCCGATTCAAACATAGAAAGTTACGTTGAGCCCAGAGAAAAATATTGTCCAATTCTTCGTTTATCGAGGCAGCGACTTGATCTAAGGCATTGATATTTCCATTCAAAGTCAATTGGACATCATCGGCATACATGTGGATCAGACACCGTTGGACAATTTGTGACTGTACATAGAAAAAAAGACAGGTCCAAGTATTTATCCTTGAGGAACTCCACTCGATACCCTAAGAATGTTCGAAGTTTTATTGTTGACCACAACACATTGCTGCCTATCTACTGGGTAGCAATAAATAAGCTTTGCCGATTCTTTGGAGAAATTGTACATGGTCTGAAGTTTTCGGCAAAGAAGAACAGTGTCAAACGCTTTTGAAAAGTCTAAGAGAATTAGATAAGTAACATATTTTTTGTCCAACGACTTCTTAATGTTTTCAGCTGTGTTTGGGACGAAAACCGGACTGACAACTGCTTACTAGCTTATTTATAGACAAATTTGCTTGCATTTGCTTCAAAATTACTTTTTCCAAGACTTTGCTTAAAAACGGGAGAATCGCTATAGGTCTATAATTGTCATTTGCTTTTTTAGGGATTGGGATAACTTTTGCCCTCTTCCATTCACGTGGATAATCGGAAGCTGTTATTATGCTGTTGAAAATATGGGTAATGGAAGGAAGAATGTCAGGAAGGAGAAGTCGATTCCGGTTGCGTTTGACTTTATTGATAGAACCGCTTCGACAACCTCTTGATCACTAATACATATGAAACCGAAGGATTCATTGGAGACGGAGTTGTCTGAAGGATAAAATGTATTACACACGTTTGTGTTTTGTGACGAATTTAGCGTTTAAGAGTTCACAGTCAATGTTATCTTTTATTTTTGGAATCTCTTTTCCAACTCCAAGTTCCTTAACAGCTTTCCATTTATTTTTTGACGAACAACTTTGGCTTAACCTATTTTCATAGTAAAGCGTCTTTGCGGACCTTATGTCTAGCACCACTTTGTTCCGCAAACGGCAGTACTCCCGATATAGCAGTTCGACTCTATATCGTCTCCGAAAACTATAGGCTGTATTACGTTGCAGCATCAGCTTCTTAATTTCGCTGCTAAGCCAGGGTGGCAACTTACTACGGATAACTTTTGATTTTAGTGGGATATGTTTATTAAAAAGGTATCTGATCTGCTCTTGAAAAAACACAACTTTACCGCTAACAGACTGCGTGCACCTCAGACTATGTTATTCCAATCAGTACACTGAATGTCATACAGCAACTCACTGTAGTTTGCGTTCTTAAAGTCACGAAACTGAAATATGAACTCTTTTGGCCTGTTTTTAAAATCTAAGGTTAAATAAATGAGATCATGTTTCGAGAAACCAGAAGCTTGAACCTGACTATAAAGTAGGATCTTACTAACATCACTAACAAAAAATTGATCAATCAGAGTACTTGAATCACCTTGAAAATGAGTAGGACTTTCTATATTTACAGGGAATAAGTTCAGCGATTTAAAGTTATTTAAATTATTGAAATTCCTATTTTAAAAAATCTTTAAAGCTCCCGAGTTATGGTTATTTTCCAATATTTACTTTCCAGTCAGTCTTTGGGATTCTATAGTGGCAAATCTAGGTATTTTGCAATTTAACTTATTACTGCGGAATACTATAAAAGAAATTGACGTATTTACAGGCACATAGCCGTGAGGAGGGGCGAGAAATGATTTAAAAGAAAATATTTGAATTAAGTTCAGGGTATTAATTATATCCTTGAATACATTTGGTTTCTTCTTACGACAACAGTATCCAGACGACAGATACGTTCACTGTGCAAGTCATCGCTTGAACCTGGCTCTGTCTAATGCCATGTCAACACCCTCGATTCGCAATTGTTTTGGTGTAGTAAGCGAAATAGCCAGTTTCCTTCGAAACCATTCAAATGCAAAAAAGACTTTCCAAAACGCTATAAAAAAAACACGCACCAGAAAGTAGAAAAAAAAACGACTTTTGCGCCTTTGCGAAACAATGTTTATTGAAAGGCATGACATCATTATCTCATTTGTAGAGCTCTTTAAATGTATTGCGATTAGTCTTGAAAAAATATCAACCAAGACGTGGGCGATGCCTTCAAAAGCATAAACTCCCTTACCAGATTTCCTGGTAAGCCTCATTGTATGCGAAAAACTTTTTAGTTTGACACTACTCTTGTATTCGTGTCTGCCATAAATCACACAAAACAAGTCTTAAAATCCCTTAAAAATATAAGAGAAGATTTTTTCAGAGACGCTTTTCAATCCGCATCACAACTTGCCGACGATTTATTTGAAGTTAACATAACAGCTCCGAGGATTCCTTTGAAAAAAACAACACGCTCCAATCCAGACACATCATGTCCTGAAGATTATTTTACAGTTTCTATAATTATTCCCTGCCTAGATTCTCTAATACAAAATCTTACTGACAGATTTATGGTCAACGAGGATGTTATACCATCGTTTCAAGCTCTGCTTCCAGGCTTTGCTGCCGTTAGTTGAGAAAATGAAAATTAAAAGCTAACTCTTTACTTCGATAACGCAATATCCTTGTCAGCTGTTAAAGTGGAGTACATACTCTGGTGCGAAAAAATTTCATCCATTGATCCCTCTACCGATGTTCTGAAACTGCTAGATATATGTGACAAGAGCTATTATAAGCTACTTGCTTACAATTTTGGCCACATTATCTCTTACAACAGCTATCGTTGAAAGAACCTTTTTAACTTAACGATGAAAAGGATCAAAGCAGAATCCCGAGGCGTCGTGGGCCATATAAGACTTAGCGCACTTGCAATGCTGTCTGTTCACTCAGGTATTCATGTGGATCCAGATGAAGTGATGGTTATGTCTAAAAAAATAAACAAGGCGTTTATTGCTGCAAAAAAAACAATATTAAAAGAATTATTATTTATTAAATTCAATTTATAAACAATTTTTGTTTTTTTTTCGTGGGAAGGTGAGAAATTTTCATAGACACTATAGGCCCGGAGCCTATAGTAGTGTGAGATTCATACCCACTAAAAAGCAACCTCCCTTATGCCAACCACGACTGAGTTCACACTCAACAAGCAGTTCTTCTATCGCATTTTATTTCGTTTTTATAAGATATCCTGCAGCCGATTTTCCATTGAAAATTCCTGTGTATCGAAAGGCTTAGTCCTTTTCAGACGGCGCAATAAATTTGTCTCGTCGAGGATCTGTTGAACAGAAATATTCGTATGACCTTGTAATCAATTATTATGTTTTCGCGCAAACATTTTAATTACGTTCTGAACGTTTTCGACTCCTAAGTCTCTGTGGATATCATCGTTTCTAATGTACCACGGCGCATTAACAATACCTCGAAGAACTTTGTTTTGGAATGTCTGTAATGCATTAATGTTACTATTTTTAGTACAACCCCAAAGTTGTACACCATATGTCCAGACCGGTTTCAGCACTTGCTTGTATAACAGCAGTTTGTTCTCTAAGCTAAGCTTGGAATACTTTCCAATAAGCCAGTAAATATCCCTATATCTGATTTCAAGCTCTTCACGTTTTTTCTTAACGTGTGCTCTCCATTTTAGTTTAGCGTCGAGTGTCATACCGAGATATTTGGCCTCGTTCGCGCAAGGAATTCGTACTGCGTTGATAAACACCGGTGGATTCTCATTTGAAGTTCACGTGGACAGACTTGTTTTCATTAAGCGCGATTCGCCAAGTCTTTGTCCAATTGTTAATCCGTGTAAGGGCACGTTGCAACTTGGCAGTTGCTTCTTCGACTGTTTTAGCCGTTGCCAAAATGGTCAGTGTCATCAGCAAATGTGGCTAGGACAGTGTCGTCCGTTTGCGGTATATCGCGGGTAAAAAGCAAATATAGCAGAGGGCCAAGTACACTTCCTTGCGGCAGCCCCGCCTTTATTGTCTTAAAAGTGGAATATTCGTTTCCGTGTCTCACACGGAAGAGTCGGTCTTCCAGGTATGAATCTAAAATACGAGACAATTGCTGGGGTAGAGCTCGAAGTTTATATTTAAGGAATGAGCTTGAACAGACTAACTTACACTCGATTGCTCGTTCAATTACATCGGTTATTCGATGCACTTGGCCAACTGTAGAGTGTTGGCTTCTAAAGCCAAATTGATGATCAAGCAAGAGGGAATTTGTGTCGGTAATTGGTTTAAGACGATTAAGAAGGATTCGCTCGAAAACCTTCGATGTAATCGGGAGAAGCGATATTGGTCTATATGACTTGACTTCAGTCAGCGGTTTACCGGAACTATAATAACTTCGGCTACTTTCCACTGGTGCGGTACATGCTCTAATCTAATGCTGGCATTTATAAGATAGAGCAGCTTTAGCAAACTTTTTTTCGGCAACGCTTTAAGTATCTCTCCCGTTATTAAGTCATATCCCGGGGCTTAATTGCGCTAAAGCGTGTCTATAACTTGTCTAAGTTCCTTAAGTGCAGCCTTTTCTACTGGAAAGTTTGTCGTCACGTCTAGCGTATTGACATTCTCTGGAAGCACTTCCCCGTCTAATGGTTTAAACGTTTCTGCAAGATGGTCGGCGAAAACATTAGCTTTTTCCTTATCTTCTTTCGCCCAGTCATCCTGATTTCTTCTTATTGGCGCCACGTGTATTTGGGGCTTTCGAACACTTTTAATGGCTCTCCATATGGAGTAGTTGTATCCTTTGTCGCTGTGAGTCTTTCAAGGTAGTTATTAATACCTTGGTTATTGAAGTCCTTGATCGATTTTTTCAACAAGTTGCAGAGCCTATTGAAGGACGTTTTATCTTATGGTGCCCGGGTTTCATGCCACTTTATCCGTGCTCTTCGTTTCTTCTTTATCATTTCTCTGGTTTCCGGTGGGTATCTTATGCCGACTTTGGGAACTTTGTTCGATTCGCTGGGAGTGTTATTCCAGGCCGCTTGCTGTATGATTTCAACGAAACGTTCAACTTCTTTTTCAAGTTGATACGGCGTTCTAAGTGATACTTTCAACTCAGTATTGTCTACAACGTCTATTCGGAAATCTTCCCAGTGAGTTTTTGGTGTTAGTTAATCTGGGTGGTCTTTGTTTCTTAACCAAGGATTCGCACAGTGAGAGGATAACTGGAGAATGATCGGAGGAAAGATCGAAGCTTTCTTCAACTTTGACGTAACTAGCGTTTACTCCTTTTCCGATAAAGAAGTCTATTAGATCGGGTGTTTTGGCAACATCCGAGGGCCAGTATGTCGACTTGCCTGTTGAGTAAAAGTAGCAACCACATTCCATACCAGCCCTGTAAAGAGTTTTCTAATTTTTGTATACAGAATTACTTCTTCGAAATTGAACAAGCCTCCCCGAAACAAAATCATGGCTACGGGCCTGCCTATTTACCTAAACGTCATCAAACGTTTTATTTAATACGCTTATGGTTTTCTTAAAATTTAAAAATAAAAACATCTGTATGCTTATACCATAATCAAATTGCGGCGGATACCAAATCAAATTGTCTTTAATCGGCCATTAGCTCTACCATGGGCACACTTTATGATAACAAGGTATGAATGGACTTTATTTTTTTAAAGAGGGTTTCAATAACCAGAGAAGTTGAGGCGGCGAGAGATTCAAGATTTGGGTACTGGTGATGACTCGGAATATTGGACAGTTAGCGGCATACATATGTATTTTATAGATTCATAATGTATCACGTTTTCATATTGGACAATAATATCAGGAGGTATATGAAGATATTCACCGTGTGTGTCTCCCTAGTTCCTTCTTAATGAAGCCAATAAATTCGGTAATGACATTTTCATGGAATGGAATGTCGAAGGTTAATTTCGAGCACGTTTGTCATTCACATACGAGTACATATATGCATATGTTGAGTTGTTAAAAATATTTGAGTGCTTACAGTGCTGTACAAACGAATAATAGCATACTAGCACAATCCAATATATTTTGTGACTTTGGGGCGCTATAAAAATCCCTACAATTTGTGTTTGAAAGCACTTTCTTTGGGTAAAATAAACATTCAGACTTTTTTTTAGGAAATAGTATTCAGAATAGTACCTTCTTACTCGTACCTTAAATATAAGTTGTTCGCCCAGAAAATACCTAATCTTTTGCTGTTCCATAGATCTCTAACTGATATTATTTGTACGTGACGACAACAATATATGGACGGGTTTTTACTATTCTCATATGCAAAATGCAACCTGCCAACTAGGCCTACGTGCTTACACTTGTTGTTTTAAACAACTTATCTAAGTAAAAATGTATCTTAACGATGCAACCAAAGCAAGTGATAATTGAAATCAACGATAAAGAAAGAAACTCGTCACAAAAGCAACAGCAAGACCCCTTGTTTCGCGTCTTTATCATGTGAATCGGAGAAGGCAACCGATAGAGACTACACACGAGCAGCAGCACTAGCACTAGTCCAGCACAGCACACCAGCATATTTATGTATTTTTTGAGAAACCAGATACCAGACCCTGACAAAGTGACGAGCAACAAGCTCCTAGCACTGGCTCCTACCCTGTTCCTACTAAAAAGAGAGTAGGAGACGGAGAGCCAACAACCAACAACCAACGACAACTGACAATGGCGACAACTACGACGACGACGACGACGACGACGTTTGGATTTTGGTCACAACACAACAAGTGAAATAACTGCACACACCTGTGGAATAACTTGAACTTCCACGCTTCCACCTGACTTTACCCTATAGAAACGAGTAAGCAACAAGTATGATATTTACTCGTAGTCGTAGATAGATACTCGATCGCTCTGGGATAAAGTTGTGCGCGCACACTCAGTTAGTTTTCTTTCACGAGGCAAACATTTTGGTTGTGCGTCGGTAGTGTCAGTGCTCTGGCAAGACAAGAACTCCCAAGTTTTTGTTTTTTCTGTTTTTTTTTTTTCTATACGAATATACAATATCTTTGGAAAACTCGCCGTGCGAGTAGATACTTTCGAAATTCGAAATTGTTGTGCGTTCTTCAATTTCATTTTGCTATCCAGTTTCTTTATTTTGATTTTGAAATAGATATTTGTGTGCGATTTATTTGTTCTTATTATTAATTGTCAGTGTCAGTTGAAAAGTTAAAAACTACGAATACGAATACGAATACGAATATTCGTTCGTGCCTAACTTAATGGTTTTTCTTGGCGCTTCATTAAGTGAAAACTAGTTGTTGCAAATTGCCCGAACATTCAGTGGTGAATAAAATCCATGGGATCCAACATACAAGTACTCGTACAACATACCAGATATGAGATGTGAGAACCTAACTACAGCAACTCGCTTCGGAAGTGTCGAAAGAGAATAATAATAATTATTCATAAATAAAGTTGTGTGAATTGCGTCATTTTTAATTTTAAGGCTCACTTAACAGACGGAAAACGGAAGAACGGAAAAAAGGAAAAGTAACTCATAGCGGTTTTTGTGAATTCACCTTAACAAATAAATCAGTGAGCTTTACAACGGAAAATTGGCGAAACCAAACGAAATCGATTCATAACTTTCGAAGATCATACTGATCGGGCTGTGATCATCGGTGAAAATTTGCTAAACGCGTTTTCGAAAAAAAAGTGAGTGTGTATGAATATTTTTGGAGGGAGATCGCCAACAAAAGTTCTGCAATAAAAATTCTTTGCTTCCAATTGGAATTGCCACATTAAACCATCAAGGCAAATTCAAGTGTGATTACTGATTAGCATGCATAATACGTGGAGCAGTTGAATCTTCTACTTCGGGTCTAAACGCGACATGTACGAGTGAATTTGTTTGCCAATAACAAAACCATTCTCCAATATTGGCGGCACGAATCAGAAAACAATTCTGGCTGTCATAGTTACGAGCATATTGTTTCAATCAGTTTTCTGATCCTACTCATATACTCACGGATACTTCGACTTCGGCTTCGTCTATCTGGCCTGCATATGGTAGTGAATTAAAGGAAAAATTATATATTTAAAAAAATCCATACTTATTGTATGTATGACATACAATATATATGAATATAATCGACGCGTACTCGTACCATTGGCATACTAATTAATTTCGATTTAGAGAGAATTCCTTATTGTTTTGCAGCAGTGTGGCAGAAGTAGTAGGCTAAGTAGTTAGTGGCATCGGTCTGGTGCAGGGAAAGAAATTCTTTTAAAGTTCTTGTGTATCGCTTGTTTTGTTTTGTTGCTATGGATAAATTTGAAGCTTCTTCTTCTGTTTCATCGTTGCAATGAAGTGAAACCGCTGACTTGGAGTACGACTGTTTTCTTTTTGTGTCTTCTTCGTATGGTGGCGCCCCGAAAAATTCAGGAAAATTAAGACAAGAAGGTAAGCTTCATATTGAAATTTTTTTTATTTGCATTTTTACATACATATGCTTATAGCTTTAACAAATTTTTTGTGTGTGCTTTTGAGTAGTAGGTTCTGGGAAAGAAAGTAGGCCGTGGTAGTAGTTGTGTATACATTGCACGAATGAATACAAATCGGCAATGGGTAAAGTTCTTGACGCACGTGACAATTTTGACACGGTTTGTTTTTCTGTTTGTATAGTTTAACATTCTTTAAATTGCGAATAAGTATCCTTTCCCATATGGTAATTCCAGAAATACGAGTAACATGAGAATCAGATTTTAGTCAACACAGCTTTGGCTTTGAATTCAAAAAACGTCATAGGACCAGACAGCGGACACACGTTTTTTTTTTTTTTTTTTTTTATAATGAGCGCGCGCTCAAGGGGTTTGAGTACCCTTAAAGTGATTGTACACAGCGCGGGCAAAGGAAATTTAGGGAGGAAGAAAAGAGAGGTACCGATGTACATTGTTTTTAAATGTTTGCAAGTTATAACGACCAGGAAATACAGAGATCGGCAGGGCATTCCATAAGCGAGTTGTACGGCTTAGGAACGAATCACGATATTTTAGAGTACGTCCGAAAATGGGCTTGAGGGTATACTGATGAGCATTCATAGCGAGACGGGTGTTACGGTTGAAAGTTTGAATGGGCGGAATGCTACTGGCGATTTCAGTGGAGCACTGGTGGTGGAAGTAGCGATAAAACAAAGTGAGACACGAGACATTTCGTCGGTGTTCGAGGGTGTCCATTGATTGACTGATATTAGTATCGTCAATAAGTTTTATCGCACGGTTTTGAATCCTATCTAGCAGGTGCAGAGATGTTTTAGGAGCACCTGACCAGATGTGGGAGTTGTACTCCAATTTTGGGCGGATGAATGCCTTATATATTGAGGCCAGATCAGAGGGGGTAAAATATTTCTTACATCGCTTGAGGAAACCTAGACATTTCGCAGCATTTTTGACGACATCGAATATGTGGTCATTCCAACGTAAGTTGTCATTAACACACATACCGAGAATGGAAAGTTTTTCGGTTTCGACGATGCAAGTGCCATTCATGGATAATGGCTGGGTGTTTAAATTTCGCTTTAAAGACAGCAGACAGCATTGTGTTTTGGAAGCATTAAATTCCACTCTATTGATAGTTCCCCAATTGGTTATGCTGTTGATATCGGAATTTAATGAGCTTAGCATACGCTGCCGTTCTCGTACTACAGCCGAAGAGCAGGGCCGTGAGTCCGGGAACGAATATGAAAAGCAGAGAGTACTGTCATCAGCAAAGGAATATATTGGATTAGAAGTAGCAGACAAGAGATCGTTAATGAAAATTAAAAAGAGTGTCGGTGACAGAACAGAGCCCTGGGGCACACCAGCATTTATTTTGTGAATATCAGACTTGAAACCGTCCAAGACAACTTGAATTGAACGTTCCGAAAGGTAATTTCTAATCCATTGAAGAAGAGAGTCGTCGATCCCAAATGCACGCATTTTCGACAAAAGAGCTTGATGCCAAACTCTGTCAAATGCCTTAGAAATATCAAGTGCAACTATCTTGCTTTCGCCAGATTGATGTACGCTTTGGTTCCACTTTTCGGTGAGACATGCCATCAAATCACCAGTGGACCTGTTGCTACGAAAACCGTACTGCCGGTCATTGAGAAGTTTTCGTGTTTCGAGATATTTCATGAGCTGACGATTTATCAGTGTTTCCATGACCTTGGAAAGAAGGGACGTAAGTGCAATGGGTCTGTAGGAGGAGAGAGAAGATGATTCGCCTTTTTTAGGGACGGGCTGGACAAATGCTGTTTTCCATCTGCTCGGGAAGAGTCCTAAAGTGTAGGATTGATGAAAAAGCTTACGCAGTGGTTTTGCCAGCGAGGAAGAACACCTCTTCAGAAGAAGGGGAGATATACCATCTGGACCAGCGGATTTATGTATGTTGAGATCTTTAAGTACTCTTGCTACTACACGAGTGCGAAAGTAGATTCGTCCCATTGAAGATTCGACGCACTCAAGTGTAGGCGGAGATAAAGCACAATCTGGGAGTGTTGAGCTGGCCGCAAAATGTGCAGCAAGCAGATTGGCCTTATCCAAAGAGCTGACAGCTGGAATGTCATTGTAAATGAGCGTTGGGATGGAGGATGAGGCGGAATTTCTAATGTTTTTGACGAACGACCAAAAATTTTTACTGCCTTTGGGACATTGCAGTATTTTTTGCCTCAGTTTTTGGTCGTATAGGAATTTCACACGCTTAAGAAAGGCGTTGCAGTCATTTCTGGCTCGTTTGAACTTTTTTCGGTTTTCCTCTGTCGGGTTGGTCTTGTAGGACCGAAAAAACATTTCTCTAACCCTGACGGCCTCTTTACAGCTCGAGTCGTACCATGCCTTTTCTTTTGGTTTGATACTCTTCATCCGATGAGGAATAAAGGATCTCATTCCAAAGAGAATGGTGTCTGTAATCATATCAGCAGCGGCATCCACGTCGTTATCGAGGAAGCATAACGACCAGTTAAAATTCCTAAAGAAGCTGTTAAGACCGCTCCAGTTGGCTTTCTCGTATTGCCATACGGTTCTTTTAGGAATTTTTTCTCTAACTGTGTGGTCGGTGTACGAGAAATTAGCTGATATGACACAATGGTCCGACGAGCCTAGAGGGGAGAGCACATCAATGGTGTACTTATCAGGGTGAGAGGTTAAAAACAAGTCCAGGGTGTTGGCGGTATGACTATCAACGTCTGGTATTCGCGTGGGCTCATTTACAAGCTGCGTTAGGTTGTTTTCCGCAGCGAAGATCTCAACACACCGTCCTTCGGGTGTTGTCTGTCCAGAATGTCGAAGCCACCCAGAATTGTGTATATTGAAGTCGCCCGTAATAACGATTTCAGTATGAGGATACAGGGATACAATTCTTTGAATGGAGTCAGACAGCGCATCAAACTCGTTAAAGGTTGAATTGCTGTCCAGTTTGGGGCTTCTATAAATAAAGCAGTAGTGTATAATTTGCTTACGGAGATGGAATTTTAACCACATGAAGTTGAATTCCGGATTGGAACATGGATCACATTGTGGTGGAGTTTGGTAAGCTACATCACTACGCACATAAATAAATGGCGTTAAATAGATTCATTTTCGTTTTATATTTCTTCCACGAATAGGCAATTGTTTACTTTATGTGTGGAGTTTGTGGAATTTGCGTTCCAGGAGAAGTGTCAAATCGTCCGATTTAGATGGCCAACTGGCCGATTGTGTAACAAATTGCGCCTTCTTGCTGAAGTGACATGTTTACCAAGTAAAGCTCCTCCAATTCTGCCTATGTAAGTTCAGTTTTCAAGTTCTGACCGCCTCCCACCATTATCGTTTTTAAAGGAGTATACAGGGCGTATATGTCGAAGACTTTAATGTGACATTCCTTGACATATTTTGAGTGCAAATCTTTGGTAAGGTTCTAACAAAGTTCATTCCATTCCTTGTCCAATTTTTCTTGGACTTCCGCAGCTTTCTCCTCAATCGTATGGTTCAAGTCATCCAATGTTGTTATTTCTGATAAATAAACAATATCCTTCAGTCGCCCCCATAAATAAAAGCCCATTGGGGTCAAACCCAGAGACCGTGAGGGCCACAGAATGGTTCCATCCCTCCCTATCCACGAATTTTCTAACCGCATGGCCATAGTGTGTGGGGCGCTATCCTGCTGGTACACAATGACTGTTCTTTGTTGCACTGGTATAGCACCACCTTGTTACCAAATACTCGTATGCCTGCCCACACATTGACGTCGAACTTATGCTGAAAAGCTCTATGTTTCATGGAGTGGGGCTCATTTCTGCAGAGGTATGTAAATTGTAGAAATTAGTGATTCCATCCCTGGTGAATGGGTACTCATCTGTCCATAGAATCCGGCCAATAAAGCTGCCTTCCGTAAAGTGTCTTTCCAGAGTTCTTCTTCTCTGAGTCCTGGGGTTTTAACTCCTGTCTTGTGTCTGCTTAGTTGAATAAGACTGGTACTTGGATAGTTTCTGACGAAATGCAAAACGTCTCTGTAGCTGCTAACGCCTTCTGCTAAAGCAGGATGTGAGTCTCCTTTAACTCTTTTCGGCGCGAAAATTTCCTAAGAAAATCGAAAAAACCAAAATTTAGATTTTTAAAAAAAGTACTCCATTTTAATGATATAGACAAAAATCTAAAAAAAAAGAATTATTTCCATATTTTTTACATCTATTTTCTTAAATATAGTATTAAAACTGGTGGGCTAAATTTTGAACCCGTGCACCGGAAGGGTCAGTTTATTTTTTTGTGGTGATCCTGGAAACATGATTTATTTTTTCTCAAACACAGAGGAACTTTACAAATGGAACAAATCCAATTTGTCCTTACATATGCACTTCGTTCTGAAGCGTACTGCGGATCGAACATCTTCGACGGGTACTGCGTTCCGGCTGATGAGCAGCAGACACTGTACGAACTTCATATGGTACGAGAGACTTACAAGCTTTTTTGGCAATAACGGGTGATGATCTTTCCAGCGGGCGTTTATTTTCAATTAGATTTTTCGCAAATAAACCATTTATAATTGAGCGCTGTCTCCATGTCCATATGCGGAAGGTTAACCAAAGAAAAATATCCGGTTCCACCATTTCATGCTTTTTCTGTTCAATTTATATACTGACAACTGCAGTTGGACACAATGCTTTTGATACAATCCCATCTTTATTCTTACCTGAAACCTCACTGGATTTTTCATCGTGGTGAAAATTGGACAGAATATGTACAGACCGCTTATCTTTCCATTTTATAGCGGTTAGGTTTGTGTCACTGTAGAAAAACTCATAGTTTCCCCTTTTCATCTGATTATCTGGTGGGAAACGGGGAAGATATTTTCTCGTGGTATTTACCGTTCCACAGGCTCCACACCAGTAAAATAATTGTCAAAGTACACCACATGATTTTTGTGTTTGAAATCGGACATCAAGCTCCTTACAAAATTTGCTCCAAGATTGGTTTCTGCAGTTCCAAGTGCTTACTGCCCGGTGTAAATGCCAAACCCGTGACAGTATCCCATTTTATCTGCAAGCATGTACACCTTGTATCCCCTTTTTGTCGGTTTCTTTGGCATGTACTGTTTCATATAACTCCGACTCTTGAATTTTATCGTCTATGGCTACTTCATGAGTAGGATTTGCACATTTTTTAAAATTTGTTGAGAGCATTTGGAGCATAGGTTTAATTGTATAAAGTCTATCCTAATTGAGAGCACCTCGTTCACATGTAAATTTCCCAACAGGAACTGATATATGAATCATGTAAATCGTTTAATCGTAAAAAATCGTGTTGGACTTTGAATATCTTTGACGAAATCAGTAGCTCTATAGTTATGTAAACTCCGGTAAAATTTCATCCTGACTATTCTGAATAACTTGAGTCCAGGTACGAGTCACTTTTGAAGGAATATCGTCCTCCCAATCAAAAGATAAGATCAACTGATCTTCCTGACCCTCATTCTGTAAATTGTAACCTGACTCACATGAAGTCACTGAAGAAATATCACAATCAGGTCCTGAAGGAAGTGAATCTGCATCATCGCAGTTCTCTTAAAAATTCATAAAAACTCATGCCAACCAAATTGAGATCTGTCTCTTCATAATCCGACATGACTAAAATAAGTAAACAAGTGGAAAAGCGGAAAGCGGGAAAAAGGCTTACGTAACAGTGGGTCGAAAAACGTACCACTTGTTTTTCTTCTATATTTACGGATTTTCAAGAAAACACACTAAACACTTTATAAATTATAAATTAAAAATATGCAGAAATATTTTATACTGGCAACTGGCAAGAAATATGGGGTTCAAATTGAACCTGTGAAACGGAAAGTGTTAACCTGGAAAATGTTTTAATAAATATCCTGCCATTTTTGGTCCTATCAGGGTATCATCTCAGATATTTCAATCTCTTTCCTTGACTGTTACCGTTGCAGAAACCATAGACATAAACTATGCATGCGTATTCTTGCGTTGAAATATCCATCATCGGAAATATTATAAATTAAACGTTAATGTCTCTGTAAAAAACTACAAACTACAATAGTTATGCAAATAATATTATTTCATAAGAGATCCGTTTATTTTTTTTCAGATGGAATTTTTTTTGGCGAGGTGGTCATAAAATAAACCCATCTAAAAAAAAAGTATGGGATTTATTTACAGCTACGCAATTGGTGCGGCTGTGATTCCCTTACGTACTCGTATCTTATTGCACTTGTTAGATAGTTTGGTGCAGCACCCTGCTACATTTTGAAGAATCAGTGTGTTGGGTTCCATTCTTTCTCGTATCCTCAGCCATTTAAGCGTATCCGGCATACATCTTATTGGTGTTAGTCTATTGCTTCCTAATATGCTTCTGATTGCTTTATTCTGAAGTTTTTCTATCTGACCATTGTTACAGTATGTGTATAAAACAGTCGAGCAATATTCAAAACAAGGTTTAATGATAGTACTATTGTGTACATAATAATGGTATTCATTTATTGTTAGGCTTTCATCTGGATCATTTTCGAAAAAAAAAAGTATCCTCGGATCCTTAAAATCAGGTGCGCTTCGTTGGTCATTAACGAGACTTCCGTATTCCAAGCGAAATGCCAAGTTCCCAAACGGGAAGAAGTGGGATCCTCTTTCAAAATGCGGCAAAGAGTGCGGTTAGAAAGCAGAAGCTGAGACTAAATCTTCGTGTTGTTGTCTCCGTAGTTTCTGTGATGCTCTGTTTCTCAACATCAATATTTCCGATCTGCCAGTTTTAGGTCTGCTCATACGTCTTGAACCTCCAAAAGTCCCGAATTCATCTAAACTGTCCACCTGTTCTTTCGCGTTGAGTATTTGACGGATATTTTCAAGGAATAGAAAAACAATCTTAGTTCTTTGCGGAATTGTGTAGTGTTTCATTGTTTAATTTGTGAAATAGAAAAACAAAAAAGTTACAAATATTTTGCATCAGATTTGTCGCACCCTTTATTTCATAAAACGTAGTGAAAAGCAATATTTTTTATGAGAAGAAACTAAACTGTGAATTGTAAGGATTGCTTCTGTAGATTTCTCTTTTGTTCTTACGGCTTTTGACTTGGACTTTGTGATTCCAATGCATAAGATCTGAGAAAAAAAATGGATTCCAGTAATAGATGAACTAGTCACTGCTGCTTTTGCTTCGACTTCGCTGTATTTAATCTCTTTTAACTTGTTAAGGTACCTTGTCTACTGGATATTCAGAAATGAGACATTGCATTTGCTCCCAGAACTCTATCGCAGCATATTCTTCATATCTAAAACATTTTGTCAATTTAGACTCGAAAAGGGCATAAATTCTGACAACTCTAGACGTGTCTATTGATCCTTGAACTTACCAGTTTTTTGAGACAAAGCTCTTTCTTATTTTTCTTTTACTATTTCTATCACAAAGCCTACAATTTCCCAACTTCTTCGCACGTGCCAAAGGCAATATCTTCATCTAAAAAATGCTAGAATTATTAACAAGGAAAACGAGAAACAAAAAAATTAACAAAATTCTTAAACTGCCATGAAAAAAGATAACACCATTAAAGTCTCCCAAATGAAATATGTATTTATAGCCGACTAATGCCCAAGCCACATATATATACTTTAACTGCAGTCAGGCAGTCCATTTTTATACATATCCTTTTAAAGAAACCAATCTTCCCAATTTTTTTTGCATATACTAGGTGTGGTGAAAAGTACGAGTAACCTCCTTGGGAATGAAGAAACATTTTTTTTCAAGTTTTTTTTATTTTATTCAATATAGTCTCCTTTTAGCTTGGTACACTACTTATTCCAGCGATTTTCCAACTTCTTGATGCCGTCCGAAAAGTAATTCTCCGGAAGGTCTGCAAAATACTCCTCCGTGGCGTCGATGATTTCCTCGCGTGAGCTGAATTTTTTATTGATGAGCCATCTGAGGGAGCCAAATCGGGCGAACACGGTGGATACGACAGCAATTGGAGCCGTGGTTGCGATGCTCTTGTGCGCCGGCGCATCGTCTTGCAAAAACAAATTTTTTTTCGCTTCATGGGAGGCCGTTTTGCAGCGATTTTGGCCTTGAATCGCTCCAATAATGCACAGTAATACTCGCTGTTGATGGTTTTTCCTTTTTCGAGGTAGTCCACGAAGAGTATGCCATGGCAATCCCAGAAAACCGACGCCATAACCTTTCTGACCCATCGAGCCTCCCTCGGCCGCTTCGGAGCACTCGTGCCGGCTTCAGTTCATTGCCGTTCACTCATTCTGTTCTCTGGTATGTAATAGTGGATCCAAGTTTCATCAATAGTTACCAATCGACGCCGCCCGACTCCGCACCAGCAAATCCAAACACTCTTTCGAAGTGCTCTCGCGTTCGTGTTTTTGGTCAGGAGTGAGCATGCGCGGCACCCAGCGTCAGGATAACTTTTTCATATGCAGAATATTGCCCAAAATATGGTGTGTGCGCTCAGAACTAATCTTTGTGGTATCTGCTAGCTCGCGCACTTTCACTTTCCTGTCATCCAACATCATTTCATGTATTTTTTTGACATTGTCCTCTGTAACCGTATCGGTGGGCCAGCGGACTTGATCGGTTGTAGGGTTATGGGAACCACGAAACTCTCGAAACCAATATTTGACAGTGTAATCTGACGGAGCATTAGCCCCATAATATTTATCCAACTTTTCTTTTGTTTCCTTCCCCGTTTTGCCTCTCAAAAAATTATGTTTTATGAGAGAACGAAAATCGTTTTTGTCCATACTCAACATGATGCCAAAACACGTCAACAACAATCAGCTGTCAAAAAAAAACTAAAGACAGTATCGCACTGAAATTTGGCATGTCTTCCTAAATATGAACGGACTTCAAGGCACCATAACCTTTCTTGCAGTAGCAGCGCATTCTGGCGGTCAAGGAGGTTACTTTTCACCCCACCTAGTAAATAATAAATAATAAACTTATTTTGCGGGGGCAAAATTCCAAACCAGCTGTTATCTAGTGAATTTTATGGGGCTGTTATGAAGGAATACCCCATTTTCGAATTGTGTACTCGTACATAGTTTGAACAAGTTGGGTCGTATCTTGGAAACTACTGTACTACTATAATATTTGATTGCAATTTTGATCATATGATCACCTCGATTACCATCCTCTCAGTCCAATTTTTAAGTACTTTTTTGAGTAAATCGGCCTTTACATCACGTCGTCAATAGTTGCTGCTTTATCCGGATATACCTTCAAGTGATTGAGAATGAAATAGGCGAGAGGTGTCAAATAAATTGACCCGGCAGACAAATTAGTAGTTTCATTCCGCGAAATCACCTTCTCCCCATATTGTGATTTCAATAAATCGAACGCCTAACTTAATGTATGGCATGCGATGAGTATCAGTTATATTTTCGTAACGATCTGGATTGAACGTAACACGAGCCGCAGGGTCACTTTCGATATGATAACCACCGATGATGCAACCAAATGTTAAATCATCCGTCGTTAGACCAATCGGATAAGCAGACGAACGACTGCTCGCACTAATAAATGGACGAAGCGCTTTGAAAATAAACGGCGTAAGTTTTTCCATCGTCGTGAGATGCATTGAACAAAATGCCAAAGTATATGGTATAGTCCTACTAAATCTAATAGTTGTCCCTGTCGAAAGTCCTTTAACTAATCATGAATGAATGAAAATGTTTTATTTTATTTTTACAATACTTTCAATTTACAATAGTGCGGTTACAAACAGTAGTATTATTTAAGTTTACAAGTGATTAAAAAGGTTCTGTTAATAATGTTTGACTTATGGTATTTCGTTTACTTTGTAAATAAAAAATTTAGTTTAAAACTTTAGTGCATAATAATAGTGGTAGTTAATTATTATTTTTACTATCTCACAAAGAGCAATTCTAGCAGATATTTTTTAATTTCTTTCTTTCTTTTCTTGAAGTTCCGAATATTTTTTAAATTTATGGTAATATCGTCGGGATAATAAATCTAAGTTCTCTGTTCCCGTCATCTCAACATCTCAAGTGCTCTTCTTCTGGTGTTTTGGTTATGTCTTATTAGCTGTAGGAACCTTTGATCATCCATATAATATTGTAATGCAGTCATGCAATAAATTGCGTTTATATCTAGGACTTTAAAGTCGACATTATTACGTTTAATCAGTTTAATTAGACGATGTTGTAGGTTCAGTATCTTGTCTAGATGAGTTTTTGAGGCGTTACACCATGCCAGGATCCCATATCGGATTCGTGATTCTGCTAACGAGTAGTATACTTGTTTAAGAACTTCGAAGTTTGAAAATCTTCTTAGATAAACCAAGGCAAACAGGGTGCTTTTAAGTTGAAGCCGTAATAACGACTCCGAGATACTTCACCTTTTTGACAACTTCGATTGACTTGTTGTTGGCTGACAATGGACATTGGTCGTTTCGGTGATATATATTGAATATATCTTCTCGCTTAAATGGGTGGCGTATATGCATCACTTTTGTTTTGGTAGCATTGATAATTAATCCATGATCATGACACCACTTAGATACGTCATCAAATTGCTCTTGAAGTATTTGTATTGCTGAGCTTAGTTGTTTGTGTTTTACTATGATGGCTATATCGTCTCCATATGCGTAGACTGAACAAAATGGGGCCCAGTTCGGAACCTTGTGGAACACCGTATACACTAGATTTTTTCTGACTCAAAGTTGTTGATACCTTTACTTTAATTGTTCTGTCAGTTAAGTAGTTTTTGAGCCACTTTGACAAGTGTCCTCTTACACCAATTCTATTTAAGGTTTCTAAAAGCTTTTGTCGTAGGCTTTACGGAAGTCGATGAATAGCAGAAGAACGTGATGGTTTCTACGACTGAAATGATTGCGATTGGTCTATAATTTTCAGCTTTGCTTTTAATGCCACCTTTACAAATAGGACGAATAATAGATGTTTTCATGAGTTTTGGCACGCAACCTTGTATCAGGCTACGATTAATTATGGTTTCTACCACAGGCGTAAGAATTTCAGCATTTATTTTGAGATCAACTGGTCGTATGTTATCTGCTCCAGGGCCTTTATTGATGTTTATTTTGCTCAGGGTTTTAAATATCTCTTCCTCGCTAGCTTCTTCGACGTATATACTCTCTTGTTCTCATGGCTTAAAGTTTGTGTTTTAGTATTGCACATATGCATAATGTTTGGTACTTGGTTTGCGAATTGGTCCGTAAATTTGTCCACAATATCGCAGTCACCGTTGACATTTGTTGAAAAGTTCGTTTGATCGTAGCGATGATCAATTTCGTAATTACAAATAATTTTCGTGGGGCGGAATAAGAACATCATAGTCCATTTTACTGATGGCAACATTTTTATCTTACCAGCTAGTGTACGCCATTGTTATGTGCTTACTTCTTTTCAGCTAATTGTTCGCATTGATGTAAATTTCTCGGACTATGCGTCTCTGCTATAAATAAAATTGAAGCTGTGTGAGAAGCATGTATTGGCTTTTTTTCAAAAATGTAATTATTACACGGGTTTTCAAAAAGTTTTGTAGAATCCAATATTTTGAAAATTTACCACTAAATCTACAACAATGAAACTAAATTCCGAATTCGAAACTGCGATATGAAATTTCTTATACTTTTGTTCCTGGCATTAATTATTAAAACAACTGAGATCCCTGGTGATAAAATATTCATAATTAAAGCGTGTCTCGTTTTTTTTATCTTCTTCCATTTTTATATAACTTGAAATACAAAATGTTTCTAAGTTATTTTCAAAAATCTGTGGTTTAACTGTCATTTGAAAATGATTTTTGAATTTTTAGACTAACAATAAAAAAAAGCATTGTTCAATCGATGATACATGATTACTGAAGACTGAAGACGGTTTCTCTTTTAAGAGAAAATCCTATTTTAATAAATAAAAAAAAAATATTCAAATTTCTTATGACATTGGAACCAATCAAGGCAATTCAAAGACATTTTTTTGATACAACTGAGAGAGATATGAATATTTATACTAAATCATTCAGTGTAATCAATTAGGAACAGAACTTGTTTGTATAGACTTTGACATAATAGACTTTTTATTTGCATCACCATTAGACGTTTTATAATTAAGGTCCTAAAGATTGAATCTTCCATTTTCTATCACAGTCATCAGACCTCAAGTTGTAACAAAAAAACAAATCGCTGTTTTCATTTTGAATGCAAGCACGGAATGCATCTATCCAATTCCGTACAGTAGTGAGAGTGTTTTCAATCTGGTATTTTTAGCATTTCTTCCGATAAAATTAAAAGTAGACAACTTTTTTTCTCCATTCTTCGACTTCATTTGGTAGCATGGTATACAAGTATTTTGTATGTTTGTATTTATATACGAAAACCAAGATATACCATGATATGAAGATACTTGTTTCTTCGACTTTTAATAGGACACACGGTTTGTAATTAAACTTGAATATCTAGTTAGATCCAATAGTGAGAATATGTGTATGGACATACATAAATAAAACTACAATATCCACCAACAATGACAAAATACAAAAAAAACAAAAAAAAATAACATGCCCATCCATAGAAAAGAAGAAGAGAAAAATCTCGATAATTTACTTCTAAATTTAGAAAACCAAAAATGTTTTCTTAACGAATCTAACTTTCGATTTCTATTTTGTTTGTTCGGCTACAGGAAATTCTTGAGGGAAAACATTTTGTCAATCAACTCTGATGTACAAGTATTCGTATGTATCATACTTGCATTTTCAGTAAATCTTTTAGAAATTATAATATGTAAGTGTGCTGGTAGAGATTGTGGAATGTGAAGAGGTCTACTGAATAACACAGAGGGTTGTTTTTTGTTTTTTTTTTATTTATTTCCAAAAATAGACTATGTAAATAAAATTGTAGGAGTGAACTTCTGAACCTATAGGGATCATTTGTAAGCAGATTGAAGAGCATAGCTTCCTGAGTTGTAATCGAATAGAGTTAGAGTGATAACAAGAAAATAAGAATTATTGATAAAATACTTTTTGAATTGGTAATGCATTTTAAGTCGACGAACATGAGAAATTCGGAAGATAACGTTTGACAATAATTTATGGTAAATTTACTTTGTATGGAAAAGATTCTTAACACGAAGTTGAAAAATGTTTAAATTAGAATCCATAAGACACATTTCTTTAACATGGCAAACATTTTTTATAGACCGTCATTTAGTATTTTAGGTTAGTACTCAAATTGAGATGAATTCTTTGGCTTACACTTATGTATTTACTTATATGGGGTTTTCCAATAAGGACTTGACAACTTTTTTTTTTAAATAAAACGCAAACCATTTGAGATATTTCAAAAACTTTGCTATCGGCTTGAAGTGCAATGAAAATATTTATGAATGGAACTCGACTTCGTTCATATGGCCACCGCGGGCACGTTTGCAGCGGTCGATTCGTTGGACCCAATTTTCAACGACTCGGCCACATATTTCGGCCGAAACGGCTGCTATTTCGCGTTCAATGTTGTCTCTGAGCTCTTCCAATGTCGTCAGCGTGTTGGCATAAACCAATGAATTAACGTATCCCCACAGAAAATAGTCAAGCGGCGTTAAATCGCACGAACGAGGCGGCCAATCGACTGGCCCATTTCTTGAGATAACACGCTCACCATACTTACTCTTCAATAAATCGATTGTAGCGTGTGCTGTGTGGCTTGTGATGCCATGTGGCTGTTGAAACCACATGTCGTCCAAGTCCATATCTTCCAATTCGGGCCGAAAATAATCGGTGATCATGGCGCGATAATGCTGACCATTCACAGTAACGTGACGATCGTTATCGTCGACGAAAAAATATGGCCCAATAACGTCGCCGGCATGCAAACCGCACCAAACAGTTATTTTTTGTGAATGAAGTGGTGACTCATGAAGCACATGTAGATTTTCACCCGACAAATAACGCATATCTTGCTTATTGACGAACCCATTGAGCCAAAAATGAGCTTCGTCACTGAAGATGATTTTGCGATGAAATTCATCATCTTGGCGCAATCGGAGAACGTACGTCGCTTCAAATGGTCCATCGCAAAATACGCCATAATGTGGTCTGAGCGATGCCCAATTCTTGAGAACGCCGTGGAATTGACTGATTTGGATCGTTTGCTACGGACGCCTGAGCTGCAGCGATGTTTTCGACACTTTGACCAACCCATTGTCTCACTGACACGGCAACATCACACAACGAATATGTACACTCAAATTTTTGCACTAAACTTGTTATTGCCTGCCTACTAGGGCGAGAATTACGACCGAAAATTGGAGTTAACGCTCTTAAAGTTGCAGTCACCGACTCCGAATTTCGTCAGAAAATTTTTATAATTTGCAGACGTTGCTCGTTCGTGTACTTTACCATGATGAAAATGTTGAGTATACTGAACAAATTGACAGTGACAGTTTGATGATTAGTGAAAGAGTGCGTTCACAAAATAAATTCAAAGTGGTCAAGTCCCTATTAGAAAACCCTTTATATATATACAGGGTGGGCCATATTGTATGACCCTTTACGCCCTTTGCTTTAGAATGTCGGCTGTGGCTTTTGTAGTATGTGTCGTTGCTCAGTCCAGCTGTAGCAACAAATGCTCCAGTCCCAATTCGTCCAATTGAGGGGTAAAAAATTCACTGATCATGGGTCTGTAGCGCTCACCATCCACAGTGACCGTTTGGCCTGCGCCATTCTAAAAAAAACCTCCTGCGGCGTAAACAGTACACCATGTAGTGACTTTGAGTGGATGTAATAGCTCTTCGTGGATAGCGGATTTTCAATGCCCCAGAATCGAAAATTCTGTTTATTCCCGTATCCATATAGAAGGAAATAGTCCTCATCAATGCGTCAAAATCACTGACTAATTGTTCATCCAATTCATCCAGTATATTGTTTCATTGCTTATTCGCACAAAATCTAATTCTGTTTGCTTCACAAATGTCAGAACCGAATTGACATTCGGTTACTTACTCGTAGGTGGCGCTGCAGTTCGGGGCCTCTCCAGTTAGTCCGGTCTTTACCTAACTGCCTCCAGTTGTGCACTCCTAGTCGGTTGATATCCCATTCTATTTGCCCGCGCAACCGAAAGTGAGATCTTCCTCTACTGCGTTGTCCCCTCGGGTCAGATTCGATGACTCTGCGGGCCGGAGAATTGTGTCCATTTACTCTACATGACCTGACGCGCAGTTTGCTGACTAGATCGATATCGCTGTAAAGCTCGTATTGTTCGTCGTTGAATCTTCTCCTCCAAATCCTTTCAACGTAAACGGGATCGAACATTTTTTGAAGGATTTTTCTCTTGATACGGCTGAGTATATCATCATCCTTATGACTACACTTATGATCCCAAAGCTATTGTTAAGTTTTTCGAAAAATAGGACAGAAATAGAAAGAAAGCTATTTGGGCTCAGGGACTATTTCGTTCAATGGGTGCCATCCAACATTTAATGGGGAGACTAAATTATTAGTGTAATTTTACTTGTTGTTATATACCAGGCAACTACTCTTCTTACATGATTTTAGTTGTCTGAAAACAGAATGCTTTCGGGAGCGGTTGGTATTGAACGCCGAACCGTCCGATGGACAATTCCATACACTACCATGGTAGACAAAGCCTTTTACTACCTCGAAATTTTAGCTGTCGACTGTCGACGTTCTGTCCAATTCTTCGATGTAGTGGTCTCTTCTTATTTTATTTACCGCCAAACCTATTTTGGCGGCTTCAATTTCAATACTTGCGAACGCATCGATGACAGACGGCTGAGTTCTCCCAATTATGTCGATATCTGTACGCTAGTTTCGCACAGACCTTTGAAAGATTGTACCTCCGGTGTTCACTTGTGAGTTCCACACAATTCTTTTAAGCATGATGTTAAATAAGTCACATGACAATGCGTCACCTACTCGAAAACTTTTTTTGACACCAAACTTTTGGGTTAAGTCATTACCGATCTTACCGGAGCAACCAGCGTTCTCAATAGTCTTTCTGCACAGAAGCGCGAATTTGGCAGGAATGCAAAAACTAAAAAGGCTCTGTATAGCTCGTCTCCATAAATGCTGTCATATGCGGTCTTAAAATCGATGAGAAGATGGTGGGTATCGATGTGGACCGCACTGATAGGGACCAATCAGGCATCCACATAATATGGCAGATATCATCTTGTATGCTATGTTGAGGAGATTTATATTTCTATAGCTAACGCAGTTGAGAGTTTTTTGTCAATCGGCCATACGGTGCTGAGATTCCATTCATCAGTCATGAATACCTCGGCCGTTAAACCGTCAAATTCAGCTGATTTGTTGAATTTTAGCTAAGACATTGCTATTCTTACTTCGTTCTTGTCAGGTGGATGGAATATATCATCGACTACGCTGAACGGTATATAATGCCTGATAACCGGATGTTGGGCTTCTTCGCCGTTGTTCAGCCTACAGAAGACGTTGTTCCATATTCTCTGCACCGACTGTACAAAGTTTCCTTCTTCTTCTCTACAGGCTGTACGGGTATTTTTGTATTGACACATTCTTTTTACCTGTTGGTAAAACTTCCGTACGTTGTTCCTGGATTTCAACCACTCTGTATCTTCGAACGCGTGCTTCTTGTCCGCTTTTTTCTTCTTCTGGAGAAGCCGATGTTCTCCCCATCTCTTCTGCTCGTAGAGTTCACGAACAGCTCTCGTCATTCGGTGCACTGCCGCTTTGTACGCTTCTCTTTTAGCTACATGTGCTTGCCGCATTCTCCATCAAACCAAGGATTTATTGGTGGTATTCGGGTGAAACCCAGTACATCAGTTACGGCGTCTCTGTTGGCAGCGTTGCGGCTGATCGTATGTACTTGATGATGTCGATATACGAATTGTAGAGAGATTTCGGGATACGCGTTCGACGAAGATTCTGGCGGTCTCTTGCGATTGCAGCTTTCTTACGTTATATCTTCTCTTCATTATTGTGGCTGCAACAAGGTGGCTACCAGGAGGTCCAGAATACTGGAGCAATACCTTACGCATATCCCAAAATGATTAATTTGATTCAGCGTTTGATGATCCGGAGACCGTCAGCTCCCCTTGTGTATATTGAGATGAGTAAAGCAACCATAGTAATATGTATTTCGCCCCGGTACAAAGTCAATAAGCTTAAGTCCATTGCCAGATGTGTCCTAAGTCCTTGTGTTAAATCGCCTAGTATCTACTATTTTAATGTCATACTCCGGACTTTGCTCATACGTCCTTGTCTTCCGTTGGGGCATGGACGCATATTAGACTCGCTTACAAGTCGGAAGTTCAAGACTTCTTGCCTAAGTATGCCGCATAAGGCAGATCCACATTCGAATAAAAGCTGTTTCTTTTCCTTCCTATACGGAAACAATTGTTTATCTCACAATTTTTCATCCTCCTTATGTACTTCCTGGATGGCGGTGATATTTGTGTGATAGCAGTCAAGGGCATCTGCTAATTGTTCGACTGCACGTGTCCTTTTAAGACTCCGAATGTTCCACGTGCAGATACGAAGTTCGTTGTTCTTTAAATATTTGCTAGGGTCATCACCAAGGACTCCATTTTTATCTGATGCCATTAGTTGGTTCGTCACATATTTTAGTCTCTTCCGTATAGCGGTATGACGCTACTTGTTGGGAATGCCGACAAGTGGAAGGTATGGTAAACACGTCGCTATGAACTTGATTGCTGCGTTGCTGACCCAATCCCAGTAATAGGACACTCAGTAGTTTAAAATGTTTTCTTCATCATTCGTATTAAATGAGGGACAGTTCCTGGGCTCACCTACCCTGAAACTATTTGAATTTAGTCCTTACAATCCAGCACGTGTTTTCAAGTTCCACTCAATCAATCTGTTGCTGCTTGCCTTATACGCATATCCTGTGAAGTAATTTGGTTTTGAATAGCTGCCGTGAGAAGCATGCATGCCTCAAATTTTATTGTACCAGAGCAATATTAAGCTCTAGAATTTCTTCTCCATTAATTTTCTTGTATCTGACATCATGATGTTAAGATTGCTCTATAGACCTCTCTGTAATGTGGCAAATGATCACAAACGCATACAGTATTGTGCACACGCTGTATGTTTGGCTTTAGCGTTCAAAGATGTACGTCGCGTTCTCAAGTTTCTAGACTGAGAGCTGCATAGCAGTAAACTGCTCATGAGATTCCGTTAAACATTTTATATTTCACTGAGAAACTAAGGTTGCTCTTTTGTTGAAACTATTTTTGACCATAATTTCCCTTTCTTTGAGTTTATTTCCAAGAGAAATCAAAAATCAACTTTTCAAATCTAGCTCTTCTACCATCCTAAACGCCGTTATTTACCAAGATTTTTATAATTTTCTTTAAAACCTTTGTATCTACAGCAAATAATATAATTTCATCTGCATACATAAGAACCTTAATAAGAACACCATCTATTATATCAACAAAACATCTTCCAAAGCATCACATACGTGATTATCAGTAGTGCAAACTGCAGCGGGGTAAATAAACAGCCTTCCTTTACACTCATAGATCTGTAAACATATTCCGGTAGTGTACTGCTTCAGTTGACAGAGAATACATATTAACCCTTTAAGAGTGTGAAATATAGCTCGCACATCAAAGATTAGTGATTTTCGATTGATTCCCTCTAATGTGATTTTAAATGAACCTTCTGATCAAGAAGCACCCGGAATTGCCCATTCAAACAAACCGCGCTTGACGTATTGTCAAAGCTTCTTTTTTTAAGTTGGTACATCTGTTATCTGAAAATGAAACAGATACTAGGCGGGGTGAAAAGTAACCTCCTTGGGAATGAAAAAAATTGATTTTTAAATGTTTTTTTTATTTTATTCAATATGGTCTCCTTTTAGCTTGGTACACTACTTATTCCAGCGATTTTCCAACTTCTTGATGCTCCGAAAAGTAATTTTCCGAAATTTCCTGCAATTTCCTCGCCTGAGTTGAGTTTTTTATTGATGAGCCATATTTTGAGGTTTGGGAAGAGATAATAGTCCGAGGGAGCCAAATCGGGCGAATACGGTGGATGCGACAGCAATTGGAGCCATAAGTCATTGATTTTAGCTGTGGTTGCGATGCTCTTGTGCGCCGCCGCATTGTCTTGCAAAAACAAAATTTGTTTTCGCTTCATATGAGGCCGTTTTGCAGCGATTTCAGCCTTGAATCGCTCCAATAATACACAGTAATACTCGCTGTTGATGGTTTTTCCTTTTTCAAGGTAGTCCACGAAGAGTATGCCATGGCAATCCCAGAAAACCGATGCCATAACCTTTCCGACCCATCGAGCCTCCTTCGGCCGCTTCGGAGCACTCGTGCCGGCTTCAGTCTATTGCCGGGCACTCATTCTGTTCTCTGGTGTGTAATAGTGGATCCAAATGTCATCAACAGTTACCAATCGACGCCAAAAGTCCGCCCGACTCCGCACCAGCAAATCCAAACACTCTTTCGAAGTGCTCTCGCGTTCGTGTTTTTGGTCAGGAGTGAGCATGCGCGGCACCCAGCTGCAGGATAACTTTTTCATATGCAGAATATTGCCCAAAATATGGCGTGTGCGCTCAGTACTAATCTTTGTGGTATCTGCTAGCTCGCGCACCTTCACTTTCCTGTCAGCCAACATCATTTCATGTATTTTTTTGACATTGTCCTCTGTAACCGCATCGGTGGGCCAGCGGACTTGATCGGTAGTGGAGTTGCGGCCACCACAAAACTCTCGAAACCAATATTTGACGGTGTAATCTGACGGAGCATTAGCCCCATAATATTTATCCAACTTTTCTTTTGTTTCCTTCGCCGGTTTGCCTATCAAAAAATAATGTTTTATGAGAGAACGAAAATCGTTTTTGTCCATACTCAACATGATAAACACGTCAACAACAATCAACTGTCAAAACAAAACTAAAGACAGTATCGCACTGAAATTTGGCATGTCTTCCTAAATATGAACGGACTTCAAGGCACCATAACCTTTTTTGCAGTAGCAACGCATTCTGGCGGTCAAGGAGGTTACTTTTCAACCCACCTAGTATATGAGCGTCATTTGTGGGGAGTTTTTGCGTGACAGCTTTGTAAACAAGTCAGTGTTTGTTGTGTTCTGCGAATTTCGCAATGTCAAATTTAGTTGAGCAAAGAGTTTGCCTGAAATTTTGTGTTTCTAAAAAAATATCATGTTCGGAAACGTTTAAAATGTCGACAATGTCGAAAACACAAGCGTACGAGTGGTACAAAGAGTTTAAAGCGGGCAGTATTGTGGTTGATGATTTGCTTCATTCCAGTGTGACTAACGTAAACACAGAAAAAATAAAGAAAATTGTCCTCATAGATCATCATGTGAGCATCAGGGAGATAGCAGCCTATCTTGGTGTCTCGTTTGGGTCGGTGCAGAGCGTTATGAACTATGTTTTGGGCATGAGACGAGTTGAAGCGCGGCTTGTGCCGAGAGTGCTGAATTTTTGGCTCACACATCTCATCTTGTCCGCGACTATTTGATCAAAACCAACGTTCATACAGCTCCGTATTCAGCTGGCATGGGTTGTGACTTTTCCTATTCGAACGACTCAAGTTACCATTTCGCGGATAGCGTTTTGAGACGATGGAGGCGATTCCAAAATCAGACTATGAAAAGTGTTTTGAAGATTGGAGGAAGCGTTTGAGTATTTTGAGTGACCTTCCCAGTCTTTGGTTTTAAGAAGATTCCCTATAGACTGATACCATCAAGAGCTGTTTTCTTCCACACGCAAAGGTAGTAAGTGCGGGCAGTCATGACGGCTATCTTACTAATTTTGAATTAAATGGAAAATAAATGATCCAGTTGTTGACGCATTAGGTAGGTCGAGTATCCTCTCATTTTTCGAATGAGGTACAAAGAGGAGCTTCGATTTGTTTGCCCGCTTCTTTTAGCGGGAGAAAGAAGGACTGAAGGACGCAGATGAGATCAACTTCGGAGTACTATCATTTCAGAAAAAACACAACTTTTTCTGTTGGGCGAGCTCTCTTATGGAGTTATGGGTGAATTTACTCCCTCTGCAATGTCATCAAAGTCATTATAAAATGTTCTACCGTTCATTGGATAGAAAACACTTACTCTTCTTCCTTAAATTTCTCAACCTTGTCCGAACAAACATACGAATAATTAACCCTTGAACGTTCAAAGGTCAACTTCAATAGGCAATTCAAAGGCTTTGTTTATTACCAACTATCATACTTATGGGAAAAAAAACATTATCGCTTAGAAAGAAGCAGAAGCATATTCGTAAATAAGTTTTATCTAATATTTGAGCTAATTTCCCATTTTCTACTTTTTTGCCATTATCTGAAATTAGCTTTAAAAAGCACAGATTATGGATAATATGTAATCTTATCTCAGCCGGATGTTGAAAGGTCGTTATAGATAGCAATCTTCCAAGTTACTCGTATCTCTCGCGCATATTTATTTAGAGCAAACCATTTTCGCTTTGAAATTATAAATTTACATAGGTTTAAACAAGGTACAAAGTGTGTGTATCTTCCTTGTCCCATCCTCACGGCATTTTATCTGAGAAATTTATATTATTTGCCTCGAACCATGTAATCTGCGAGTAAATATCATCCCTTGCTTCTATCTACTTTAAAAGAGCTTGAAGGAACTATGAGCGCTCGTAGATATAATATGCTCGTACGTCCCTAAGCAACGTCCGTTCCATCTTAAAAAAAAAAAAACCTTAAAGATCTGCAATTATAAATTGTGCAATTATCTCTCAATGGCTTGTTCCAGGTAGCCTTTTTCCCCACTCACTGCTTTCAATTTAATTCAAAAGATATTTTCCAGATAGCAAGTTCAAAGCATGTAATTTCATTCAATCTCTCGACGCGAATTAGTTGACAAGCCAAGTTAAGGTCTGTGTGCTCGAAGATTTCATTTGATGTCTTCGTACTGGACATTGGCATAGCCGCACATTGGCTGCCGTCTACCTCACGTCTTTCTGCGTTTAACCACTTAACACTCATCGTATTGGCAATATAGTCGAACGTATAACAGAGCCCACTAGCACAGTGTTGCTTCTTGGAACAATCGTTTAACCTTCCATCAAATTGCCATCATTATTCTAGAAAGAAACATACCCGTACAGAAGTATGTGCATTCAACTGGAGGAGATTGCCGCTCAGCTACTTGCAGCCTCCAACTACGACTCTAACTCTGATTCAGATTCGGAGTCAGATTCAAGTGGGATGATGCCCATCGAGTTTATCTAGTTTATTTTGTTTTTTTTTGTTTTTTGTTTTTGTTGTGCTTCTTCCTCTGTAGCTTTGCTACCTACCATATCATCATAGATACGAGTATCGATTTAAAGTTGCAATGCAATGTTTAAATGTATGCGAATCGCTCAATGTATCGTCGTTGCCGTCGCAAGTTACAAGTCGCAGTCTTGTGGTCACGTTTCATTTATGGCCTTCCACTTGTTATGGCAAACCCAGTTAAGACAGGAAGGAAGGGTGACTCTGACTATGTTGTACTTTTATATAGCGTCTGAGTACATACTGGTACAACCATCCTACCTACGACTGACTATATTGTAAGCTCAACGATTGGTGTGGCCTTTTTCATTCATAAAAAAAAGTAAGCTAGGTGATGGCAGAGACGTCATATCAGGCAACATGCTTTCTCTAGTTAATGCTGCCGTTAAGGCAAGGTGAGAGCACTTCAACTTGAAGATGGTGTGGTTTTATGGAAGTAGTTACAACCAGCCTTAAGGTAAAGCATAATTATGGTGAATATAATGACCGGGTGGGAACGGAGGAATCGACATCAATCGACTACAACTTGTTTAGGTCGCGGTAAGTATTTTATGGTGATACGGGCCATGTCAATTGTAAAGTGCTCCTCTATTCTGCTGCTATTGCTATTGCTGTCAATTTGTCGCAATGGGTGTATTATTGTGAATTGTTTCTCTACTGTTTGAAAGATGTGCTAGAAATTTTTTTGCGGAAATTACTTTTTCCCCAAATGGGAATGGCATTGTTCTAGGAAAAGAAGAGAAGCGATGATGACTAAATTTTCAGGTTAATCTGTTCGTAAAACAATTTTGGGCTAGTTTTTATGCATTTTCTTTTTGTTTAGAAAACTAAACATAAGCCGTTAATTCTAAAAAGAAAAATCTTTACTTTAATAAGAAAAAAGTTTACTGACAATTGTAAGTATCCAAGAAAAATATCTACAAAAAGTTAAACGATAGCAAATTAGAGATGCGATTTATCTGGAGTACGTACTTATGCCTGTGAGATCTAGTGAAAGTGAAACACGGTCTTATGTCGGTGGGCAACTTCCTAGTTTTATCACACGACCATATCATTCTAAATTAGGAAAATACTCGAATTTAAAAAAAATGGAAGTAATACGTTCGTGAAAATCTAGATATCGATCGACATTCTCTCTGAATACTGCGAATCGCTTAAGTTAATTTCGTTGGACACAATTTCCAACGACTCGGCCACACATTTCGGCTATTTCGCGTTCAATGTTGGCTCTGAGCTCTTCCAACGTCGTCGACGTGTTGGCATAACGTAGCCCCACAGAAAATAGTCAAGCTGCGTTAAATCGCACGAACGAGGCGGCCAATCGACTGGCCCATTTCTTGAGATAAAACGCTCACCATACTTACTCTTCAATAAATCGATTGTAGCGTGTGCTGTGTGGATTGTGGCATCCTCCTGTTGAAACCACATGCCGTCCAAGTCCATATCTTCCAAATCGGGCCAAAAATAATCGGTGATCATGGCGCGATAACGCTGACCATTCACAATGGACCAATAACGCCGCCGGCATGCAAACCGCACCAAACAGCTATTTCTTCTGAATGAAGTGGTGATTTATGAAGCACATGTGGATTTTCACCCGACCAATAACGCATATTTTGCTTATTGGCGAACCCATTGAGCCAAAAATGATCTTCGTCACTGAAGATGATTTTGCGATGAAATTCATCATCTTGGCGCATCTTCTCCAGAACCCAATCGGAGAACGTACGTCGCTTCAAATGGTCCATCGGCTTCAATTCTTAAATCAGCTTGATCTTGTATGGGTGTAAACCAAGATCCTTACGCAAATAACGCCATAATGTGGTCTGAGCGATGCCCAATTCTTGAGAACGCCGTGGAATTCACTGATTTGGATCGTTTGCTACGGACGCCTGAACGGCAGCGAAATTTTCGACACTTCAACCAACCCGTTGTCTCACTGACACGGCAACATCACACAACGAATATGTAGACTCAAATTTTTGCACTAAACGTGTTATTGCCTGTCTACTAGGGCGAGAATTACGACCGAAAATCGGAGTTAACGCTCTTAAAGTTGCAGTCACCGACTCCGAATTTCGGTAGAAAATTTTTATAGTTTGCAGACGTTGCTCGTTCGTGTACTTTACCATGATGAAAATGTTCAGTTTACTGAATAAATTGACAGTGACAGTTTGATGATTAGTGAAAGAGTGCGTTCACAAAATAAATTCAAAGTGGTCAAGTCCCTATTGGAAAACCCTTTACTTGCACACATCATAATATATATTGTAGTATGCAATAGAGATTCATAGCATCTCTGTTTGAATTTGGAGCGGTTTTCTATTTCTTCGACTCTCTTACCTACTGGTACACCTTTTAGTTGAATTCAGTTGCCCTTTATAGCGTCGTTCTGACTTTTTTTTTCGTGGGAAGGTGAGAAATCTTCATAGACACTATAGGCCCGGAGCCTATAGTAGTGTGAGATTCTTACTCACTAAAACACCTCCCTTATGCAAACCACGACTGAGTTCACACTCAACAAGCAGTTCTTCTATCGCATTTTATTTTGTTTTTATAAGATATCCTGCAGGCGATTTTCCATTGAAAATTCCTGTGTATCGAAAGGCTTAGTCCTTTTCAGACGGCACAATAAATTTGTCTCGTCGAGGATCTGTTGGACAGAAATATTCGTATGACCTTGTAATCAATTATTATGTTTTCGCGCAAACATTTTAATTACGTTCGGAACGTTTTCGACTCCTAAGTCTCTGTGGATATCATCGTTTCTAATGTACCACGGCGCATTAACAATACCTCGAAGAACTTTGTTTTGGAATGTCTGTAATACATTAATGTTACTATTTTTAGTGCAACCTCAAAGTTGTACACCATATGTCCAGACCAGTTTTAGCACTTGCTTGTATGACAGCAGTTTGTTCTCTAAGCTAAGCTTGGAATACTTTCCAATAAGCCAGTAAATATCTCTATATTTGATTTCAAACCCTTCACGTTTTTTCTTGACGTGTGCTCTCCATTTTAGTTTAGCATCGAGTGTCATACCGAGATATTTGGCCTCGTTCGATTAAGGAATTCGTACTGCGTTGATAAACACCGGTGGATTCTCAATTTTCTTGAGAGTGAAGATCCCGTAGACAGACTTGTTTTCATTAAGCGCGATTCGCCAAGTCTTTGTCCAATTGTTAATCCGTGTAAGGGCACGTTGCAACTTCGCAGTTGCTTCTTCGACTGTTTTAGCCGTTGCCAAAATGGCAGTATCATCAGCAAATGTGGCTAGGACAGTGTCGTTCGTTTGCGGTATATCGCGGGTAAAAAGCAAATATAGCAGAGGGCCAAGTACACTTCCTTGCGGCACCCCCGCCTTTATTGTCTTAAAAGTGGAATATTCGTTTCCGTGTTTTACACGGAAGAGTCGGTCTTCCAGGTATGAATCTAAAATACGAGACAATTGCTGGGGTAGGGCTTGTCGAAGTTTATATTTTAGGCCTTCGTGCCATACCTTATCAAAGGCTTGCGAAACGTCAAGGAATGCGCTTGAACAGACTAACTTACACTCGATTGCTCGTTGAATTACATCGGCTATTCGATGCACTTGGTCAACTGTAGAGTGTTGGCTTCTAAAGCCAAATTGATGATCAGGCAAGAGGGAATTTGTGTCTGGATTCGCTCGAAGACCTTCGATGTAATCGGGAGAAGCGATATTGGTCTATATGACTTGACTTCAGTCAGCGGTTTACCGGAACCATAATAACTTCGGATACTTTCCACTGGTGCGGTACATGCTCTAATCTAATGCTGGCATTTATAAGATAGAGCAGTTTTAGCAAACCTTTTTTCGGCAACGCTTTAAGTATCTCTCCCGTTATTAAGTCATATCCCGTCGGTTTATTGCGCTAAAGCGTGTCTATAACTTGTCTAAGTTCCCTAAGTGTAGCCTTTTCTACTGGAAAGTTTTTCGTCACGTCTAGCGTATTGACATTCTCTGGAAGCACTTCCCCGTCGAATGGTTTAAACGTTTCTGCAAGATGGTCGGCGAAAACATTAGCTATTTCCTTATCTTCTTTCGCCCAGTCATCCTGGTTTCTTCTTATTGGCGCCACGTGTATTTGGGGCTTTCGAACACTTTTAACGGCTCTCCATATGGATTAGTTGGTATCCTTTGTCGCTGTGAGTCTTTAGGGTAGTAATTGTCCGCGCGTTCGGTGCCGCGTTTGCTTACGTTATACCAGAAACGTGTTCGAATGAACATTTCCAAAGCTCTGTTGGCGCAGTTTAGGCGCAATAAATTCGAGTTTTGGCGCCGATTAATTACTGTAGATGAAACTTGGATACATCATACGCCCGAAACAAAAATTCAGTCAAAACAGTGAGCCGGCTTCAAAAAGAGCAAAAACTGTTTTTTCGGCTTGGAAAGTGATGGCGCCTGTTTTTTGCGATAGTAAAGGAGTTATCTTAATTGATTATCTTCAAAAAGGAAAAACCATTACAGGAGCATACTACGCATCATTACTTGGCAAGTTGGAGGCAGAAATTGCGGAAAAACGGCCACATATACAGAAAAAGAAAATCCTATTTCACCAAGACAATGCGCCGTCTCACACCTCAGCGGTTGCCATGGCGAAAATCCATGAATTACGGTTTGAACTGCTTGATCATCCGCTTTATTCACCACTTTGTTTTATCGCTATTTCCACCACCAGTGCTCCACTGAAATCGCCAGTAACATTTCGCCCATTCAAACTTTCAACCGTAACACCCGTCTCGCTATGAATGCTCATCAGTATACACTCAAGCCCATTTTCGGACGTACTCTAAAATATCGTGATTCATTCCTAAGCCGTACAACTCGCTTATGGAATGCCCTGCCGATTTCTGTATTTCCTGGTCGTTATAACTTGCAAACATTTATAAACAATGTACATCGGCACCTCTCTTTTCTTCCTCCCTAAATTTCCTTTGCCCGCGCTGTGTACAATCACCTTAAGGGTACTCAAACCCCTTGAGCGCGCAATCCCTTCTGGATTGTATCTATATTCTTTTCCTTTCGTCCCAACACTCCAGCTACCATTCCATCGCATTTCCTTTCTCCTTCGCGATCGTTTAATTTAAAAAAAAATTTTATTAGTGTAATCCGATGGGGGGAAAAATGCCCGGGTGTCAGAAATGAAAGAAACTCTGCTTTTCGCATTTTAATTATATGTAATTGCTTGTAGTAGGCAATAGCTAGGATCCACTAGCAAAGCTTGCTAGTGTGGTTGCTAGAAATCCCGTCGTTGGGTCCACTACGGCTGATTGGATGTGAGAGAGAATGTGCGTGTGAATGTGTGTGTGTGTGTGTCTGGCGGAAGCTGTGGATCGTAGAAGATCTGAAAGTCACTTTTGAAAAGACCAGCGATCAGAGAGGTTTTTTTTTTGGTCGTTTGCGAAAAGCAAGTTTTTTTTGTTTCTTTTGGTTTTTCTTTTGAAGCTTGGGAATTGCGAAACGCAATTCGTAGAGTAAATTTTTTGGTTGTTTTAAAGAACTAAAGGGAAACCGGAGAAAGGATACGGACAAGGAGAAAGGACAGGATTTTAGTAGCGGGAGTAGCGGGACAAAGGGATTAAGGAACGGTGCCAGAAAAGGGGCACAATCCGCTAGGACACAACAAAGCTAAGTATAGTGTAGTGAAGTGTAGTGCAGAAAAAATAATTAGAAAAAAGGGGGGAAAAAAATATATATATATACATATATATACAGTGGTGTTCACCTTAATAGTACAACATTTTATTTTAATCCATTTTGTTAAAAAAAAGTTGTACGTGAGGGTTAAACAAAATTTGTTTATTCTAATGAATAGAGATTTGAATTAATAAACAAGAAATGTAATTCAATCCAAAATATTAATTAACGTTAAAAAGGAAAACTTCATAAACTTAAAAATAGGCTGTTCACATAAATAGCACAGTCAACGAGAATTAACAAAAAAATAATAAATATACAAAAAAAATAGAACTGAAATGTATTTAATATTTGGTAGGAAATCCTTTGCTCTTAATTACTTCCCGACAACGCTTTGGTAAACTCTCAACTAAACGCTTACATGTTCCCGAAGGGATAGTATCCCACGCTGACTTTATGGTCTGCCAAAGTTCATTCAAATTCTTCGGATTTGAGTCCTTTACGATGAAATGAAATCCACATCATTCCAAAGGTTCTCGATTGGATTCAAATCGGGACTTTGGGCTGGCCAGTCAAGTACGGATATTTTGTTATCCAAGAGCCAGTTTTTTACTAGACGCGAAGAATGTTTTGGATCATTATCGTGCATAAAATTCCATAACAGAGGCATGGATTCATCGGCGTATGGTTCCATATGTTCCTCTAAGATGTTTTTATATTTGTGCTGATCCAGAATGCCATCAATCTTAACTATGGGCCCAACATCATGCCATGACATTGCGGCCCACACCATTATACTCCCACCACCATGCTTGACGGTTTTAATGGTGAACCTAGGATTGAATTCCTGATTTACAGGTCGCCTCACGTACTTCTTACCATCTGACCCAAGGCGATTAAACTGGCTTTCATCGCTCCACAAAATGTTTTTCCAAAATGACAACGATTTGTCCTTGTGGGCATGTGGGCAAAAGCAAGTCTTCTCTTTCGGTTTTTCTGGGATACTAGAGGTTTCTTCCTGGCAATTCTTCCGTTGAGCTGGAATTCCATGAGGCGACGTCGCACAGTCACGGCTGATATTTGGATACCATGCTGTTCAGCCAATATGTTTTTTATTTCCTTGGAAGTTAAGAATGGGTCACTGCAGCTAATTCTGTGAATTTTCCTGTCAGTCTTTTTCGAAGTTCTCCTTTCCCTATTCTTTCTAACGGGGTTCGCTGTAGACTGGGTGTGTCGTATTACCTTCATGGCATTCTGGACAAGCTTTCTGGAACAGTCCTAATGTTCTGCCTACCGCAGAAATAGTCTCCCCGCTAGGTATCATTGAAGCAATGACTTCCCTCCTTTCTTCGGTGCAGTGTTTTCGTCTTCCCATTTAAAATCTTGATAAATTGTGCTATTAGAATAATTTTGATACTATTATCGAAAAAAATATATTCACCTCATAGAAATTGAAAAAAAAACTACAAAAACAGAGAATATTTACACAATACCAAAGGAGTGCTATTTATAAGAACACTCACTCCGAAATGGCAATCTTCTTTAACGAAAGTAAAACTAAGAAATGCCGTACGATTGTCTCTGTTTTATGTTTTGGCGTTCATAACGGTAGAATTATCCTCAAATAATAGTTTTATTGGAATCGAATCAGATCATTACAGCGTGTATTGCTAAAAAAGAGACATTTTAAATAGGGTGTGCTATTTAGGTGAACACCACTGTATATATATAGATATAAAAAAAAAAAATTATAATAATAAATTCGTTTTTTTATTTTGCAAATTGAGATTCCGGTGGGCCGCGCGAGTTACATATGTGCAAACACCAGCACCATTGCCAGCACCAGGCGATGAATTTGACACGTTTATCCGGTCGATTACAAAAAATAATTAATTATTTCACAATTTCCTGGAAACACCTCAATTCGGTCGGTGTATTCCCAGAAAATATGTGCAATTGCAAAATCGCTGACATTACGTCTGCCGATTAACAACCCAGAAAATTGAATGTAATAAATAGAGGCGAACTACACGAAATGTGTGTAGTATCCCGTGTTAAGTCTTACAATAAGTTTTTTTTTGATAATAAACGTTCCTAGTTACCAGTGATTTTGTTGTTTTTTTTATAATCCGCTCTAACCCCGTTTATGTTATTGGCGCAGTCGGTAGGATTCTTATAAAATAAGAGTCCAGCGAAACGAATTTACGTCGTGTGAAATTAATTAAATATAAGTGTTCCTAAATGAAACATTTCAATTAATAAACACGTTACCCAGTGAAAATTCGAATTAAAATTTGCAATACATACCATAAAATCGACAAAGATTAGTGTGTGTACCTAAAAGCAAAAGAAAAATCACAAGTGAAGTGCAAAAACAGAAGTCTATGAAAAGACATCAAATACACGATAACAACAGGAACATGGAAAATCAAAATCAACTTATTGCTGAATTAGAGCTAAGAACTCAGCAGCTAGAACAAGTAAGGTCAGCGTACGTACAACTCCAACAACGAGAAAACCGAGAGGAAAGGGAAAGGATTTTAAAAGATGTCCGTTACATGTCAATATTCACCGGACAAGGAGATGTTACGATCAACTCATTCTTCAGTTGCGTAGAATACTACCTCAATCAAGTAGAAGATCCAGAACTAAGGAAGATTGTAGTGAGAGCTGTTTTCCACGAGAAGATTCAAGGTGAAGCGAAGAACGCCGTGATCAACACACCAGAGACTGACAATTGGACTACCATCAAGGAAACATTGAAGCTTAGATACAAACCGGACACAGAGCCGCACGAAATATACAAAAGAATTACAAATCTAAAGGTCAATACGGTAAGCGAATTAGCAGTAGAATTGCAAAGTATTAAATATAAAACTGACGAACTTATTGTATATTATAAAGAAGAAAACTATATAGACTTAAGCAATATTGGTGTAATATTAATAAATACCGCTAAAGAAATAGCGCAAGGCACATTATTAGACAGGATATATGAAGAAAACGATTTAAGCAAAATAATCTCAGTAATGAGAAAGAGAAGATTCGAGGATTCCTGCATTAGGCCGGAATTTAGAAGAGTAGTTAGGCCAAAGACAATTGTTCCACCAGAAAAGCAAAGAAGACCAAATTATGCTGATGAGTATCATAATAGATCAGGACAGCATCGACAAAATAATCAGGGCCAACAAAGACATTTTTCAGGACAGTTCAGGCAGAATAACTATCAGGGACAGCAACGAAACCACTCGGGTCAGTATAGGCAAAATAATTATCAGGGACAACAAAGGAACTTGTCAGGGCAGCATAGGCAGCCTGATAGACAAAATCCACCAGCAGAAAACATGGAGGTTGATAATATTCAGGGAAACAACGATAGGAGACAGATAAATAACCCCCAAGGTCAAAACCCAAATTCAGGACACTTCAGATCATCTCCGGGCCAAAATAGCCATCAACAGGAGAGATCTGGACAAAGAATGGTAATGCCTCAGGAAATAAGTAACGAAAATGTAAGAAATCAAAACGAACAATGTCCCGCGTTTTTTATGAACTAGCCTCGGACGAATTACCACAAATTAGGATAACTATTTGCTCAAAAAACTTTATAGCATTAGTAGATACGGGCTCAACCCTAAGTATAGCAGACGATAGGTTGAATGAATTTGAAAAATTCCGTATTGAGCCAATTCACTTTACTACAGTAACAGGTAGGGACACAATATCGTATGAAATACATACACCTGTACCAGAAGAATTCAAAGCGTCACCCAACACCCTTATTAGATGGAAAGTCAAAAGACTTTGCAATAGAGGATATCAGTTTATAATTGGTATGGATTTACTAAACAAATTAAACACTTTAATAAACTTCGAAGAAGGAAATATTTATCTAAACAATCAGTGCTTAAAGTTCACTAACCCCCCATATGTATTAAATCAAATATGTTCCCTAGAAACTACTGATACTAGCATCAATCATATAAAATTAGATCATCTTAACAAAGAAGAACGCCAAGAAGTAGATAACCTGTTAAACAGATTTGGTAATCTATTCTTCAAAGAAGGTGACAAATTATCAAGTACCCCAGAAATTGAGCATGAAATTGTTACAACCACTGATCAACAAGTGAACGCTAAATTATACAGATACCCCCCTATGCATGACGAAGAAGTAAAACGTCAAATTACAGAAATGGAATCTCAGGGAATTATTCGAAAGAGTAATTCTAAATACTCGAGTCCACTTATAGTTGTTCCAAAGAAAATGGACAACTCAGGGAAAAAGAAATTTCGTATCGTAATCGATTATCGAAAGTTGAACGAAATCACAGTTGACGACAAATTCCCTTTGCCAAATATTGATTCAATATTAGACAAACTTGGGAAATCACAATACTTCACCACAATAGATCTTGCCAAAGGATATCACCAGATATTAATCAAAGAAGAAGATCGCAAAAAGACAGCTTTTGTCACCCCCCACGGATTATATGAGTTTATAAGAATGCCATTCGGTTTGAAGAATGCACCTGCGACATTCCAAAGGCTGATGAATGATATTCTTAGAGACCATATAAATAAGACGTGCGTAGTTTATCTGGATGACATACTTATCTTTAGTACGTCATTGAAAGAACACGTCAGAGCTATAACAAACATTTTTAAAATATTAGAATCTAAACGACTTAAGATACAGGTAGATAAGTGTAATTTTATGAAGCGAGAGACCGAATTCTTAGGTCATATTCTCACTAAAGACGGTTTAAAACCTAATCCGGATAAGATAGCTTGTATTGAAAAATTAGAACTTCCAAAGTCCCAGAAACAAATAAAGAGCTTTTTAGGAATAACCGGATACTATAGGAAATTTATCCGAGATTATGCTAAAGTAGCACAACCTATTACCAAATACTTGAAGAAAAATGCCAAAATAAATGCAAACGATCCAAACTACATAGAAGCATTTGAAAAATTGAAAGGACTAATAAGTAGTCACCCAATATTAAGATACCCCAACTTTAAAAAACAATTTACACTGACAACTGACGCATCCAATTATGCGATTGGAGCGGTAATCTCTCAAGAAGGACACCCGATATGCTATGCATCACGTACTCTCAACAAGCACGAACTTAATTACTCCGCTACAGACAAAGAATTCCTAGCGATAATGTGGTCAATAAATTATTTTAGACCTTACCTTTACGGTAATAAGTTTAAGATCTTTACAGATCACCAGCCAATTAAGTATCTTCATGCAAAATATAGAGGAAAAGATCTTTCACCTAGACATCAACGATGGCTTCTTAAACTAGGAGAATATCAGTTTGAAATAGAGTACCTTAAAGGTAAAGAAAACAGGGTAGCAGATTTTCTTAGCAGAATAGAGGTTAACGAGGACGTTAAATCTAAGGAGGGAGAGAATCCCACACTAACAGAAAATTTTTCGCTTAAAGGTAATCAAAGTGATTCAGAACTTGTATTTAATGTAGAAGAAGACGAGGACAATGAAACTGTACATTCGGCAGAGGAAGAACTAATGGATCACATTCCAATTGTCGAAGACATCGTCAATAAGTTCAAAACTCAGCTAATACTAACAAATAACAAAATTAGGGAAATTGAGATCCTGCACAGTAAAAGAATTATCTACATAGCAGAGTATGACTTTGACAGGTTAGGAGACATACTAAGGAGATTTATAAAAAAAGGAAAAGTAGGCATATTCTCAGAACTAGCGGATAACGTATACAATATTCTCCAAGAAAAAATAAGAGAGATGTATTCGAATGACAACTCGGTAAGATTCGTCAAGTGTTCATTTAGGGCACAAGACATCGAAACAGAGGTAGAAGTTGTGAAGCAAATAGCTCTGTACCATATTAAGGAAAGCCAACATTCTGGTATACAGGAAACATATAACCAAATTAAGTATAAAATATACTATCCCAAGCTAATGGAATTTATCCATATTGTTATAAACCAATGCGACGTATGCCAAGCAGTCAAATATGACCGCAATCCCATAAAAGCTAAATTTAAGAAAACGGAAACACCTACAGATATCAATCAAATAATCCATATTGATACATACGTAATAAGAAAAATAAGTTTTCTAACCATAATAGATAAATTTTCTAAATTCGGTTCAGCGTACCATTTAACAGACAGAAACCACTCTACAATAATTGAGCAACTAGAAGAGCATTTTACAAAAATAGGAAAACCAAATAAAATAATAGCAGATAACGAATTCAAAGCTGTTCAGATAAAGGAATTCTTAGAAGAAGAGGGAATTTCTCTACATTTAACAAAGCCAAATAGTCATACCGGCAATGCAGACATTGAACGTTTCCATAACACTATAGCAGAAAAATTTAGAATTATTTCATTCAATAAAAATAAACTTTCAGTAAAAAGAATTATACAAAAAGCTGTAAGAAATTATAATCATAGATTCCACTCTACCATTAAATGCAATCCTTTTGACGCACATACTCATAAGATTGATCTAGAAAGAATTCGCCAGAATATAGAGAAAGTAAATGAAAGAAAATTAGGAAAATTAAATAAGACTAGAGAAGATTATGAAGAACAGAGGTCAACGGGTTTTATTAAAAATTACAAGGCAGTTAGACACAAGCATGAGCCAAAATATAAGAAAGAAAATTTGAAAAATATCCATTATACAAATATTAAGCGACCATTAAAATTTACAGGTAATAGCATGGATAGTACTTCTGACACTGACTACTCAGATTAATTGCCAACACCTCCTTGACGTACAGACGATAAACGAACAGAACGGATACGTTAAACTTCAATTGACTGACATAAGCATTACAAATGAGACAGACATTATACTACATATTATAAACCCAGCTGAAATAATAGCATTAGTAAAAAACATTTCTATTAATCTAGCCCCATTACAACTCGAACAAAGACAAATGTTAAACGAAGAAATTTCAAATATCATATACAAGATTAGGACTTTAGTACCCTTACAACATAGACAAAGACGAGGTCTAATTAACATTATAGGTACGACACAAAAATGGCTATTCGGAACCATGGACGACGACGACAGACAGACTATAGAAGAACACCTAGATACAGTAGCAAAGAACAGTCATAATGCAATCGTAGCATCCAATAATCAAATTAAAATTAACGAATATTTTAACAGTACTTTTAACATGCTTAGAGATACCATTAGTAACGATAGAGTAACAATTTTAAAACAGGTTAACACTATACAGAGAGTAGAAAGAGAATTAGTAATGAAGCAAATTTATTTTGATCAATTATTTAAACTTAAGTATATCGAGTCAAAAATAGAACATATTCAGGATAATATTGTATCAGCAAGAAGTAACATTTTACACCCCAATATCCTTACAAATGATGAAATCGAAGCATATAAAATAGATTTTTTCAAATTAAAACAAATAAGACTTGGAGTTGCAAAATACAAAGAAAACATGTTAATGTTCGCCATTAAAATTCCAAAAAATTATGTAACTATGCCCCTTAAACTTTTAACTCCAGTTCCTAATACAAATTTTCTAGAAATTGATGCCGAAAAAGAATTCATTATAGAGTATAGAAATAAAACGTACAAATATGAAGAAGACAAAAATCTAAACGAATTAATCGAAAGTAAACATTGTGTAATAAAACAAAATTGTAAACTAATCAAAAATGATCAAACCGAAATTGAATCTTTAGATGACGAAACACTATTCATTAAAAATGTAAACTTAAAGATAAACCAAACATGTGATGATAGAGATATAAAACTCACAGGAAATTATTTAATCAATTTCGTCAATTGCACCTTGTATTTCTTAGATCTAAAATATTCTAATGTAAAACATATACAAAAGCAACGATTTTATTATCCGAATTATAAAGAAAAATTTAATTTTACTGAAACAATAAAGTTTGACAAAATTATCTTAAAAAACTTTGAAAATATCAAAGCAATAGAAGAAATAGAATTTAAGAAAGATGTATCCTATAAAATAAATGTAACTTGCATTGTAACAATACTAATTATGTTTTTAATATTATCATGTTTATGTATACAACAAAATGAACTTTAGTAATAAAATTCAGGAGAATTTCACTCTTAAGGAGGGAGAAGTTACATATGTGCAAACACCAGCACCATTGCCAGCACCAGGCGATGAATTTGACACGTTTATCCGGTCGATTACAAAAAATAATTAATTATTTCACAATTTCCTGGAAACACCTCAATTCGGTCGGTGTATTCCCAGAAAATATGTGCAATTGCAAAATCGCTGACATTACGTCTGCCGATTAACAACCCAGAAAATTGAATGTAATAAATAGAGGCGAACTACACGAAATGTGTGTAGTATCCCGTGTTAAGTCTTACAATAAGTTTTTTTTTGATAATAAACGTTCCTAGTTACCAGTGATTTTGTTGTTTTTTTTATAATCCGCTCTAACCCCGTTTATGTTATTCGCGTGCGAAAATTCCCGAGAAAAGACGGGACACGCGACCCGTTGGTTAACGTTTTTCTTTGTTGTTTCGGGACGGTGAAAATATCGGGTCACTCTATTGACGAGTGTACCGCTAAATTAATTAAGAATAAATCGTCAAGCCCCAACGGGGCCTTTATAACGTGGTGAAATTTTTGGCCTTTTATTTCTGTTGCTTATTTTTTTTTCTGTTCGGTTTTTCTTCTTCGGGGAAGTTTTTTTTCTTCTTTTCTTTTTTTTAAAGGTTTCGTGATTCCAACAAAAAAAAAATCACGTGGCGCCCATTTTTTTCCATTTCGCCCAGGTTTAGCTGCCGCTAACGCGCTACCTGGTAGAACCCACAGCTGTGATAGCAGGATCCCAGAGAACTTGTTATCGTTTGGTTTCGGGGCATCGCCGTATATCGGTGCCGGGAATCGAACATAGCAAAGCGACTTCTTTTTGTTCCCTCATCTAAAAAAATCTATTTTGCAGAGAAAAACGCCAAGTACTATTTGGACGGGTTAGAGAGATGGGAGCATCGCTGGGAGAAGTGTGTAGAGTTACAAGTAGACTATGCAGAAAAATAAAAAATTTTTTTTAGAGAAAACATGTCTTGTATCATTGTTCGGTCGGAAACTTTTCCGACAACCCTCGTATATTTCGCTGCTACAGCGCCCCTATTCTTGTGGCAGTTTCAATTGCATATTTTCAAATCTTTCGAGGAAGGTCGACATCAGGATATCACATTAACGCGTCAATGTGATTCAATTGTGTCAGCGGTCGTTGTTTCATAGGTTCAATAACCTTCCAATCGAAGTTGATACTAAGCACATACAAACAAGTATGAAACTCAAAATCATGCTCGATGACTTGTACGAGTAGCTTACTATCAGTTTTATGCATTCCGACAAAGCAGTTTCGGCTATCAATTAGGAAACTGAAACTGAATGAATGTATGAATGCGGACATGTACGAGTATTTGTAAATTTATCTATTTATTGTAGTCTCAAAATTCCTTTTTTGGTTTCAAGAATTATTGCTGCGTTTAGCTTGGAAAAGTATTATTTTTAATCTTTGATGAGTCAGCAATGGTAAGGTGCAGCAACTATTAATGGATTTGATCTTTGTAAGCTGTTATGTAAAAACACACACGCCTGCGCAATGCCACATATTATTCCCATAGTCAAGGTTTATTCGACTACTTTGACGCAAGAAATGTATTTGATTTAGAAAAATATTCCGACAGCAAATATGTTTTTAATTCGTTGAGCAATGCGCCTTATATGCGTCGCAGAACTTATTTTTCGCATCTGCAAATAATAAACTGCATTCCAAGACCAAGCAAATCATTCAAAGCATTTCCGGTAAGATAAGAAGCGATTAACATATACGAGAATGAAACCCAGCGTGCAAATGTGTAGATAGAACTTCCAAGACACGTGCATATGTTGCATGAGATTTTCTTATCGTTGTGAAACATTTTTCTTTCAGATTCTACTCAATTATTTGGCGTATCAGCCAATTGGATATTTTGAAAATTTATCGCCTGATTTTGGTTTCACTTTTGTTTTGGCAATAAACCAGCAGAATACCACTCGGCCACCACGGAACCAGTTGAAAACAGCTTCCTCAGATACTTTAGATGACAATTAAACATTCACAACAAGCAATCTGGTATGGCCGAAGGCGAACGACATTTTTTACACGAGTTTCAAAATTTCTTTTAAATTTAAATCTTATAAAATACGAACATACTCGTAACTATGTATACATAAGTGAAGCTATAACAAAGTGAGTCCATCACAAATCGAAAAAAAAAAACAACAACGACAGGATGGGTATTTGTACGCGGATACTATGAAAGAAGACAAACTACTCTTTTGTTAGGCATATACTCGTACGTACGAGTATGCTTATACCTTTGTGTCTTGAACCTACAGTTGTTATATGTAATCGGTCGTAAAAATACCTTCCAGGAAAATGAGAAAATCTTATCGTGGTGACCACGAGGTTGCCTTACAAATTTTGCCGCTTTGCAATGCACGTACAAACGTGTAAGTTTTTTTTGATTAAGACTATCTAACAATGAGTTTGATTTGAAATTAGTCATCTATGTATGTTTATTGTTTTTCGATAAGACCCTCGTATATATTTTATAAAAGATACCTGCGATGATTAAACTTTATTTCGCTTTAAAAGACGGGGGTTATTCTGAGTAACCTTTTAAGCAAACTCCGGGAATGCGAACCAGTGCGCATCTATAGTCTGGGTACTAAATTTCGAATTTTCTTTGATTTTATAATTTTTTTCGAAAGAATTTTTTTAATGAGAAAAACAAACGAAAACGACAACCCGGCAAATATCATACCATAGTCGTACATATGAGAAGGCATGAAGCTGGAATGAATTTGCACTTCTTTTTGGTGTGTAACATATCTTGTGTGTTTGTTCCTTTTAGTTTTTGTTTTTGTGTTTTTGCAGTTTTGTAAATATTTTTTTGGGGTGAGGTTGGATGCTTGTTTAAGCCCTGACATTTTTGGGATTGGTGTGTTAAATTCGTAAGAAAATATGTGTTTGCCTTGCGAATAATCTTTGGAACCTCAAGAAATGATGTATGACTCTGACCTAAATCAAAGTCAGAGAGCAATGAAATGGAAAAAAAAACAGACACACGAGTAAAATATACTCACAAACGAACACGTGCAAAATTGCTAAAAATAAGTCTTGCGTATAATTATAAGATCCATGAGATTGCATTTAATTTAAGCCAACTATGAACGTCATAAAAATCGCAAATATTCGTTTACTTATATTTGGAGACAACAGCAAAGATAAATTCTCTCTTATGTACTGATACATATACATATGTATGTATATTGCCTAATTTTAAATGATCAAAAATCTACGAGTATGTCTGGCCTAAGCAATCTGTTTTTTGTTTTCTTTTCATATTTGTTTAGACAGATGATGGTAGATTAGCAATGTTTGTGTACGTCAATAATGTCAGTAATGTCATTAAGTAGAAACTTTGAATATAGAGTATTTTAATGGCCATATCCAAGCAAAATCGAGGATTCGCCGCCGAGTTATCCAAAGCACAAGGTGGGAAGCTGATAAAATGCCTACAACAGCTCAAGCACTAACATTTAAAGAAAGACAAAAAAAGAGTGCTAAGAGGTCTTAATATTGTTTACAATTATAAAGACTTTCTAAACCGCGCTGGTTTATCGTCTATAAAATTCCTTATAAAGGGTCCGCCATCTAACGTTTTTTTTTTCAACTAGTACTTATTTCGTGAATGGTAACACTTAGCTCATGTCTGATTTGACAGATAATTAGTTTTATCTTTCCGCTTAATAATGGAAAATAATTTCATTCAAATGGCTGCCTCGGCTGGCCATGCAGTAGCCTACACGATCGGTCCAATTTTTAAGCACATTATCTATTGTGTGCAGCTGTTTTTCACCAATGGGTTCACGAATATTGTCCTTTAAAGCGTCAATTGTCTCTGGCTTGTCGGCGTAACACTTATCTTTTACGGCACCTCACAAATAATAGTCCAACGGTGTCAAATCGCAGCTCCAAGGTGGCCAAACGACATCAGCTCTGCGGCTGATAATGCGATTTTCAAAAACAGGGCGCAAAACATCGAGTGTAGCTTCGGCTGTGTGGCACGTAGCGCCGTCCTGTTGAAACCAAATGTTGCCAATATCCTCCTCTTCAATTTTTGTGAACAAAAATTCGTTCAACATGGCCCAATAACGATCGCCATTGACTGTAACGACCACTCCTTGCTCATTTTCGAAGAAAAGTGGCCCAATTATGCCTCTGGACCAAAATCCGCACCAAACAGTGACTCGTTGTGGGTGTATCGGCTTTTCTAAGTCGATCGCAGGCAATATTTTTTAGCGTTTTTCAAGCGTATACACAATCATATTCGTTCAGCGGAAGGATAAAACTAATTATCTGTCAAATCAGACATGAGTTACGAGTAAGTGTTACCATTCACGAAATAAGCACTAGTTGAAAAAAAAAAACGTTAGATGGCGGACCCTTTACAATCCTATGTGAACGCATGAAACCAGTTCATTCCTTCTCATCAAATTTTCCGACGTTTTGAATAACATGTGACAGCTACGACTTTGAAGTTGCTTTGACAAAGACACCAGTCCAATAGTGAGACGAAGGATTAAGTCATGCCAATGGCTGAGTAACAACCCTATCGAGAGCAACCAATATGATCTACTATAAGACTCACAGTTTTGCATTATGGTGCCGAACTATGGAGTTTTTGTTGAATTTTTCAATGAAATTTGGAAGTAAGGACACTCATCCTATTTGTATTGTAAAAAAAAAAATTTAAAAAAAAAATTTAACGTACCATTTGCTGGGGATAAGGTGTACCCCATGCACCATCATATTCTAATATTAAAATATTACGCAGATTTAAATTTATATTGAATATTGTGTGGTTTATTGATTATTTTTATACATAAATTACTGTGACATTGAGTGATAGGCTTTGAAGGCAACGCCACATTTCTCACAAACAGTAGCCGCTTGAGTGTGGCAAATTCGACAACTGGTTCGCTTCTCTTGCTCGACAATCAAGTGGTTTATTTCATCATATCTAATGTCTTGGTTCTCTGTATTTCCTGGCTTCAAATTTCTTGGTCTGGGACTTTTTCCGTATGTTCCCAGCAAACTCATAGCTAGTCTACGACGGAACTCCAAATTGTCCAGTGTACCTTTATTGTACTTATGAAAGTGGATAATACAATTTTTTTCCTCTAATACCAATCCGATAAAGACCGATATTTTGGTCTGATCTATCGACGCCTCCCATATTTTTATTATAGCCTTTTATAAGTTTTGGCTGGGGAACTGATATTTCTTTGTTCTCAGCACGGGAGTATCTTCTCGCCGAATTTGTTGGATGTACTGGAACTCAGTTTGATATCATATTTACAATGTTGTTGTCATTCCATTTGCATACAACCGCATTGAGTTCTAAACAGAGTTCGTAGCTATAAGCACCTCGGCCTTTTCTTTTCAGAATTTTGTTCGATCCACACAAGGAAGAGATTTTTAACCGATTATCTCTAATAGTCCCAGTACCTCTTATTTTTAATACATTTAACATAATTCATGAAATAATTGAAGAGAAGAAAAAAATTGGAAAAATGACAAAAATCTAGAACAACTTGTGTTCCAAGAGAGAATTCTCTATTCTTGGGTGTTGAAGGTAATTTTGATCCAAGATAGGGATTAAACCAAACTATATATCCGCATGGAGTTGTTCCAATCCAAAATTTATAGCCCCATCTAATTGGTTTTCCTATTATAAATTGTTTAGTCGGATGACGTCCAAAATAGGGTGTCATACCCTCATTCACACTATAATTTTCTACAACTAGAGCAAACAATAAGAAGTTTTGAAGCAGGTGTTGAAACAAAGGTCGTACTTTGGAATAACGATCGTTTGGATCTAGTTGAGTACTCGTATTATCGCAACAATGTAGTACTCGGAAGATGTGTTCGAATCTATTTCTAGTGATGGATTTCGATACAAGTATATTTCATGAATCTTCTTCATTTTCCCAGTACATTCTTCGTCTTGATACATTATTGTAGCCACTCAATATAAGTACTCCAACAAAAGTTTTAAGCTCATTAACCTGTATATCGGCCAGAAGATTATGATACTGGGCATATAAATTAGAGTACTTCGCTATCATTTCAAATATAGTTTCATCGAAAAAGAGCGAGAACCGGTCCAAAGGAGCTAAAGATGGATTGAGGTTGCAAGTTTCATAATTGAAGTCTGTAATTGTTTCCAATATGAATATCCATGTAACAGCAACAAAATATATCTTAATCGTCAAATTAGTTGAATAGGACGATTTGCTATTGTTTGTACTAGCCCTTTTCTCGCTACACGAACTTATGCATAACGAGTTTCCCATTTTTACTGCATCGCTACTGCTTCGCTTATGGGGTTGGCTAATGTCGCAGATCGCAGAACGCGTCTGCATACTGCTCGGTCCTGTATCGCTTCGGCGGTTAGCCCCAGGCGTTGTTGTGCATTTGCCATCTGAGCAATCCAGGAATACTTTTTCCTACCTTGTTTTCTTTTAGTAGGAGCACTACGGTCGCTCCTTGCCTTCTTAACGGGATTTTCCGGAGACCTTCTTTGAACGTGGCAATACCAGCTAATTCTATCCGACTCAAGTTGTTGGATTACTGAATTCTTTATGTGTAGACTTCCTCAGTCGCGTTTCGTAACTCCAGTCGACATCCTTAACATTTTCATCTCTGCTGTCATCATTTTATTTTTGAACGCTTCGTATATTGTCCAGCACTGCGAACCATATGTAAGAGCTGGTCGAACCATCGTGGTGTAAAGTTTTCCCTTCAATTTAAGTGGAAATTTTCGGTCACAGAAGATTCCCGAATTTTCTCGCCATTTCATCCACCCCACACTTACTCTGTGCCTTACGTCGTCGTCACATTTCGCTTCTACGTTAACGATTGATCCTAAATACTTGAACCTAGTGGTTTTCGGAAGAACTATTCCGTCCAACATTATATCTGGAATAGGTCGCAGTGGATCCGAAAATGGGCAGGTCAAATGTTCCGTCTTTGAGCGACTTATTTTAAACCCGTTTTTCTCTAGCGCGTCTTTCCATGTACTTAGGACGTTTTGTAAATCTACGACATTATCGCTTAGAATAACTGCGTCGTCGGCGAAGAGAATCGATGTTACGTTTGCTTCGTGCATGCAATCTTTCAAAAGATAGTCTAGTAGTTAAAGAGGAAAGGGCTAAGAACGCTTCCTTGATGCACTCCGACATTTACCGGAAATTTTCTCGTAAGCCCGGCGGTACATTTAACAGTAGTTTTGACGTTTCCATACATGTCTTGTACCTTTAGTACCTTTAGAGACCTCAACGCGGTCCATATGAGATCTCTAGGCACACGATCGAATGCTTTTTCTAGATCAATAAATACCATGTGCAGATCTTTTGACGAATCCCGATGTTTTTCCATTAATATTCGCAAGCTTTGGATTACGTCCACCGTCGATCTTCCTTCCACGAATCCACACTGGCTATCGTCGAGCTTTATGATTTTGCGAAGACGTTCGTTTAAAACTCTTTTAACGATTTTCATCGTGTGTGACATCAGCTTGATTGAGCGGTAGTTGTTGCATTCTCGCGTGTCGCCTTTGCCTTTGTATAACGGAACCGCATTTTATTTTATTCAAGAGTTTCGACAGCCATTCACTGCCGATACATTCCATCTTCGACCAAAACTCTGATGGGATGTTGTCTGGTCCAGCCGCTTTCCCGCGTTTCATTTTTCCGATAGCTATACGTATTTCTTCTGTTGAAAAGTCAGCAACCTCTTCTTCGAATGGATCAGCTGTAGGGACGCGATCACGTGGAAACTGTTTGTTAAGCAGGTCCTTACAGTATTCAAGCCACCTATCACAGATGTCCTTTTCGTTTGTTAGTAAGTGCCCGTAGGAGTCTTTAATGTATTTTGGCGACGTTATTTGCATCGCATTTGTTCGCCTTTGCGCAGCGAGTTTAAAAATATTTGGCACTTTACTATTGTACGACTATAAGCCATCAATTAAGAATTACTTACCTTTTCCTCGACATTGTCTTGCTTTTAAAAAAATTAACACTTTTCACTCCTCTTTTAACACCAATCAAACACAAATAAATCAAACTTGACATAAAAATATCATAGCCTACTTTACTTCAGCGCGAAAATTCGGAAAAAAATATTTAGTGGCCTTCTTTTCAGCTAGGAATTTTTATGTTAAGTGTACCATATACGGTACAGTGGGATAATTTGGGGAAGAAGATTCGATGAAAAAATTAACAAATGCGCTATAAAATGATAACAAGGAAGACGGGGCCTAAAGTGTCGTTTGCAGTCAAAAGTGGACCTTAACCACACAACATCTGGCAAGCTTTCTACAACGTTTGGCTAGTTGAGTGTCTGGTCCTTACATGTCCGTAGCTCTATCGAAAGTACATATACTGGCGGTAAGAGCTATATTGAAGTTAATTTCCAGTATTTTCTGAATCACTGTGATTCATATGATGGAGAAGAAAATCAGCACAAACGTAAAGGGCAGCAACAACAACAGCAGCTAAAACAAGAACAATATTTACATCAACGAGGCTCTCACCATGTACACACAGGCGTTACTGATGCTGTCAAAAGACGTAAAAAAGGAGAAGAAATTTAAATATGTATGGTATAAAGGCAAAAGTATTCTTATGAGAAAAATTGAAGGTAGCAAACCCATCACTATAGGGTCGTTTGAAGATCTTAAATCAATCTAGTAATTCCATTAATTAAAACACCTTTTCAAATGAATTTTGAATCCGACTTTGTTTGTGGTGATTTTGCTACCTCCAATATATTAAATAATAATTGTGAACAAGTGTTTTCTTCTAAAACATATTCTCTTATCAAACTCTTCTTAGTTCACTAAAACATCAGAAGGTTAGCTTAGGTTAGGTAAGAGTGGCTGTTGGAAATACCAACCCACTTAGGCCTATTGGCACACTGGAACCAGTTTGAGCTTATAATAAAGCGTAGGAGACTGTTAACGTCTAAGTTTTCTAGATCGTTTAGGTCATTGTAGAAGAAAGCTTCTAGATGAAACTTTCTTCTCTGGGAGAGAGCTGGGCATGTGCAGAGTAGGTGGAGGATTGTCTCCTCCTCTTCCTCGTCCATGCAGCTTCTACAGAAATCATTAGTAAAAGCGCCAAGCCTTCTTGCGTGTTTGCCTATGAGGCAGTGTCCAGTCATGACACCTATTATGGCGCTGAGATGTTTCCTGTCTAAAAGGATCAGACACTTAGAGCAACTCAGATCCAGCCTTGGCCAGATCTGTTTGGTCGCTAGACATGTTTGCCCAGCAGTCCACCTAAGGTCTGTTCTTTTATTGGCATCCAGCCTTAGTGTTAGTTTGCACGTAGCGATTGGTATACCTATACTACTCGTACCTTTGTCAGGTAGGATAGGTAGAGTGGTTCCAATTTTGGCGAGTTCATCGGCTCTGCAGTTCGCTGGAATGTCTCTGTGGCCCGGCACCCAACAAAGGTGAATGTTGAACTGCTTTGCCATCTCCATGAGAGATGATCGGCATTCAAGGGCGGTTTTAGAATATATTGAGACCGAGTCCAGGGCCTTGATGGCGGCCTGACTATCCGAAAATATGCGGATCTCACGTTTTTCTTCAACCAGGACAGAGCTTCTTTAATCGCCAAAATTTCCGCCTGGAACACGCTACAGTGACTTGGAAGACGGAAAGAGAGGCTTAGATTTAGCTTATCTGAGAAAACCGTTATCGGTTTTAGATCCATTTGTGTAGAGATGGATTGACTTGTCCTCCATGAAAGCATCTTCCTCCCAGAATGATCTAGAGGGGAAACTTACATGGAAGTTTTTGTCAAACCAAAGTTCAGGTATGGTGTAATCGATGTTCTCTGTGTGGATTCCTAATGTATTAAGAATGTTGCCGTGGCCAAATGAATCATTTGTCCACTGTTTATTCGCTTTAAGGCGAATAGCTGCAGAGGGGTTAGACCGCAAGGCTCCGCTTGTACATAGACATGCTGTTCTTTGGACTCTGCTTAGTTTAATGTGGTTGACTGCATTTTCCAAGGCCGGCCACCAGACAACCACCCCATAAGTAAGTATCGGTTTTATGACCGAGATGTATAGCCAGTGGATTATGCGAGGTTGAAGGCCCCATTTGTTCCCAATGTCTTTTTTGCAAGAGAATTTTTTTTTTTTTATAATTTACGCGCGCCTAAGGGGTTAGATACCTTTTTACTGTTGCCATGGCGCGGGCGGAAAGGTAGAAGGAGGAGAAAGGAAAATTGTTTTTGTAGTGGTTTGAAACTGAGGTGTATTTGGTTTCTATATTAGCTCTCCAGGGATGGGAGTCCGAATAGGACGGAGAGTTCTTTCTTCACTTAGAGAGATTCGAAGTTATAATTCGCACTAGTTTTTTGTGGTTGAAACTCTACAACAGCCAAATCTACGTGTCAGTGTTATGCCTTCACACGCAGAATTTTTCTGTCTGAGTTCCCATTACACAAATGAAAAACTGACTTGCCATGGGCAGGATTCGAACCTTGGACCCTCAGAGTGAGAAGCGATTGCTAGTACCACTACACCACGCTATTGTAGCTTTATTGACTCTTTCTTGAATGTTAGGTTTCCAGTTTGAGACCCATATATTTTGCTGTATCGGAGAAAACTAAACTGGTAACATTTATTGATGGAGGGTCTATGATTGGAATTTTATATTTCCTAGAAAAGAGGACAAGGTCAGTTTTATGGGGGTTTATTCCCAATCCACAGCGATCTGTCCAGCGGGTTAATCTATTGAGATTTACTTGGAGGAATTCTTTAATGATATTGACATGTTTCCTTGAGACGACTATGGCAACGTAATCCGCATAGGCAATCACTCTGCTACCACCCGCTTCCAGGTATATCAGTAGTTCGTTAACTAAGAGGAGAGAGGACACCGCCTTGCGGCGTACCTATGCTGACACATCTTTTAGCAGAAGTCTCACCCAGTTTGGAGTTGATTATCCTGCTTTTTAGCATTAGACCGATCAACTCCCCAAGTGAGTCGTCTACCTGCAGAATTGACAGCGCAGTCGTGATTGCGGATGTGTTGACGTTGTTAAAGGCGTCTAGAAAAGCAACCATTGTGTACTCTTTATGTTGTAGGGATCGTTCGATGTACCTAGTCAGAGAGTGCAAAGCCGTTTCTACCAACTTTCCTTTACAGTAGGCATGTTGAGCCGTTGACAGAAGTCTTGGATCAACTATAGCTTGAATATAGATATCAATCAGTCGCTCTAGAGTTTTCAGAAGGAAAGATGATAGACTTATAGGTCTGAGGTCCTTTGGGACTACATGAGCACATTTTCCGGCTTTGGGAGTGAATACTACATTGACTTCTCTCCATAACAGTGGAATGTGGATAAGTTCTACACAGCGGATTCTCCGTGCACAAAAATGCAAATTTTGTTTATTCACATAACCACTTACGTGGAAATGGGCTTCGTCGCTCATTATGTATTGAATATGAAATCATCCTCGTTTTGCACCAGGTTTAACAGAGCATGGGAGTTAATTAACCTCACTTGAGGGTCAGCAGGCAACAACTGGTGAATGGTTTGCACTTTTTAAAGGAACATCTTCAGGTCTTTCACCAAAATTCCCCGCAATAAACGTCTTCTGATGTCAAATTGCGTGCATCGTTGTCTTGCCGGTGTTTCTGGGCTCTCTAGGACATCCTCGGCCAAAACAGTGATATTCTCGACCGAATGAGCAATACGGGGCCAGCCATTTCTTGCGACATTTCTAGTGGACTCAGTTTGCAGGAGATGCTCTGCCAAATGCTTAATTGTTCGCGCACATGGTGCAGAAACCAGAAATCGGTCAAATAAGCGGTAACAATAATTCTGCATCCTTCAGGTGTGTTTATTGTCAACTAGTTCTCTATCTGTCTACAACAAAAATGTCAAAGCACATTCCTTTTTTAAAATTTTGTATCCTTACAGAGGTTGCCAGGTTGTTGAAAAAAACGTAATTTTACGAAAAAATACTTGTTGTTCGAGATTTGAAAGTTGGACCAAAAATGGCACAGATAAGAAGGAAGAGCGCTATTTTAAATGTTCCTGAGGTAATGATTTTAGCATAAAGGAAATTACTGTCGCGATTCCTTTAAATTTTAGAAAAAAACATAAAGAATTTTCGTGCATATGAGGTCAAATTGACCCCATGGAAATTTTGACCTCGAATATCTCGGTAACGCGCTTTTGGGAAAAAAAAAGATTGAGTCACTTTTTGCAGTAAATCGATCAAACCCTAAGGCCGTGAAGTTAGATTTCCAAAAAAAACCTTTTATAATTGTTCTAAAACCTGCTTAAAGTTGATGGTATGCAAAAAAAGCATTGTTTCGGTAAAAATTGTCGAAAAAATTCCATTTTGAGCTTTGAAAGGAAACCTTTTAGAGTTTTACAGACAAGGGTCCATGTTTTAAGGAAAAAATGGTTCGCTCTACAGCCGGTCGAAACAGTATATTTATTTCGGAGTATGAAATTGGCCGTTCTTCAGGTTTCGTGAAAGAAGGAAAATGAGAGATTGCAACAACTATTTTAATGCAGTGTGGTTATTTTGGACTTCATATCCCTTTATATGTCTCTGCCAGGAGTTTCTAAATTTTTTTTTCTTTCTTCAAAAAATGTATTACGAGTATCAGAGGAAGTGTGCTGTTGACTGGTGGTTATCAAGCTTGATTTGGGTCGTTTGGATTTTTTCTTCTGGTGATATCTTAACTCAGCAGTATACGGTATACAGAATCAACACGGGCTTATCTCTGGTTCAGTAAAAAGAAGATATATGAAATCGCAGCCTTTCCAAAGACTGATTACCATGTTGAGTGTTTAACAATTTTGCGTCTCAATTATAATAGTGCCACAAGTGTGTAACAATATTTTACATGCCATTATTTTTAAGAAAATTACTTCTATTCTAGTTTACGTTTAAAAGACATCTGTGTTTATAAAACTACTATAAAAGGGAACATTACAACAATATGCCCAATTTATAAATGCTCCCGCTCTTTTTCATAAATGACGTACCTTTGTAACTACAAAATAAGTGAACGTTTTAATCGAAAAATACGACTTACAATGACAGGACGATTTAATAGCAGAAAAAAACAACAACATAAAAGCCGTGCGCGACCTTCTTGACGCTCGGGAACTTATCAAAATCAAACCTGCAAATCAAACTAATTAGAATATTTCATTCCAACAGCACTGTGGAGATTAGAATTCAGTTTAATTAAATAACTCAATTAACATGCGTAAATTAAACTTTTCTATCATAAATACCTCATAAGGCCCCTAAAAGGGCTGTGAAATTGAGACCTGTTCGTTCTGATTTTAATTAACATGTGTTGGTGATTTTGTAATCTTTATTGATACGCTGATATCTGTGTATGTTGAGGAATAGACTTCAAAGATAAAGCTGGTTACCCAACAATAACGATGTAAACTCTTATCTAAGCACAGCGAGAGTTGATGTCGGGGTTCTGTTAATTTAATTATGTACATATATAGGTAAAAAGTCAGCATTAATTGCTAATATCATAATTATCGAAGGAAGAGGGGGAATAGTAGAGCTCATTGTTTTTGTTATAAAGTAAAAATAAGTTAAAAGTCTTGTCGTCGATTAATGTTGGCTAAATGAAGTAAAAACTCTCATTACTCATTTGGTCAAACCTTAATCCCATAGAGGGATGATTTTCTCCATCAGCAAGAAATTTAAATACCCAGTCATTGTACATGAATGACACTTCCATCGTCGAAACCGGAAAACTTTCCACTCTTGACATGTCTGTCAGTGACCCTATATTTGATGTAGCTTAAAATGCTGCCAAATATCTATGTTTCCTCCAGCGATGAAAGAAATCTTTCAGTCCCTCTGATCTGGCCTCAATATATGTATAAGCCATTTATCCGCCGAAAATTGGAATACGACCCCACATCATAGGTGATAATACTACTATCACCCAGTAAATTGACAAACTCGCAACTTATTCGATTTATTTGACCAGCAGAGCTCCTTTGAAATTGCCAGTAACATTCCGCCCCTTCATACTCGTACCTTTAACCGTAACACTCATCTCGCTGTGAATATTCATCAGTTTACCCTCAATCCCACTATCGGACGTACATTGAAATATCGTGATTGTTGAGTGTGCCGCCGACTTGTTTATTTCCTAGTCATTATAACCTACAAACATTCAAAACCAACGAGCATCGGTATCTCTCTTTCTTTCTTTGAAAATGTGCCCAATACAGGGATGAAATTTGTCTAAAGTTTATTTGGGTGAGGTTGTATTTTTGAATTCATTAAAATTGTGGTTAATGCTTATAAATATAGAAATATATACTTCAATTATGATGTCTCGTGCCCAAAAATGGTAAAGTGATTTTTCTAGCACGACAGTGTACCCAAGGGTACTGCAGAAAGTGTTGAGGAACGACTTGGAATCCCATCCATATCCAACCTCGCACAAGGAATATCTATGTATTTGAGATTGTGGGCTGGAATAATAACCCCGTTAATGGGTATTTTCCATTATTGCAAACAAAAGCTGGCTACAAAATTATAGCATCTGCAGAAAACTGGTTCACCTCATTGAATTGAATCTATGCCAGACAAGTGTTGTGTTTGTGGGTGGAAAATTAAGAACGCGTGTTTTTCTTTATAAACTATTTTATTTAATTCATTTAAAAAGTTAATTATTATCTACTGCTGCTGGGAAAACTCGTGGTTTCTGTTGGACGGGAAGAAAACGACCGCGAGAGAAGCTTTGAAGCAAAATGTATGGCGTATGTTGACACCTGACAGTTCAGTGGAATTTTGACAAGTGACAGTGCGACCAAGTATAATAATACTTTTCAAATATTGTAATATTGTACCATTAACGTAACAACAAGTATGCAGCTGTTTTATGGAATATGTGTTTCGAAATAAAATACTAAAAAAACTTGTTTTTCAAAAGAAGATATTCATTACATACATGTTATTGTATAAAGTTAATTCTGTATTGTTATTAAATAAATTTGTTTGTGTTACTAAAAGTATTTCATATTATGTTAAAAATAACAAATAAAACTGATTGTATGCATATAGCTGCCTCATCCACTCTTTTGTAGTTACATAAACTTTACAAATGCAACAAATAAATAAAATAAAAAAGAACAAATAAAATTATTGAATTAATATTATGACAACAGTGTCATCTGACTAATACCATTTTTTGTCATGATTACGTAACGATTACGTAACAAGGTTCGTATCCGAGTAAACAGCAAACTGTTAATCTAAAAAGTTCTACGTGTAATTAAGTGAATTGATATATCATTCAAGCCAAGCAATAAATTAAACAAAAAATGGGGATTTTCTTCGAGAATATATAAAAAATCTTTTAACAATCTGGCTTCTTTCTATTACTGGTGGTGTCTCGAACTCCCAGATTGAATAGGCTTAGTCATTCAATAATTTTATTAGCAGGTATTTTTTCTTGGTTCAATTATTTTACGTCGAATTATATGTACATATTTTTGAGACGAACGTTTTCTCATAATAACTTTATTACGTACATTTCGCTACTCTATTGTTTAATAATAGATATTTTTATATTTCTTCATACATAATTCATGTGCTTTTATGGAGAGACAAATTAACAAATAACTTTATTTGTTCGAACATAAACCTGGCTATTATGAACGTACCAATGATTTCTATTATAGTTTTCCGGGTGCTTTATTTCTTTCCTAATTATTTAATTACGTCTGTGTGTTTAGTTATTGATATCCGTATGTGAGGTCATAGGAAGTCTTTTGGTGGTAGTCAATCGCAGATCTTAAATAGTTCAGGGTTCGGTTTATTTCTGAACATAAAGATTTATCTTAGATTTAGATATCCTCCCGGGAAAAGTAAGTACCTGCAATACCTGGAAAGAAGGACTTACCAATTGATGTAAAGAAGTTTGAATTCAAGAATAAATTTTTCCATTTTAAATGCATTTTTATTATTTTGAATTCATTAACACTTAAACGCTATACAAAAAAAAACCGCTTAAAAATTAGCTTAAGTGACTTTAAAATAATTTAAAATAATCTTTTTGTAACTTACTGGCCATGCGAGCACTTTAAATTAAAAATAATACTTAATCTATGTCTTTCGACGTTTCGTTCGATTACAATTTTTTTTCTATATTTATTTAAACCAAAACTAAGAAAACAATTTTTTATATATTTTTTTTTTCTTATATTTACCCTAATCCTACCTAAATCTATGTAAGCCGGAAATGACAAAACAATTAGGCTAACCGACTTTGCTTCCGAGTGAAGCTATATTGTACTAGAGGAATTCGACGAAGAAATTTCCTCTCCTCCCATAAACCACCAAAATTGTTGGTGCTGCCGAGCAACATCCCTCATGTTGCCACTCCCTACCGCCCTACTGCACCGGAGACGCTCCGCACTGCCATGCCCGACGTCTCTGTCTTAGTTGAGTCGCCTGTCCGCAGCTGTTCGAGCAACATGGAAGATTAGCGGCACCGCCAATCTGTCCTGGATCAGACCTTTCATATCTAGGTAGAGGAACGCTTCTGGAGGAACAAAGACGTCACAGCGAACTCTCTCATAATACATATAGTTAGGGTAGTAAGTCCCGGAGATCAGGTTGTTCGATGAGGTCATTGCTCTTGCAATGTGCCTTCGAGTCAACTTAATGACGAAATTGTCCACTCTTATTAGGTTCGCCCTGTTGTAAAGGACCTCATTAGGATAAAATTTCTTGTACTCCGACTCTGGTGTTCTGTACAAGCGAAGACAAACCCTAAGACAAGCCCTCTCAAACACCCGAATCTTTTCTAATAAACTTGCTCTCACGTTGAACCACACGGGACATCCAAATACAAGCATATGCCTGATAACGGCCATGTAGCAGATTACCTTTACCCCCGCATCGATCCCAAGGTATCTGACTACATTTCGACAAGCAAGTGACTGCCCGTCCTGTCCCACGATCGACAAAGACAAAGACAAAGAGAATTGTTTCCGACTTCTGAAACTTGATTTTCAACTTCTAGTCATCGCAATATCGCCTAATTTTGAAGTCACGATGCAAAAGTATATTAATGACCTCAATCTTTGGACCTGATCTGTACGCGATTATGTCGTCTGCGTACGCTATGGCATGGTGAAGTGAACCTATCAGGACACGATTTTCCAGGTTGTGGTTTGGGCCAATGATGTTTTTCGCCTTGTACACTTCCTGGAAAGTCGCTCCTATAGCCTCTACCTGTTCCTGAGAATCCTCGATCATAAAGAAGTTGTCATCTTGAACAACCTCATTTGGATCTATGCCTGCTCCTACAAGTATTTGTTCGTTCTTCGTCGTTCGGGAGATTTTAAGACATGGAAAGTCGTTCTGATTATTTCTCCGAAATATTTTATTTATTTGCGGGAACATATTCGGGTTGCTGGTGTTTACAGCTCGAATTTTGTTGTTCCAACACAAACTTACAGATGCTCTGTAATTTTCTTTTATTAATACTTGGAGGTTTTTGATCGACGACTTTAGCGTCATAATCTCTGGGTTATGTCTGTCAGTAAACTGTCTGTACAAGGTTTTGAGTCTAGACAGCAGTCTACTTTTATGTCGGTGCAGTGAGTCAATGGTTGCGTTGCGGAATAAGTCTTCTTCGTCAGTGTGTTGGTACCGAGGTATCGTTTTTTCCATTGTTCGTTTGATTGTCTCGTCCATTAGTCTTAGATACCTGTCAATCTCCTCGTTTGACAAATTTCTGTTGGACGGTGGGTAGAGCGAATGCGAGGAGTGTGCTCTAGTCAGTGTTCTGGTGAAGTGTGTCCAACGCACCCTACTATAATTGTAGGAATGCCTTTGGACAAACTCATCCAATTCCGCAATTTCGTTGGGAATATTTATTTCGGTGCTGAGACCGCAATCGTCACTCTCATACACGAAAGTGCATAGACAGTTTGTAGTTTGTTGGTTAGTACATGTCAGTTATATTCGTGATTCGAACAGCAGAAGATCCAAATAGGACCCGTGTCTGGGAAACGGCGGTCCGTCGCCTTAAGTCCGAGTCGACATATTATACTGTGCTGACCCCACCAATTGAATAGTAGGTTCCCTCTAGTATTTGGTGTATTATTTCCCCAATCACTATGCTTGGCGTTGAAATCTCCGCCGATAATAAAATAGTTGTCTTCCAATTCCAGCCTCAGGAATCGAAAAAGCGTCTTGAGCTCTGAGATGAATAAAGCGGATTGGGTAGCCTTAGGTGCATAAACAGACACCATGTACAACCGCTTTCCACTACGGAGAGGGATATACACGAGCGCCACCTCCCTGAATGGAGTTGGGTCGGTTTCTCCGTACTATCTTGTATCTTCTGTGCCTCATTTTGTGTCTTTTGGTAAGCTTAGTTTCGCTAACCAAAAGCACATCGGGGGCTTGGTCTTTAAGCAACTTAAATAGTGCGGCTCGTCGTTCGAGCCTAATCAGTGAATTCACATTCACATCAAGGACCTTCAGGGTTTGCTCCGCCACGCACGTACCCATTACGGCAAAAGGTGCGTTAGGCCAGGAGCAGCGCGTATACTTGATCCACCCGCGCGGTCTGTTCAGTTAAATGACGTTGTAGCTGAGTCATTTGCCCCTGGATAGAGAGCAAGATAGCTAGCATGTCAGGTACTGGTTCCGGTGCTCTTGGCGGTGGCGCCTGAGAAGCAACCTTCTCTTGCTGTACCGTATTTCCCCTAACTGCCGCCATTTGGGCGTATGTAATATGGGGAGTAACGGCTGGAGTTTGCAAATGCACGGGTGGACGTTTAACTTCCACTTTCTGCTGCCGGGCCAGATTTATTCTTGTAATGCACTGGAATTTGGGACAAAAACAAATTGAAGATTTCTATCAACGTGACGACATAAGCCGACAGTCTCCTGGTCTCAAGAAAAAGGAAAAGGTCCAAATTCGACATCTATACTCATCACTATCTGAAACTCATGCACTCTTTGTTAAAGAACATGGTGTGATTGTTGGAAAAAGTAAATTTGCAGAATTGAGGTCGAAACACGTCTTACTATCGAATAAACTTCCTCATAATGTTTGCCTTTGCAAATATCATGAACATTATAGCGCTTAGCATTTAATTCATTCCATAGTGCAATTGGAAGTCCGAAATATAATCACGATTTCATAAGTACTGTGATTTGTGACTAGCCAAGCAAAGAATGCTGGTTGAATGCTTGTGAGCTCTGTAAAGAAGAATTGAAAAATAAACTGCACGAATGGGTTGAAAAGTGCGATAACTTGCCTCCGGAAGTAGCATGGTATGTGTGGAAAACCGTTGACGGAAAGATAAGCAAAATTCAGGAAACTGGGATTATTTCTGACCTAATAAAACATGTTTTGGATATGTCTTGATTTTTTGAGCACACGTACTTCAAGAGATGCCAAGACAATTCATACCATCAGGATAAGCCTGCTATATCGTCAGAGCTTAACAATTCTGGAAAAAAGAAACAAGAAGCATATAGTATGGAACTATTTCGCAACGTCACATGGAAAAGGACCGGTCGATGGAATAGGCAGTGCAATTAAAAGATTTGTTAGAAATAAAGTATTACGAGTACAATGGCAAACATGGGTGCAAACACAAGTAAGCGCTCGAGTTTACATGAACGAAGAAATTGAGGAGAACCCGTCTACCAGGAACATATGAAATGTATACAGTTAAAAATATTAGGACTAAAAAATAAGTTTTTGGAAATTGAGTTTTTTAATTATGTTCAGAATTTTGAATTATTTGTTCTTTTTGAAACTCATGTCTTAGAGGGTGAGATATTGAAATTCAAAGGAACATTTAGGGACTATGAATTGAAATGGATTCCAGCAGTGAAAACAAATACATTTGGAAGAGGTAGCGGGGGAGAACTGTTAGGCTATCGAAAATCTAGTTGAAGAGATGGATGTCTTGGAAGTAAAAGTCATGTGTTCTGTCCTCTTTATTGTACCAATCTACCTGAACTATAATCACTGGAATAGAGATTATGACAAACTGTGCGACACTCTTCAGGACTTAGGGTTAATGGATATATTACTTGTTGGCGATTTTAATGTTAGGATTGGATTGTCGCAAAATAATTTTTTAAGTGGATCTGTTCCAGAAATGATTAATTCTGTCAGTAGATCAAAAGACGAAGTGTGTGATAGGAAAGGTGCTAAACTGCTGGAGGTTGCTGACGCTTTAGATGCCAGGGTTCTACATGGAAGCTGTAAAGGGAATCCGTATGGTGAATTTGTGTTTATTCGAGGGACGGCGTGCTCTGTCATTAACTACGCCTTGTGGCCGGGAAATGGAACTCTATTCTGAGTAACTTCACGATAGCTGCACAAACTTTCTCTGACCACATGCCTTTGGAACTTTCTTGTACAATTTCGTGAACTGCCAAAGTTGATATGAAGAGATAGATTTCGACCTATATACCAAAATAATTTAGATCAGGAACTTGCCAAATGAAGGTTGTTGAATAATCCGCTGCACATGAATGTAGCTGTTCCAACAAGTACCACAGGCAGGCGTAGGGTTAAAAACAGATCTGGTTTGATGCAGATTGTCATAAAGCCAGAAAAAAATCTTTTTCGCTTCTAAGGCTCTTCAGGACTTCATTTTTCAAAAATATGTATGCAGTAGCCAATATGGATTTTAACCTTCTCTGTTCGGCTAAAAGGAAACATCTGCAGCAACAAACCGTAGCCGTTTTAAATTTATCGAGATCCTCAGCAGAATTTTGGAAAGCGGCCAAAACTATCAATGGGAGAAATAACATAATTGCATCATCCTTACAAGCATCTGAACTATTCGCGACTATTTTAAGGTTCTGCTCAACGCTCCTCAATTTTTACCTCCTCCACAGTATGCGGCACCATTTTTTGAAGATGAGTTTTTAGATGCTCCATTTACAGTTTTTGAAGTGCAAAATGTTATCAAAAAATCTAAAGTTGGTAAAGCATAAGGAGACGACCGAGTACCAGCAGAATTTTATAAAAATTGTTCAGTTCAATTTCTGTCCGCATTAACCAACGAATACAATAGAATATTTGAAACATAATTTTTCCTCTACATAAGAAAGGATCGTACGACAACCCGGGAAATTATCGAGGCATTTCTTTCCTGAATACGTCATTTAAGCTGTTTAGTATCTTAATCTTCAATAGACTTACGCAGTGGATCGAAAACAAGAAAATACTGAATGAATTTTAAGCTGGATTTAGGAGAAACTGTTCGACCTTAGACCAAATATCCACCCTGACAAATATTGCGGAGAGCTTCAAAAGAAGGAACAAGAAGTTATACGCTTTCTTCGTCGAGTTTCGTGCTGCCTTTGATTCTATTGCACGTGAAGCACGTTTTTTCAATCTGTATAAGATGGGAATCTGTAGCAAAATTGTTATTTTATTAAAAGCTATGTATCTGAGGTCTTTGAAACGCAAATGAGAGTCAAACAAGGTTGTGTTCTGAGTACGCTACTTTTTATATTATTCATAAATGCATAAATGATATTGTAGAGGCAATTGGAGGAGGAATTCAGTTTTGAAGTATGCAGATACCAGGACTAGTTTTCGCCGACGATATACTATAGATAGCGACTGGAGAGTTATTGTGAACTTTGGAATCTGTCTGTTAACTTAGAGAAATCCAAAATTATGATATTCAGAGCTGGTGGCGGTAGATATGTTCGTAATGAAAAATGGACCTACAAGGGAGAGATTGTTTCAATAGTTCGGGAGTATAAGTATCTAGGCGTATTAATTACGGCGAATCTTAGTCTGATAAAGCATCTCCAACTTAAACTGGCTGAGGTGAAAATATCTGTTTCTTCAGTATGCGGCCGATTCTTAAATAATAAATATATTGAGCACAGTTCTAAGATTAAATTATTTCGTGCGACTGCTGCCTCTATATTACTATATGGTGCTCAAGAGGCTGAAAGATTCCTGAGATATTTTCTGAAACGAATTTTCCGGTTACCAAAGTCTACTCCAAATTACATGCTTCATTTAGAAACAACAGTTCCACCCCTATTTTTAGATACGCTTAAACTGCACTTTGAATATGTTATAAAAGTACTGAAGATGAAAGAAGAACGACTTCCTAGACTAGTGCTCAGGAGAGATATTTCGACAAGGGAAAATCCCATCAAAAAGTGCAAGGAGGAATTGGGGGATAACATCGGTGAAAATGTGCGCATTGATTGCCACAGACATTAGGACTGCTGATTTAAGAAGATTTTTTACAAAACTATTAAAGGGAGCTAACTCCACTTTGTACATTAGATGTAAAATGGAAGCAGTAACTTCACAACATAGAATGCTTTACAGTCAACTGAATTATACGAGTAATATTCAAGAGCACACGTACTTTCTCAATCGCTTTCCGCTGAAGATGATTAATTTAATATTTAAAGTAAGAGGTGAAATATTCAATTTAAATTACATCCCACATCGTCCTGACCTGCCAATTCTATGTGACCTGTGTAAACTACAAGAAAAGGAGGATGTATACCATTTTATTGCCAGATGTCGTATCTTAAGCGAATTTCATGTGAGATACTTTGGTGTAAACAAAATGGATATGAATGATGTTCTGAACATTTTAAACGGTGAACTTGGTTGGTAAGCTTTATATAAATACACTTCAATCGCACTTGATTACAGAACACGTATTATTGAAGGAGACTTCTAAATAAACATATGCATTCAATTTTATTTAACGAATTTTCAATCTGGTAGACGGCCTTGGGCCAAACCATAGTAAACTTAAGTTTATCAAATTGTTATAGTTACTTTAAGTCCTTTTTCTTTTAAATAAAGTTTTCAATACTACTACTACTACTACTACTACTAACAAAGGTAAACCGTTGTCGTCAATGCTGAACAATTTGCTGATGCAGCAAGGGATTCTTCAGTAAAAATAATTATATGTTCACCCAAGGACATTGAAGACATGACCAAGAAAATGAATTTAGATTCACTTTTTTCCGAAACACCACCGATAATTGGGATATCCAAATGTCGTATAATGTCTTGGGTAAACAATAAACTACAAACGGCTCAAACATCAGAAGAATTAAATATGGGCCTACAGGAAAATCAAAGCTCTCGCAAACAAACATATGGTTCGGAAAGCGACAGTGAACACGATTTTCCCTTCTTCTTCTTTTCCTTTTACTAGCCCTTTCCTCGCTACACGAGCTTATGCATAACGAGTTTCCCATTTTTACTGCGTCGCTACTGCTCCGCTTATGGGGTTGGCTAATGTCGCAGATCGCAGAACGCGTCGGCATACTACTCGGTCCTGTATCGCTTCGGCGGTTCGCCCCAGGCGTTGTTGTGCATTTGCCATCTGAGCAATCCAGGAATTCTTTTTCCTACCTAGTTTTCTTTTAGTAGGAGCGACCGTAGTTAATATTGCCTTCTTAACGGGATTTTCCGGAGATCTTCTTTGAACGTGGCAATACCAGCTAATTCTATCTGACTCAAGTTGTTCGATTACCGAATTCTTTATGTGTAGACTTCCTCTAATGTGCGCAGATCTAATGCAGTCGCGTTTCGTAACTCCAGTCGACATCCTTAACATTTTCATCTCTGCTGCCGTCATTTTATTTTTAAACGCTTCGTATATTGTCCAGCACTGCGAACCATATGTAAGAGCTGGCCGAACCACCGTGGTGTAAAGTTTTCCCTTCAATTTAAGTGGAAATTTTCGGTCACAGAAGATTCCCGAATTTTCTCGCCATTTCATCCACCCCACGCTTACTCTGTGCCTTACGTCGTCGTCACATTTCGCTTCTACGTTAACGATTGATCCTAAGTACTTGAATCTAGTGGTTTTCGGAAGAACTATTCTGTCCAACATTATATCTGGAATAGGTCGCAGTGGATCCGAAAATGGGCAGGTCAAATGTCCCGTCTTTGAGCGACTTATTTTAAACCCGTTTTTCTCTAGCGCGTCTTTCCATTTTTAGGACGTTTTGTAAATCTACCACATTATCGCTTAGAATAACTGCGTCGTCGGCGAAGAGAATCGATGTTACATTTGCTTCGTGCAAGCAATCTTTCAAAACATAGTCTAGAACCACGTTAAAGAGGAAAGGGCTAAGAAGGCTTCCTTGATGCACTCCGACATTTACCGGAAATTCAATCGTAAGTCCGGCGGTACATTTAACAGCAGTTTTGACGTTTCCATACATGTCTTGTATCATTCGTATATAACGCGGTCCATATGAGATCTCTAGGCACACGATCGAATGCTTTTTCTAGATCAATAAATACCATGTGCAGATCTTTTGACGAATCCCGATGTTTTTCCATTAATATTCGCAAGCTTTGGATTGCGTCCACCGTCGATCTTCCTTCCACGAATCCACACTGGCTATCGTCGAGCTTTATGATTTTGCGAAGACGTTCGTTTAAAACTCTTTCAGCGATTTTCATCGTGTGTGACATCAGCTTGATTGAGCGGTAGTTGTTGCATTCTCGCGTGTCGCCTTTGCCTTTGTATAACGGAACCAAAAAGCTACTTCTCCATTGATTCGGCATAGTTTGTCCGCATTTTATTTTATTCAAGAGTTTCGACAGCCATTCACTGCCGATACATTCCATCTTCGACCAAAACTCTGATGGGATGTTGTCTGGTCCCGCCGCTTTCCCGCGTTTCATTTTTCCGATAGCTATACTTATTTCTTCTGTTGAAAAGTCAGCAACTTCTTCTTCGAATGGATCAGCTGCAGGGACGCGATCACGAGGAAACTTTTTGTTAAGCAGGTCCTCACAGTATTCAAGCCACCTATCACAGATGTGCTTTTCGTTTGTTAGTAAGTGCCCGTAGGAGCCTTTGATGTATTTTGGCGATGTTATTTGCATCGCATTTTTTCGCCTTTGCGCAGCGAGTTTAACAATATTTGGCACTTTACTATTGTACGACGTTTGAACTTCTTGAATAGCTTGTCTTCTATCTGCCGATCGTGAGGATATTTGTTCCAAGTCCTGGTAAAGGTTTTCCGCTGCTGCTGCTCGGGTTTGTCCACGCTTGAAATGCTTGCTTCTTGTCGGTCACAAATCGTTTTTTTTCGTCATTCCACCACCATGTTTCTTTTTCGATGTGATGATGTCCTGATATCGTTCCTGGAAGAGACTTTGCGTGTGTCATGCATGCCTCGTGCATGCTGTTCCACATTTCTTGAGGGCTAAGTGAGTCTGCGATAAAGTTTATATTAAGAAGTACTTCTTTAACGCGTGCAATAAATCTTGTGCCTCGTTCTTTCGATAAGTTATACCACCGAATTTTAGGCTTTCTAACAGGCTGTCGTGTTTTTGGTGGTTCCGCTGTGAAGAATTCTGTAATAAGCAGCCGGTGTTGGGTAACTAGCGATTCTCCAAGGATTACCTTGCAGTCCTTGACACTGTTTCTCATCGATCTTTTGCAAAGGTGGTAGTCTATTTGTGTTTCGTGGCCTCCGCTGCTATAGGTGATAAGATGACGTTGATGTTTTATAAACGTCGTATTTAAAACAGTGAGACCGTAGGCTTTACATGCTGCAAGGATGTCTTCACCAGCAAAATTTCTAGTTCCAAAGCCTTTACCGCCGTGGCAGTCCTCATAATCTACATTTGATTCTCCAACGTGGCCGTTTAAATCTCCGCCTACGAAAAGCATCTCCTCGATGGGTATATTTCTGAGTAAATTACCGAAATCTGACCAAAATTTATCCTTTTCCGATTGATCGCAACCGTTTTGCGGGGCGTAAGCGCTAACAATGTTCCACATTTCATTGTTTATAATGAGTTTTACACTCATCAAGCGGTCGCTTATTTTTGAAATACCAACGATATTATTAAGAAGATTTGCCGCAACAATAACACCGACACCGTTTCGTCCATTGACCGTTCCATGGTAGAACATCTTAAATGAATTAGTTTTTAAATCAAGAAAACGCGCTTTATTTCCGGTATCACACCACTTCGTTTCCTGAACGCACATGACATGTAGAGTTCTGCGACGCATTATTGCTTCCATCTCCAAGCTTTTTGAGGTCATCGATCTTGCAAACCGAAGTTTAGTAAACACGATTTTCCCTTAGATGTGTTAAAAAAAAATATTGATGTAACAATTGTTGTATTTAAACTTTAATTAAATTAAAAAAATATTTCACAAATTTAATAGTTTTTTTCTTTGCAACGGAAGTAACTCGAGTAACCACCTTAATTTTGCATTATGTTCAAAAAAATTTTAGATATGTAAATTTTTTCATAAAGCCTAGCCTACATATTTCTATTCAAATTCTGTTATTGAACTATTAATGCTGAATGTCTCAGAAATTTTCAATGGAACAACCTGCTAACACATACCGTCCAAATTTGTAACCGATGATTTACAATGCCTTTTTGCAAACAAACCAATTTTTTTTTTCAAAGTCCTTTTTTTTACATTTTTTTAATGGAACACTATTTACTTTTATAATCTTTTTTTCTTTAATTATTTGCGACCTTCAAAAAGATAATGTCAATCAAAGGGAATTAAATGCATCTGAATATAACGCGAGTTACCATGGAATTACCCAATGTGATAAAAATCCAAATCCAATTTTGAGAAACGTATTTTCTGGGCGACCGCCTAATTTTTCGGGTTTATCCATACGATACCACATCAATATTTTTCTTATACGTAAATACGAATATATTTATAGACATGTCTAACTTATCTTCATTTAAATACAACGACAGTTGTTTGTGCTTTAATTTTACGATTTCACTAGATCGTAGCTATAATTCATAATCTTATTAATCTATGAAGATAATTTTGTTTTTTAAGATGGCTTCATCTTATCTTATCCGCAAGATATACATACAAACATACTATATTACTCGCAAACTTTTTATTCGGCTCTTACAAAAAATGTAATTTTTCAAAATTGCATGGCATAGATGTTTATGTGTGCACGAGTAAGTGTTTAACGTCTCCCCATTTCGAGTGTGTTCACACCTTATCAGCTAAATAAATATTTCTTTTGTGACAATTGAAGATAGCAAACGACCTTCTCAAATATATTTTTTGCTATTTGGTGTGATTTCAAGGAATTATTTTATATCCATTTTACATACCTATATACACACGTGAGTAATTTGTTTCAGATACATTTTATAATTGTGTATCTATATATTTTCATACAAATTTAAAGGTATATCAAAGGCTTACATTGTAGCGAACAGTTTTTCACGTATTTACTTTGAGTGGTTAATAAACAAACATTTTTGGACTAATAAAGGATATTTGCTTTTTAGATTCATTTTGTCACTATGAAATTACTGTCGAACTTCCCTATAAGTAATTCGCACGTGACCAGAAAAAAACTTCATTATACCTACCTATAGAAATTATGATATTTATTAATTATGTATTTTCAACTTTTACATATTTAAAATAATGAGGTATTTCTGCACTTTTTATAATCGCTGACTTGTTTTTTTAAATATTTGATAAGGAACTGGGAAGAATTCCAAACTGGTTGGCAATATCTTTCTTTTTTGTTACTCCCTCCTCAACTTTATTAATTATCAAACTCTTTTTTCAAGAGAAGTGCTACATCGCTGCGACATTTTTACTTTATTCACTGAAAATTGCTGTCAAAATTGTTGGCGATAGGACCTTGTTCTTCCTTTTTTGTTGTAATTTCTAATTTCTGGGGTTCCCCTAAATATGTTTTACTTTATTCGGTATACAGTGTTGTTAATATGCATAACAGAAATTAATATTAAAAAATTCATTATTCATTATGGAGACAAAAACGTATGAATGGGAAATTTTCAATTAGAAAATTTATTCATTGTATAGTAATATTCACTATATGGAAATTCATTATAAGGAGATAAAAATACACCTAAAACAGAACCAGAAAGCTGTGTCTTTGAAATAAGTTCATTATACGGAGAACTTCATTATATAGAAGTTTACTATAGGGAAGTTCGACTGTATATAAATAAAGAAGAAAATAAAATTGTTCCGACAAACCTAAAAAAATCAATTAATCAGAGATCTTGGATTGCATAAAATTTTGTTTAAAGTTTAAAGAATCCAATTTAAATATTTAGTCACATAAATGTATGATCGTTGATTTTTTTTTTATTTTAAATACTTACTTACTTAACGGGCTCCCGACCCGTGGAGAGTCAGTGCCTGAGACACTTCAGCCTTCCATCCTCTACGATCCCGGGCACGCTGCTTCCAGTTATCCAGACCAAGCGCTCTGGCATCCGCGATAGCTTGGTCTTTGAAACGTAGGTTCGGTCTTCATTGTCGTCTCGAACCTGAGGGCTGAGATTCGAAGATTCTCTTAGCTGGAGCATTGTTGTCCAATGTAGTCGACGTATTTTGGCTCTTTGGACTACATCCACATCTTGGTACAGCTCATAGAGTTCGCGGTTGTATCTTCTCCTCCATTCGCCCTCCTCGCACACAGGACCAAAAATCCGTCGAAGAATTTTTCTTTCGAAAGAGCCCAGAATTAGCTCTCCCTTCCTGCTTATCGTCCAGCACTCGACGCCATACAGTAGAACTGGCAGGATAAGGGTTTTGTAAAGCGTACATTTCGGCCTTCGAGTAAGGAGTTTTGAACCCAATTGCTTTGTCAAACCGAAGTATCAGCGGTTTCCTATGGTAATTCTTCGTCGGATCTCCACTAGGGTTTCATTCGTGGAGTTCATGTTTACTCCGAGGTAGATGAATTCCTTAACTACCTCGAAATTGTTGCTATCAATAGTGACGTTTTGTCCTATACGGTGGAAAAATGATTTTTTGTTTGTTGATAGCATGTACTTAGTCTTGTCCTCGTTTCCTTCCAGGCCGACGAATTTCACCTGTTCTTCAATCGCCGTGAAGCCTCTATCACGGAACGCTGCGAGCGCCCGATGATATCAATATCTTCAGCAAATCCCAGGAGCTGGACGGGCTTGTTGAACAAAATAGTGCCTTCCGTGTTGACACCTGCCCTGCACACTATCTGCTCTAAGACGAGATTGAAGAAATCACATGATAGCGGAATCCGGTGTATGTTTGAAATAGTTCGGAGTAGCTACTTCCAAACTGCACGTTGCAGTGCGTGCTTTCCAGTGTCACGCGACACAACTGTCGTGTTTTGCCGGGATCTCGAGTTCGTCCATCGCCATATAAAGCTCCTGACGATTAATGCTATCATATGCGGCCTTGAAGTCGATGAAAAGGTGGTGAGTCTCGACTTGAAATTCGTTGGTCTTTTCCAGGATTTGTCTCAGTGTGAAAATTTGGTCTATAGTCGATCTGCCGAGCCAGAAGCCACACTGGTACGTGCCGATTAGTGTGTTGCAGAACGGTTTGAGACGTTCACACAGCACGTAGGATATGATCTTATATGCGACATTAAGCAGGGATATGCCTCGATAGTTCTTGCAAGACATAGGATCACCTTTTTTATAGATGGGGCATATGGAGCTCATAGTCCAGTCGTCGGGCATGCTTTCTTCCACCCATACTTGGATGATGATTTGGTGCATGCGCCCTACCAAAACATCGTCACCGTATTTGAGCTCGGCTGGTAAACCATCAGAGCCTGCAGCCTTGTTGTTCTTAAGCCTTTTTATAGCTAAGCCAACTTCTTCTAAACTGGGTGGTGGAACTGGTTCTTCATTGACTGGACGTGGGTTCTCTTGCCCTATCACTCTCTCTACATGATGCCCATTTAGAAGCTGCTGGAAATGCTACTTAAACACATTTACTATTCCCTGTGCTTCGGTTACTAGGTTTTCTTCGGTGTTTCGAAGAGCTTGTGTTCCGGTTTTGAAGCCAGCAGCGATCACGAGACTCTTCGATCTCCCTGAGTTGGGATGCTGCGTAGGCCCTCTTTTTTCTACGCAGGATCTTATTCTCTTCCCTTCTCCTGGCTCGATACTCTTCCCTTACTGCCCTTGTTTTGCTCTGTTTTCCTGTAAAAGCATTCATCATCATACCACGGGCTCTTTCTCTGGGGTGGCTGTTACCCTAAGGTGGTTTCGGCTACCTCTTTGATGATGTCGTGATACTGGCACTACTGATGATTGGCGTCTGTGTTAGGTGAGTGCGCAGTGGAGAGTTTCTCACTCAGGCGCTCTCTGTAGTCTCTGGCTACTCCAGGTGTGCTAAGGAGTCCAACGTTGAATTTCTTTTTCTATGCGGTTCGCAGCTTCTTCTCGTTTTACAGTCGAGCTCTGAATTTAGCCGCAACAAGAAAGTGGTCAGAGTCAACATTTGCCCCTCGCAATGTGCGCACGTCGAGGATTTTGGATTCGTGCCTCGCATTAATTAGCACATGGTCGATTTGGTTGGCAGTTCGACCGCCTGGGGAGAGCCAGTGTGGATCCTTAACCTTGGAAACCTAGTGCTACTTATCACCGTAGTACGAGCTGCTGCAAAATCGATTAGTCGGTAGCCGTTGTCTGTTTCGTGGATTCTGTGCTTACGAACCAATTAAGGGTTCATCAGCCACCAACTCTTTTCCAACACCCTGACTCAGTATTAGAGAGCCCTATAGACCTGGTATCCGAATACGTCGAAGCAACTCATATAGGGATTTCACTTAATAGTTCAGCCTGACTGGAACTGTTGACGCCACCGTTGATTCCATCTAGGGAATTCCTCTGCTGCCGCCTGGAACAAGAGGAAGTGCCCTAGTGAGAGGCCACTTATTTTAAATACGCTTAGAATCTATTGAAGGTCCCTACTCAAGACACTGTCGTAGATTATTCGTTTGTGCCTGTTAGCATTGGCGACGGGATGAAAGTCTTCACCATGAACGTCGTGTTCACATTTTCATGGAGTTGAAAGACAAGTGAAACACTTGAATCGGAGCATTTTTAATTTTTAATTTGAGCAGTTGGTCTGAAACATACCTTTTCTCCTATTCTTCACACTTCCTTGCTCATCAACGATCAAAACTAAAATGAAAAAAAATGTCAGAAATGGAACGATATGGGAAAAAACGACGTGCTTCACCCAAAAATCTACTTTAGAAATGGATTTTCGGTGGAAGTTACCCTTCTTTTTCCCACTTCAATAAAAAGCGTTCCCTCTCTTTCGGACAATCTTCTTTCCCGCGCCAATGTGAACAGGCACTTTATTCTTGTGATCCACAATCATTTGTTCTTTGAATCTGGAACTTGTACCCCGTTTATATGATAGCTCAATGCATTGAGTCAATGCGCAATGTTTACGAGTATATGAAATTATCCAAAACCGAATCCAAAATGGGCGAGAGAAAATTGATAGAGTTTAATAAACAGCTGATTGAACTGACAGTTTGGCAAGTTCGAAATGCATGTAAATTAAATGACAGATGAAAAAATGATGAGAGCGCGAGTGAGTAAAATGTTTCAATGCGATTTGAAAGTGTTTATACAATATTTCAATGCGGTTTCAAATTTCCAATGCGATTTATAAACAGGAATGAACGAATGCGTACTGAGTATTTCAATATTAAATGCAGATTTGTCGTCTAATCATCCCATCTATGCATGTAATCTTCGAATTACTAAATCATGTATTTTTCTTCAGCCCACGCTGTGTACAAGCGTTTTAAGGATGCGCAATCCCTTGAGCGAGTGCCAATTAAAAAAAAAAAAACTCATAGCTTCGGGGCCTTCTCCTCCATTCTCATACTAGGCAACGAAGTATTTCGATATTAGCTAGTTTTCCCTTCGCTCAACGAACGCTTGGCGTCGTAAAATATAAAATGGTTAGATAGAGCATTGAAGCTTTAAACAGCTTTTTTTTTGGAAATATCCCCAAATGTTTAAGAATTTTTATTTCAATTCGAATGAGAAATTAAAAAATTGCAAACCTAATTACTAGTGATAAGTTAAATACACACTTAGGCGTACCGGCAAAACTTTCGTTCTTAAATTGCAATCTTTACAGACTGTTTAATTTCCAGTAGCAAAGGAGCTAAGAGGCATTTTACCAAATTTGCCGTCTGAACGTGCTTCCAAAGGCACGGGAAACATTTCGAATATTTACTATAAAAGCGTTTTGAAATCTTAAAACGTAACGGTCCTTTTGAGGACCTTTAGTTGAAAATTTCGAGGTAAACGCATTTTTCTGATGAAATTGGTCCAACGATTTTTCATGATGTTAGCATTAAAATGCCGTTCATAGAACTCGACGAAATTTTAGTATTTTATGCACACTGAAATTCTCTTTCTAATATGTACACAACGGTTTCTCAAGCTGAATCCATTAAAAAGCTACAGCCTTTTAAAAAGTTTTACCTCGAAATCAGTGGTTCCTCACTTTAACGGTCTATAACTTGGAGGGGAGTGAAAATAGGCCCCCCCCTGAAATAAAATTTTTTGTTTGCCATAACTTCAGGAATCTTCAGCTATCAGAACGAAACCCTTAACTGGGACACCCTGTATAATACTCAGAATTTCCAAATTTTACTGGGACCCGGTACACCAGATCATTGAGGAAGTATTTGCCTACAATTCAGTCTCCTAAATGTACAAGAGCTTTTAATATCACATTTATTCCTTTTTTTATAAATAGCGTCATCCAAGAAGAGGTGTCATTTTAAATAAATAGAAAAACACATCATTTCTATGAAAAGTGGTGGTTCCACCAGCTATGTGGTATGTGGCGCCGTCGTGCTGAAAACAAATGTTGTTCACGTCCATACCATTAATTTCAAGAAAGAAAAAGCCAGTCTACATCGTTCAGTAATGCAATTCATTCAATGAAATGGTAACATCAGCATCATTTTCGAAAAGTACGGCCCAGTGACACCGCCAGCCCAAAAACCACACCAAATTATCACTCGTTGTGGATGGAGAGGTTGTGCCACTATTTCTGTTGAGTTTACGTACCCAGACAAATGGAACTGTGCCTTCTCGCTCATAAATAATTTTGTGTAATAAATAATGATCTTGCTCATTCATTTACCGCACACAATCAACGAAAGTACGATGTTGTGCGTGGTCTGCTGGCTTCAATTTTTATGTCAATTAGACCTTATAAGCATGTAGTTGGCCTATCTTTACGAAAGATGCGGTGCAAAATGATTACAGATAGGCCCGATTCCTGTGGGCACACCTGAGTATTCAGTCATACTCTCAGCTACGGCGGTGATATTTTCAGCTGACCATGCCGGACGGACACGAGTTGGAGCCTTCACATCACAAACTTATCCGAGATGTTCAAATTTTTGCGAAACGCTTGATGATGACCAAAAGCAATACAAAGTTAGCTAAATGTCTTCTATATTCAGCACATGCTAGAATGGATCGATCCATATTTAATGACCTCCCAGTTTTGACTTACGAATAGTCATCGCAATGATAGTTGAGTGTTGACAGTTCAATAGTGGGACGAAATATGAAATTGCTGGATGACCCCAGTAACTCTTCTCGACATTTTCTATTTGAATTGTTGTTTAATAAAGACTTTTATTTCATACTATAATATTTAGGTATATTTTGCTCATTGGGCAGTAATTCTGAATTCTAACGAAACGAAAAAGCGACAGTGATTCGGAACTCCGGTGAAACGAAAAATCGAAATGAAGTGGTTCCTAACTCCGACGAAATGACTCCTCAGTTACTTTTGCACCCACTTGATGGCATTCAAAATATATATACTTATAAATGACACTATTATGAAATGTTCATTGCTTCATGGTGTTGTATCACTATTCCGACCAGTTGTGCTCCTACGTAGCCAATAAAGTTAGTCCACTTCAAACTCTCTTTAACAACCATCTCGTTTTGAATGCTAAAACTCCGATGAAACAAAAAAGCGACAGGAAACCGCAGGGGGAAGCGCGCGTGGTGAGGCAGCTCGGTCAGAAAAGACATGGGAGAGGAATGAGAAGGCGACGGACTCGGAGTAGGGAACAAAAAGAAAGGTGGTAACGCGCGTGGTGGGTCACTAACTCGAATTGAATGAAGCATGAGTGGTAAAGGTGCACAATGCACGAGTTAGGTGCACAGAAACAACATAAATCTCGTCAACATCATTGTTACTATCATCAAAGCACCTACTTAGACATCAGATGGTAACAACACCAAAAGAATCATCAACGCTTAACGGAAAAAATCAGCTTAACAGCAAAATTTAGCTTGGATTGGCTTGGTTTTTGTTTGTCAACGCCAAGAACAAATTGCTCCAGCGACATCGGTTGACCTAGTTTAGTAATAGCGGCATTTGCCATGCAAACAAAAGAGTATGATTGTTAACTGTTACCTTTCAACTCCTCATTGTATAATATTTTGTATATTATTATTCTAGTATTATGCTAAGTAAGTTTAAGATAACAAGTCCGTCGTGTGAAAGACCTTGAAGTAGAAAGACATTATTCATCTCGTGTCCGATCTATAGACCGGAATATAGGCGAGTTCTCAAGAGAATTTACATGCGAATTAGCTGTGTTGTAGAGTATCTCTAATTTTCTAGGCTGACCATTGTTTTTCACAAGATTTTATAAGAGTTTTTGTACCACATAATCAGTATTAAGAAGCCAAGAGAGGCTCAATTCTTCTGATGAAATTGAGATCTCTTTGTTGGCGATTTTGAGAATCTCCTCAGGGATTAAAATTTCTATGATAAGGTATCGTCTCCTTAAGGCACTTAAAGCCATGCATTCACATAAAATGTGTTCCGCAGTTTCGTCGTCTTCCATGCAAAGTCGATATTCGGTTTCCTGAATTAGATCTATTTTGTGCGCGGTTAGAAATCCAACCAGTCTTCTGATATCATCCGTTTTGAGTTCTAGGGATTCTTTAGATTTTTTGTGGAAGGGTTTGATGGCTCTTTTATCTTGGCGACATACACATTTTGTTCTCCCTAACTTAACTCTATACTATTAAGTTAAATGTTGAATTTGGAATATTACAGAACGGCTCAGGGCCGATGAATGAATTACGTTTCTAGCCAATTTGTCGACTATTTCATTTCCGAGTACCTTTATGACTAGGTACCCAAAACCTTTTACTTTGCTCTTATACCTATAGAAGAGCTCTTGTAGTGTATTGAAGCAGTGCAAGACTGACTTGGAGTCAATGAGGTTAGAGTCTAATGCCTTTCTACCTTCTTTCCTGTCCATTGGTATATAGATTGGGAAACCCTTCATTCCCTTATCGAGGATAAGGTTGGTGCACGCCTGAATGGCATGTATTTTTACTTGAAATACGCTGAGACTTTTTCCCATTTGCTGCGATATTCTAGTGCTTGGACCAAATATGCCAGCACCCACCCTGGTGTCTATATTTGATCCATCAGTATACCACTTAATAGCTTTAAGGTTTGAGGTTAGGTTTTTGTATTTCCATGCTTCTCAACTTGGGATCACTATACTGAACTTTCTGCCGAAGCACAGGGTCCTAGGTAGACGGTCATTTACGGCGCAAATCATGTCAAGTTCGGGGATTTCAGTGAGAAAATTCAGTTGATCCATTTTACCGATGTGGTTAATCCCTCCTGTTTGCAGTGGTCTGACCGTCGAATTGCCATTTTTTTTATGAAGAGATGGAGTGGAGTTAAACTAATGAAGGGTTCTATAGCCGTAGTGAGGCATGTATGAATAATGCTAGCGATTTCTTTTACGAGTGAAGGGAACAAGTTTAGCTTTACTGTGATTGATTGAGAGATTTTCTCCAACACACCAAACGTTTACTATTTTTAGAGCAGTCCGCAGTACCCTTCACTATTATGACTAAGTCGTCGGCATATCCTATTATTGATAGCTCAGATTACTAAGTTTTACTAGTATGTCCAGTATGTCAATGACCAGTGACCACCAGAGTGGTGAGAGAACACCCCCTTGTGGAGGTTGAGATATATATGTTATGTTGGTCTCATTGGAAGATTTAGAGATTTTCTTGTTCTCGAGCATCGTACTAACTCAACGGTTAGTCGGATGGTCAATATTCTTTCTGGACATGGCTTCCAAAATGGATTCATATCCCTTCAATATTTAGGAAGGCACATAGTGCAATCTCCTTTTAATCTGTGTTACAAGATACAGTAGAGCTCCTTCCGTGGATCTTTCTTTTTTGAATGCGCTTTGGTGAGGATGCAGATGTGAATGTGTAAATCGATTAGTCTTTTTCTTTTAGAAAGAAGGATGTAAGACTTATGGATCGATCACTAAGTTTGTCTGGTTTGGAGATAAAGATGCGTTTACCAATTGAAGCTAGACTCGAATAAGGTGATTAGAGTGGGACGAATATGAACTAGACCTTTTTGAATCAGTGCTGGGAAGATTCCGCCTGGTCCAGGTGCCAGCTTTCCAACTTTGTCTATACTAAACATATTTCCAGTGGCTTCAGAATTGAAATAATGTAAGTTGTTTAAAAGGGTTGAGTCTGGGAAATGAATCTTAAGCAGTATTTTTAGAGTTTCCTCTCGCCTAGCTGTGAAGGAATCATCTAGTCTTTGTAACTGACCTAAGCTATTTAAAGAGTCTTTTGAGAAAACTTTTCGGAGAGGCGAAATTTCTGGGAGTTTTTCCAGTCCAATTTGGGACATTGCAGAACCTTTGCTTAGCAATACCTTTGTGTTCAGTCTCATAACTCCTATTGAATTTTTAAAAGTGATTGGTACTTTACCAAATTCGTCGTCATGCGGAGCTGATGGTATTTCTAACTTTACAATTAAACAGATTGCATGTTGATGCATTGCCTCATATTTATAATCGTTGCGTATTTGAAGGGGTCTTTTCAGATGAGCTTAAATGTGCTGATGTCATACCATTGATGTGATACAGGCCCATTTAACTTCTCACGGTTTTTGGAAAAATCTTTGAAAAGCTCATGAAAAATAGGATACTGGTTTTTTTTAACTAAAACTGGGTTTTTCAATCCTGCTCAATTTGGCTTTCAAAAAGGCAAATCGACGGAAGATGCGTTATTGAATTTTTGTTCCCAAATTATGGCACACCTTGATGCTAAACAATGCACCGCGGGCTTATTCATTGACATTACCAAAGCTTTTGATATGGTCAACCTCAATATCTTGCTACATAAGCTGTACAGTTCTGGATTTCGAGGATTTATACTCGATTGGTTTAGATCGTATCTAAAAAATAGGTCCCAAAGTGTTTTAATTGACGAAATAAGGAGTGAAAAGATTCTTTTCAATGTGGGTGTTCCTCAAGGGTCTGTATTAGGCCCGATTCTATTCTTGTTGTATATAAACTCACTATTTGCTCTTCAATTTAAAGGCTCACCTACTGCATTTGCCGATGACATTGGTTTCTCCTACTGCTTAAACAGTCCTTTGGATCTCATTTCCGATGTCAATTGGGACCTTAATTTATTAAGGCTCTGGTTTGATAAACACAATACAGTTATATTGAAACTAAAAACTAAAATTATGGTTTTTGGCTTATCTACCTTCTACAATTGGGATACAAATGTGTACTTTCACTCGCCTGTGTGTCAAAGATATCGCCCGCTAAACTCCAATTGTAACACCAGTATTTGGGGCTCTCCATGGATTCCAGGATGACCTTTGCAAGTCACATAGATGCATTAAAAAAATATTTCCGATCTACTCTCAGGCACTTTTACCATTTGAGTAATGTCTGTTCAGTCAAACTTTTAAAAACCATTTATTGTGGTATTTTTCAGTCTAAACTACAATATGGAATTGCCTTTTGGGGAGGTGTATATCGAAATAAAATACAATCTTTGTTGACTCTGCAAAAATTTATTCTTCGAAAAATTTGTCGTAAACCTAGTAGATATTCCAGCTTTCCTTTATTCTGCAATCTAACATAAATATTCTTCCTATTCGTCATTTGTACTGTTTTAATACTGTATTGAAAATGTTCTTTATGAGGTCTGGTAACCGTAATTTTCGTTTGATTCCCAATTATAATCTTCGTGGAAACCTTTCGTAACTTCTTTTCGTCTTTTCGTCTATTTAATAAACTCCCTCGTTCAATAAGGGCTGTTTCAATACCCCACGTGTTCTTAACAAAAGTAAAAAATTGGCTCTTTGGATATAATTATTCTGAAATTGAATCTCTAATTTCAGACGTTTTGGTATAAAGTTTTGTTTTTATTTCCCTTTCCTCATTTTGTTCTTTATAAAATTTAGTTTATCTTACTTGAATGAATTGTATCTTTATTTCTTTTGAGAGTCACCCCACCCAAAATTAGTTCATTATGATCTTAAGCCCATTGAAGTGGCATTCTAAACTATTTTTTTTACTTTAAAATACTGAATGTCATGAATTTTTCTTATTCTTAATTTCTGTAATGATTATATATTTTAAATTATTTTGTAATTATAAGAAAAATAAATCAATCTATTTCTAAAAAAAAAATGCTATTCCAGTCTTTCTGCAGGAAGCTCTCTTGGACTTCCTCAATTCGTTCTTGAAGTTTCTGAAAGCGGACTTGTATAGGCAGTGAGTCAACTTTGATTGTGGGATTTTCTTGAAAAGTACCCCAGTTCGTACTGACCGTGTCCGATATTGCATCCTATATTAAACCTTATATGCATATGGTCCGATAGGTATGCCTCATCTGACACATGGCAGTCTTTGGTATGAAGAAAAGAAGACTGTATGGTAAAGCCAAGTACCTCCTCTCTTCTAGAATTGTTAGGTCCATTTAGGTTTGACCATTATTGGTCGTCTATCAAATTGACATTTGGGCTATCTACATAAAATACGAGTACGTGTATGTTTCGTATAAAATTTAAACCTTCATAATGAGAGTTGGAGGATTCATAAAACAAATCGTTCTACATACACTGGCGATCACTAGGATGAGGCCATACATTTTGCAATCGATTTTCACTCTTTATATATATTATAGATTTTGTATCCGCAAACTTTTACTACCTGTGAATAGGTACATATTTTCTCAACAGGAAGTCTTTAAATTAAAGGGTAAACAAGAAACGACCGTTGGAATTTCCCAAGTCCAAACAATGAACTTCTTGAAAAGCATATAAAAAGAGGAGCCAAATGATGCAAAATCTTCGAAAGAAAGGAAAAAATGAATAAAATGTTTACAGGGATCACGAATAGCTTAGACTAAAGTGTCCTTGTCTTCAAATTGTCTGACGCCTTCGTACACTTTATGATATAACCGTGCCGAAACATTTTCGATTATGTTTAAGTCCGGTGAATAGGGCGGCCATGGCAAAAGTTCCACATCTTCTGATTGAATCCAACTTCTAACAACCCTGGAAGTGTGGATGGGGGCATTGTCTTGTTAGAATATCCAAGGCAGGGGTCCGAAAATGTTTTTCACTTTTAGAAACGACCGTTCCAGCAAACATTTATAGCTGTTTCCGTTCGATGTTGTGGACAAAAATTCCAACTCGATTGTGCCATAGTAGGTAATAGCTCCCCACACCATTACACCTGATGTACGGCTGTGATGTCTTGCCAAAATAAGTTCCTCCTTTCTTAGATCATGGAAATAAAAGTCTGGGGCCGTCAAGATTAAACTTTTTTTCATCCGAAAAGACAACGCGTTTCCATTCACTGCTCCAAGCGGCATGTTCTCCTGCAAAATTCATTCGATGCTCCTTGTGTACTTGCCTCAAAACAGGTTTCTTTTTAAGTTTTCTCCTCTGTATAGTACCACTTTTTCGGATTATCCTTCGGACCGTTGCTATACTGTTTGAGACTCCGCTGTTGGGCCTTATTTTAGGCGCTGGTAGAGTAGAATTTGAGGCACGCCTCAGAATTAACTGCTTTTCTCACAATGTTATTACTTCTGCTGTGCGTCTTTTTTGATTTTTCCCATAGTGTTGTGGACTCGCAAAATAACTGTTTACAATAGTCTTACTTCTATTAAGCCTCCTTGCAATTTCTCCGCCTGAGAGTCCTAACTCATTGAAAGCATATATTTCTCTTCTTTCTTTCGCTGTCAAAGTCTTTCGGGAACCAATTCTTCTTTAAATAAATGAAAACAGTTCTTTTCAATGCTTTTTTAAATATTCTTAAGAAAACTTTGAAAAAAATCGCTGATGTGAACTCCTGCAACGAAATATTCGCAATGGCCTCATCCTAGTGGCGCATCTTTTTATATGCTTTTCGAGTAGTTCATTGTTTGGTCTTGGGAAATTCCAACGGTCGTTTCTTATTTACCCTTTAATCTTATGACAGGTAGTAAAAGTTTCCACGTACAAAATTTCCAATAGGTATAAAGGGTGAAAATCGATTGTAAAATGTATGGCCTCATCGTAGTGATCGCCGGTGTATATTGACTTTAAAAATTTCTCCTTAAAAAGTTTTTATGTACATCAGTACGTTCATTGAAAATACTCAACATTCTCACCTCATAGAGTGCAGTTGCACCAAAGTATCGAAGGCATTACTCCTTTAAGATATGGAATATCTCTATAACGTCTTACTACTGTTGTTACACAGAAGTGTGAACAATGCGGAGTTAGTACGATTAGCTCACTTCTTACTTTCGTTGGTAGGCATTTTTTTTTCTGTTGTAGATCTTGTAGATTATATGATATTATCTCAGCTGCGAGTAGTACATTCTATGTTGGGAGTCCGAGTCTCGTTTATACATTTCTTGTATTTATTGTTGTCCTAACAATGTAAGTAGGGCACTAGACTTAGATCTTTAAATGGTGGTTTGCTGCGTCATTGTTAATCTGAAGTTGGAACCGCATTTGGCCGCAAAACATCCCTAATTTATCAAATCTTATCTTTTCATCAAATAGTATAATTGAGGACCAGTTTGGGCGATGTGCTTTGCTTCATCTCGCACTTGAAAATTGTGTGCCTTGAGCTATGTGATACGCTTTCATTAGCAATGCAATGACTCCACCCTAAAAAAAAATCGCTCGTTTTGCTTTGATGTTTTTTCATATTAACATTTGGAGTTTTCAGAACTCTTTCATAATTACTTGTATTCGCTCACTGCAAAACTCTACTTTACTTTCGATGCGAGAATATATACTGCATCTCCTTTTATATATCATCACATTCGAATTGCCTCTCGAATTAAGGTATGTCACTGCACTAACGTCCCTCACACCCATTGATGTTTCGAATTCATCGCAAATTTAATTTCTAAATTTGAAATTAAACTATTGTCATTGCTTAAAAGAAGCTAGAAACATGTGACTTTGGCTTTTACTGAATGCGGTTAAGATATTTAATGAAATTTTATTTAAAAATGAAAACAGGTCGAGTACTTCATAATGTCTTTGATATTTATACTTAAATGGCCAGAAAGAATCGTTTTGGTAATTGAAAAAAAAAACCAAAACACTCTTAAACAAACAGAAAAGCGAATGCTTTATTTTGTACAAAGCAAGACAAATGAACAACGGTCAAAATGCGGTTAAAACAAATTTGAATTTTGCATTTCTTTTATTTGTATGCAAATATCAGCAAATTAATAAAAAGGTTGGCATACAGTTTTAATTGCTACATATATTCGTATCTACGTACACAAATATATACTTTATACGACATATATATATTATATGCGTCTTAAATCCGGAGTCAAAATCATCTTGTGGAGGTAAAAATTTCTCAAACAATAGTCAATGTATCATAATTAACCAGTTTTTTTTGAAAAAGAAAAAAACAAAAAACAGAACTTGAAATCTCTCAAAATTGAAATTAGTGAATATCTTATTTTAAATATGATGTATACGATGTATTGAGTTACAATTCTACAACCCGAATTCGATCGATGTTATGTACGTTTTCTAAAACCTATTCAATACTATTTATAAATAATTAGTTAGCAGTTGAAAGTAAACATAAAACATAAAACATAACCGAAACTAGTTGTTGTATCTGTTTAAATAAGTTTGTCGGTAATATTCATGGAAATCCGGTTATGGAAAAATGTATCTACAATCTGCATAATATAAATAAAGAAAACCGAATGCGTGGGTTTTTTTTGTTTGTTAATGTGATTTTTCGTGACTGAAATTATCATCTACTCGCATTCCTTAGTCATATAAATTCCAGAGAATAAGAACTGCAATGATACGGGAGAGATTGACTTCATTAGAGAGATGTAATAAATGTATCTAATGGATGTTGAAGTTCTTCACCTAAGATGTAGAGAGATCTCTCTAATTTGACAAACAGAAAGTTCCAGTTAAGCATCGTTCTTTCGTTTTTAGTTTTTCGGTTTGTGTTTATTTGTTATACATAAATTGAATTAATTTGAGTGTCATTAAACTATAAAATGAACAGAGGGTTTTAAGCCATGTCGTTCAGTTCTTTGGTTTCCCCGTTGCGTTTGGAATGCTATTAAATATCATTTCTATAAATAAGCCACTATAACAGTCCATCATACTAATTTTTTACTTTCATTTTATGTCATATTCGTCGTTAGGGATATCTTCGTGGTGCAAAATGACGGACAATCTAGTGCAGACTCCCTACCGTCTCATTGCCTTTAGCTTTGAATAGATTAGACATCAAATCGTCGATTGGCTGGATTATTTTGACGTGTATGAGTATTGTAGTGTATTGAGTATTTTTAATGACCCGCATATAGTAATTGAGGGTTTTTTTTATTAACTTGTTTATTTCCACTATTTACAATATTCTTAAAAAAAAGAAAAAAAAACTAAGCGAAATACTTACGAACTATCTTAACCCTGGATTGCTAACCTATTTCAGATGGCTGTGTATTTTATTCATATTGTAAAATGTTTGTGTGGGTACAAATGATAGAACTTATTATTTTCAATACAAATCCCTTTATTCAGTACAGTTACAATTCACTATTTAATTGTTTCTCTCAATACAATCCAATTTCTCAACCGCTTATACTTTTCTTATCTTTTACTTAAACCACTTAATTACTTCTCCTAATTAACACTTCAAATTTCACTTTAGAACTGCATACCTTGGGGATGCTGGTATTTATACTCGAATGACATACTTCGAGAACAATCCTCGCCATCCAGCGTCCCATACAATTTCCAATTTGCTAGAAAATTCGATTCCACTTTCCAGTCGAGACTTTGTTATTCCAGTATCGACATTTTCTGCTAGATGTCGCTGCTCACATTTAAGTGGTTATCACATTGCTCCCTCTCTACAGTTGTTCGTCCCGAACAACTTCTTCATTCAGCATCCCGTTGAAATGACACATTCTATCCAAAAGGACCACTTTCAATTTTCCTCGATTCCCACGCTGGATCCGGTAGACAACGTCATTAATGCGGGTTATCACCTTGTATGAACCTTCCCAGTCCTGTTGCAATTTTGGTGATTTGCCTTTCTTACGCTGAGGATTATACAGCCGGAAGATTTCGCCTTGATATCGTACCTAGTCTTCATGCGGCTGCTTGCTAGCTTCATCTTTTCTCTGGTGTCTTCATGCAATTTACGAATCCTGCTGCGTAAGTCATTCACGTAGTCGTTCACCTCTTTGGGCTCTGTCGGTGGGGATCCGAATTTTGCTTCACTTGGCAACCGAATTGTTTGACCAAATAAGATCTCGGATGGTGTGTGCCCTGTTGAGCTATGGACCGCGTTTCGGTAGGCCATTAAGAAGAGGGGTATGTGTCGATCCCAATCCCGCTGGCAGTTGCTGACAACCTTAGATAGATGCTCATTCAAGGTCCGATTGAATCGCTCGACCATTCCATCAGATTGAGGGTGTAGTGGCGTTGTCCTTGTCTTTCTTATTCCCAAATATTGGCATATTTCCTGGAAGACTTTTGATTCAAAGTTTCGCCCTTGATCAGAGTGCAGCTCCATTGGGACCTCAAATCTGCTCACCCAGTTGTTGACTATCTGTTCGGCTACGGTCTTAGCCTCTTGATTTGGGATGGCAAACACTTCCGGCCACTTACTGAAGTAATCCATGACTACGAGAGTATATCGGTTTCCATTAAAGGTTTCGGGAAACGGCCCAGCGATGTCGATGGCTATTCGTTCGAAAGGTGCTCCGACATTGTATTGTTGCATTTGTCCATGTGGCTTTACTTTTGGGCCCTTGGTAGCCGCACATCTTATGCACTTTTTGCACCAATTCTCGACATCTTATTTAGCGCTTAGCCAATAGAAACGTTCCCTTACCTTTTCCAACGTCTTGTTTATTCCCAAATGGCCTCCTGAGACTCCGTCATGTAGTTCATGTAGCACTTGGTTGACTCTGGACCGTGGCACAATTAGCTGCATACGAGATGTTGTCCCATCGGCACTTTCCCATTTTCTCTTCAGCAATCCATCTTGCACAAAAAGCGAGTCCCATTGTGCCCAGTATGCCTTCTTTCCTCGTGTTCTTTCCAGGCCAATATTGGTTCGATGTCATTGTCTGCCTGTTGGGAGGAACGGATTTCGTCTATACTCCAACCCTCTATTGGCTCAGTCCTGATCATTTGGATAGTTGCCTGTTCTTTTGCTTCTTTACCACAGACTACTTCTGCTGGGAGGCTTTCATTGCATTGTTTTACCTGTGAGACTGGGATAGTTACCCTGGACTCGACTCCTGCTACAGACTTCTGCCCCGCGAAGTAAGCATTTCCTAACTGATGGCTTCTGGAAATTTGACCGGTTTCTTGGTAGCCGTTTCTGCTGGTTTTTCTTTCTATTTGCCTGTAACCCCAGTACATGCAGCCTTCTCGTCGTACCGGTTCTTTACAATGCCCTTGCAGATGTCCTACTTTATCGCAGTTCCAGCAGCGCATCCTTCGTCTCTCCCGCGGGATATTTGGTCTTGAGCAGGAGCATTCACCAGATACTATTTCCCTGACGAAATGCATTCCTTTGGAAGCCTGATTGGATGCTTCCATCGCCAGAGCGAAGGCAAGTGCTTCAGCAAGGGTTCTTTTCCCGGCCATCCTTACTGCTGATTGTAGCTTCAAATCTGCAATTCCCCTGATGAATGCGTCCTTTGCCATTTCGTCGATTATTTCTTGGCCTGCGGTGGGATATGACAAATGTGCCAGTCTACTCACGTCTGCTTGGAGCTGTTGCAGTGTTTCTCCTCGTTGCTGCATACGGCCTTGCAATTGAACCTTGCATGTGGCTATCCCCAAACCGTTTCTCGATAGCCTGCACTAAAACCATATAGTCTCTATTCTTTTTGATATCGATTGTTTGTAACAATTCTGCTGCAGGACCGTGCAAGGCCATTGTTAGGGCAAAGCACTTTTCCTCATTGTCCCAGTCGTTTGCACAGGCAGCCATTTCAAACTGCTTCTTATAAGTAGACCATGAGGTCTGGCCATCGAATGTGGGAGGCTTCAAATCTTTTCTCCTTGGACCGCTTAAAGAACATTCTCGCAGTTTCTGTTTTCGCACTGTGTCGAGCTCTTTTGCCAGTTGCCGAACTTTGCTGTCCATTTCTTCGAATTTTTCGCCAACATTCTTCTCTATTGCATCAAATTTGTCATCAACGTTCTTCTCTATTCTTTCAAATTTGTCATCGATTTCTTCGAATTTTTGCTGGAGAGTGTTATTCTGTTCTTCCAGTTTTTGTTCTAGACTATTCTTTTGTTCGTCGAATTTTTGTTCGAGACTATTCTTTTGTTCATCCAGCTTTTGCTCGAGACTATTCTTTTGTTCTTCCAGATTATTCTTTTGTTCATCCATTTTCCAAATTTTTCTTCTGTTCGTCCATTTTTAACAAGAGGAGTTGCATCATCGCAGACATGTCACTGCCGGTACTTGTCTGTTCATCCTCGTCAACATCAAAGGAATATGCATCAGGATCATGACCCTCGTTGTTCAAAGCCTCCTGAAGTCTGAGCACCAGGTCACTTTTTCCTCCACTGGCGCTGAGGCTTCTCTTGTTCAACTCGGATTTGAGTTGGACGAGGGTCAACTGCAATAGTTTTCGACCCATTCTAGCTTTTTCAAATAGTCAGAAAACACTTTTTTTTCACACAATAAGTCCTATCCCACTTCTGACACCAATGTAAAATGTTTGTGTGGGTACAAATGATATAACTTATTCTTTTCAATACAAATCCCTTTATTCAGTACAGTTACAATTCACTATTTAATTGTTTCTCTCAATACAATCCAATTTCTCAACCGCTTATACTTTTCTTATCTTTTACTTAAACCACTTAATTACTTCTCCTAATTAACACTTCAAATTTCACTTTAGAACTGATTTGCATACCTTGGGGATGCTGGTATTTATACTCGAATGACATACTTCGAGAACAATCCTCGCCATCCAGCGTCCCATACAATTTGCAATTTGCTAGAAAATTCGATTCCACTCTCCAGTCGAGACTTTGTTATTCCAGTATCGACATTTTCTGCTAGATGTCGCTGCTCACATTTAAGTGGTTATCACAATATATTAATATTATAAATATATCATAAAAATTACCGCACAAATTGGACGCTAATTAATTTTTAGCACCCTTCGGAGTTTTGAGAAAAACGTATCAAAAATCTTTTCATGAGTGTGAGAAAATTTGGTGAAACTGGAAACAATTTAAAGAAAGTCCCAGACTAGTTACGTGTGTATAAAATTTTAACTTAAGGGAATGCTTTTGGCATTTTGTACAAAAAATATTTCATTTACAGAATTAATAGGCCGCCCTACGCTTGTAGTTACGAATGCTATTAGCCAAACAACAAGCAAAGATGAAGCCAACAAGTTCAATGCCGGCAATCCCTTGTCCCGCAAACTTAATAATATCGCTTTTGCCTGACCAAAAATTGGAAAATTTGGATCTGCAACCAGACGCGTAGATATGAGCAATCATTATTTTCGCAACATGTCGAAGGAAGCAGTGATAGGGAGGTAAGGTAATCTGTTTCGCTCGGTCCCCTTTCACTATCGACCATTGATAACTTTCACCCGCCACTTTTTCTTTCTCTTTTCCACCACTCTAATATCCTGCATTCCCTATCTGCAGCTGCCTCTTCTTACGACTGTCATAAAGCGAATTTCCGCAAAATTAACGAATTTCTTAGTAAGTGTTCTTTTAATTTTGCCAATATGTCCCTCAGTGATGTTCGCTCTATCTTCTACAGAGAATTATACAATTCTATTTCTCACTACGTCCCCTTTTCGCGCATAAGAAACCCTTCTACGAGCCCCCCGTGGTATAATCGTAAACTTCGCTCTTTACGTAACAAGAGAAACAAATTATGGACAGTTTTCCTTCTATCGAATTCCTTTGCGGACTATTCCAACTACCTCGGGTTATGCCTTCAATTCGCCCAGCTTTATAACGTTCTCTGCCAGCGATACCTTGATAGTGCGCAATCAAGGCTTATATATGATCCTAAGTCTTTCTACCAAGCCGTTAACTACAAAAAAAATCCGACAAGTTTCCTCCATCCCTCTCATACGAAAATACCATATATCATCAACTGATAAGCATACCATAGCCAACTTTTTTGCTACTTCGTACCGGATTCCTCTTATTTCAAATACATGCATAACTTCCCCATTGGCCCCTCTATCTCTCAAAGTTTTGATCATACAGTGATAGAAAACAAATTACAACAACTTAAAGATGAATACTTACCCGGCCCAGATGACCTTCCATCAATATTTCTTAAAAAGTGTTCCTCAAAACTTTCCCAATCCCTTTCAAATCTCTTCCAGTTATCGCTCTCTCAAGGTGAATTTCAACAGATATGGAGGTCTTCTTTCATAATACCGATGCACAAAAAGAGATTAAAGAGCGAAGTCACTAATTCCGCCCTATAGATAAACTTTCACATATACCCAAACTCCTCGAAAGCATTTTGTACGAAGCCTTAAGCTTTCAGTGCAAGTCTCTTATTTCCCCTAATCAACACGGGTTTCTGAAAGGTAGATCAACTACCACTAACCTCGTCGAATTCGTGTCCTCTGTTCTCTCAGCCTTAGAAAGTGGTAAAGAAGTTAACGTTATAACAACTGATTTCAGTAAGGCTTTTGACAAGATACCTCACAAACTAACCCTGTTCGAATTATCCGTCCTGGGCTTTGAACCCATTTTGCTAAAATGGATATTTTCTTACCTGGATAATTGCTTTTATAGTGTTCGATTCAGGACTGCCCTATCGGTCCCTTTCTTGGCCACTTCAGGTGTTCCTCAAGGTAGTCCACCTAGGTCCACCCCTCTTCGTCCTAACTATTAACGACCATCAAAGACTCCTTCAACACTCAACACTTTCTCTCTATGCTGACCAAATTTTTTAAACCCATTTCCTCACAACAAGACTCCAGCCTCCTTCAAATAGATCTAAATAGTTTTTCCTCTTGGTGCATCAAGAACTGCTTAGAACGCAATGTCTCCAAATGTCAATCGATTACCTTCTCACGTAAGTGGAAGAAGTCTCCTCAACGAATTTACCATCTTCACGGCTATACCCCTTCGTGAATCTATCCGCGACCTTGACATATTATGCGACAGGGAGCTTAATTTCTGCTCGCATATTGATGAGATAATTTCTAAAGCAAACTCATCACTTGGCTTCGTTAAAAGATGGTCCAAAGAATTCTTCAACCCGTACGTGACCAGATCACTATACATCACTCACGTTCGCCCCATTCTCGAGTACGCTACCCACGCGTGGTGTCCCTTTCACCGAGTTCATATATCCCGTATTGAGAAGATCCAGCGTAGTTTTCTTCGATTTGCTCTTCGAGGTCTACCTTGGAATGATCCTCTAACCTTACCTCCCTATCGAGATCGTCTCAAACTCATTAACCTGAATACCCTTGAGGAACGAAGGGACGCAGCTGACATTCTTTTCATTCACCGACTGCTCTCAGGCTCCCTCGATTGCACGTTTCTTTACAACTCCATTTTCTTTTACACTAACCCTCATAATCTACTTTGCCATCGTCTCTTTTACCTACCAATCCATCGCACGACATATGGCTCTAACGAACCAATCTCCCGTATGCTGCGTAAGGTAAACCCCAACCTTTCCGTTTTCGATTTTAATCGCAGCACTCTCTCCCTCAAATCAGATCGCCTTCACCATCCCTAGCTTTAGATATCGCTAAACCTTAATTTTTCTTTTAGTTTTTAAGTCCTAGTTTTGAAGCTTGTATTAAGGGCGTTAGCCCCCACCAAAATTATGTTGTTAATATCGGAATTGAATGGGTTAAACGTACGCTGCCGTTCCCGTTCTACAACCGAAGAGCAGGGACGTGAATTCGGGAACTGTGTGGCTCAACAAATACAAGGTGGGCAATAGTGTATGTCGATTGTGGGTCGTGCAGTATGCGGCGTTGCTTCATCCTGTTGGAACTACATGTCCCCTCCATATGTCTCAATTCATCCAATTGAGGAATGAAAATTTCATTGATCATTGCTCTGTAGCACTCACCATCCACAGTGACTGTTTGGTTTCACTATCCAATTTTCCAAATAACTTAACACGTTCTCCGGCATTTTAAGAGTAGTAAGTAGTAATAGCCTCTTGAGTGTTAATTTCTTTTTTTTTGTTAAAATAAATAGCAGCACACCATGTAATTACATTGAGTAATGTAATTGAGGATGTAATGCCGGTTCGGATTATTCTTCAGGAGTATAGCATTCCATTGCTTATTTACATAAATTCTAATTCTAATTACTTCACAAATATCAAAACCGAATTGACATTCGACGACATTTGTAAAATCTATTGCACTTTCCGATAGTATGGGCCACCATGTACGTAGTTAATTCATTCTGTTCCTTATTGTTCAATAAATGCGGTTTGTTTCTTCCTTAAACTAAAATGCTACATAGTCATTAAAGCACGTTTCCCGCCCAAACTGGAGTTATTCTGATATACGAGTATATACAGATACACAGATATTCCAAAAGGGCCCATTCGAAATTTACAACAATTTCATCAAGCTTTGAAATTCTTAATCAGAATACCAATTTTCTAAATATCTTGACCTACTCGTATAGTTATTTATTAGGACGAAAAATATTACACCTTACTTGTATAAAAGCCTGCAAAATAATCTTCCATTTTACAATTGTTAGCGCTGTTTAAGCTGACTTAAATGTTCATTTACATACATTGCCCGATACATCCAGTTGTGCAAGCTACAATATTTCGTAAAAATCTCTATTTCGCACATGTTTTGCAAACATATCATAAATCTTTAACCTTATGTTCATACTCCCATGAATGTGCTATTAATAATGATAAACTATTTTAATTAGAACGTCATTTAGCACAATTCACAACTGTGTAATTCAAAGAGCACTTGTTGTGCGGAAATAATTCCGGTCTCCTGACATGATATTTACACATTTTTAATACTATTTCAGATGTCTAATTTGAATGTAGATATTAGATAAGGCATCCATTGGCCTTAGTTATTTGAGTTTATAAAGTTCAGGCAGCGGCTGCCCAGCGTTATTATTTTATTCCTATTCAAAGCTTAAAATGAAATTCAATTTTGCTCTATTTATCATTTGTTCTTATTTTGTAATATCTAGTGTAAGTAAAAAAAGATACTTTTGAAAAAAATATACATACATACCATATATACACATACGAATTTAGTGTGCTCCTAATTATGTCGCATACTGGGAAAGAACAGAACCAATTGTGGGTGATAAGGAAACTTTGCTGGAATATTCCAAGTTCAGAGTTATTCGGCGTGGGAAAGATCGTTTTCTAAATGGCACATTTATATACAAAACCGATTTTGACAATACTTATAACGTGAGTTAAATAAGTTTGGTTTTCCTACATTCATATGTACACATTCATGGAATACTGAATTAAAAATGTACTATTAAAATATTCTCCCTTAAGTGCAAATTAACCACGGCATACAGCCCATATGGTAACAGTCAATTTATACATCAGCCTTATCAAGTTGACCCAACTCCGGCCTGCGACTTTTTCAAACATTCATACAGAAGATACGGCCAACCTATGTTTGAAAATAAGTCAGACTTTCCCCTCATCCCAGAAACTGGATTGTGTCCTTTACCGAAGGTAAATTGAGGCTTCACCCATTCTATTGAATATTTTTTTTTGCTTTCTTTTTATTTATTTAGGGAGAATACTATGTTAAAGATGCTCAGCTCATTTATGACAGCTTTCCTTGGCAATTACCAAAAGGTCTGTGGAAAATTGAACTTTTTTTCCTGAATGCTGCTGGTGAGTCTGTCGGTGGATATCGCTTGTTTCTGAAATTCGAAAATAAATCGTAGATGGCTTATAAAATAATTTCATTCAAATTTTCTTCAAAATATGCAACTGATAAAAAATAAAAATATCTATGAAGCGTTTTAATTGAAAATGAATAGACTGATTGTTTAATGAATTTTGGCTTGTGACCAGAATCACTTGGCATAAATTACTGATTTTTTTGATATGTAACTTGCAACATTGCAGACATTTTTGTAATACACTAACTTCAATTAATATTGTAACTTAATCACTTACTATCAGTAAGATCGTGGTCCAACACTGAACATTCGTGCACTTGGATTTTTGCAAGCACAGAGGTAAAGCTCTTCTCTTCAAATCAAAATTATACCATCGTCGATTATAATTGGTTTTTTCTTTTCCTTCTGAGTGGTGTGCCTTTACTTACGTTGAATAGTCGAACATTGGATTGAAATGCTTAGTTTTGCAAAGTTGCTTGCAGTTAGAAGATCACATGGAAGTAATGATATGGTAATAACTGGACAGAAAATCAGTGTTTATCCTTTACCTAGCAGTACCCTCTTATTAGCGCAATCTTGGGCTAATCATCTCCAAGTACGCAGTCGGAGTGGGGAGTTGTGTCTCTCCACTTGGGCGCCCCACCTAAGGCCTTTACTGTGTTGTCTCACCGGGATAGATTCCAAGACATTTCGGGCCGGAGACGTTCTGTTCATCCGCTTTAAATGTCGTGGTCATTGGTTCTGATAAATTCTAGCCCTTGACCAAGGCAATGTCGTTGTGTAGCCCATGTACGAGGGTTGTCTGAAACGTTTCCGACCGCAACGTAAATATAGCGGTACTCGTCAATAAAAGCTAGTGAATGCTAGTTGTGCATCTTTTCACAATTACTTACTGAAGTTTTTAGTTGACAATCGTTTGAGTGAATCGATGTGAATGTTTTTTGTGAAAATGGAAAAAATTGAGTATCGAGCTGGTACTAAATTCTTGTTTTTGAAAGGCAATACGCCTACGCATATCAAAAATGGATTGGACTCTGTGTATGGGGACTCTGCACCATCATTTACCACAGTGAAATTTTGGGCAGCTGCATTTAAACGTAGCCGTAAGAGCTTGGGAGATGATGAACCTTCTGGACGTCCAAAAACTGCAACCACTGACTAAAAAAATGTTATGAAAATGTCCAAGGAACGTGTTTGTTACATATTAAATCAAGTTTTAGGCATGAGAAAGCTGTCCGCGCGTTGGGTGCCGCGATTGCTTACGTTAGACCAAAAACGTGTTCGAATGAACATTTCCAACGCTCTGTTGGCGCAATTTAGGCGCAATAAATCCGAGTTTTGGCGACGATTAATTACTGTAGATGAAACTTGGATACACCATTATACGCCCGAGACAAAAATTCAGTCAAAACAGTGGACTGCAAAGGGCCAGCCGGCTCCAAAAAAAAAGCAAAAACTGTTTTTTCGGCTGGGAAAGTGATGGCGACTGTTTTTTTTGGGATAGTAAAGGAGTTATCTTAATCGATTATCTTTAAAAAAGGAAAAACCATTACAGGAGCATACTACGCATCATTACTTGCCAAGCTGAAGGCAGAAATTGCGGAAAAACGGCCACATTTGTAGAAAAAGAAAATCCTGTTTCACCAAGACAACGCGCCGTCTCACACCTCAGCGGTTGCCATGGCGAAAATCCATGAATTACGACTTGAACTGCTTGACCATTCGCGTTATTCACCATATCTAGCCCCAAACGACTTATTTTTGTTCCCTCATCTAAATACTACGTTCGGAGGACAGAGATTTTCGTCAAATGAGGAGGCAATCATTTTCGTGAACTATTATTTTGCAGAGAAAAACGCCAAGTACTATTTGGACGAGTTAGAGAGATGGGAGCATCGCTGGGAGAAGTGTGTAGAGTTACAAGGAGACTATGTAGAAAAATAAAAAAAAAATTTTGAGAAAAAATGTTTTGGATCATTGTTCGGTCGGAAACTTTTCAGACAACCCTCGTAGTTCTTCTCTAACTTCCGTTTATGCCGCAATGACCAAAAATCCCTCAAAGTAATATTCTCACTAAGCAATCAATGGGATTTTCGTTCGCCTTGATTGAACTCCATGCTTCCGCGACATAATGGGAAGAACAGAACGAGTTGTCAATAGATCGTTTGCGACTACTTAAGCCGATGCAGAAATGGTGGGCTTAGAGGTCTGTGAGGAAAAAACTAGCCGAAATGGATGCGACCGATGGGTCACGTCAAGAACTTCCTGATAAAGAGAACTTGTAGTACTCGTATTCTCAAATGGTTTTTGATATTTCATATTCTACTAGAATTTAGGACAATTTAATCCGAAAATGGTTACAAAACAGGTTAAGGTTGAAAGGTTTTGGTAAAGCTAATGATAAATGCTGCTGGTTATTGTACTCAGCTTGCCAGCTTGAACAAAGAGATTCAGCTTTCTATCTTTGGTCACTTGAGGGGTGTAATCTTTCATCAATTCATCATGACAACACAAGACACCAGTCAATATAGGTATACTCCCCATCAAACGCGAGAACTTCCTTTTTAACTGATTGGATAGCTTCCGAAATGCTTGCAAACAGTTTTAACCAATGAAGTAAAATAAAGTGAAAAAGACATATTGTTTGGTTTTTGTAAAAAAAAAAGAACTTCTAATTTTGAGAGCATTTCAATAGGTTTCAGACCCCTGTCTTGCAATTTAAGCCATAAATGTTTGACCTGTTTTTTATGAAATTGTTTCTGGAATAACTCAGATGATTCCGGCCCGATTCTTTTCAAATTTCCGTTAAGTGTTTGCTATATTAATAGATTTTGATTTGTATTGCAAAACTGTCGAGAGATTCCTCTATTTTTAAGAAAATATTAATTGTAGTTTGTGTATGTTTTTTATTTTGTAATAACTTAAAAAGTCATCAGCGGATTTTAGTCAAAATCCAATGGTTGGGATTCGGCATCCCAAGACGCATCATCTGACAAAAATTCAAATCGATAGCGCTATTCGTTCGCGTGTTATCGTGGAGCAAGGAACATTATACACATGGACAGCTGTCAAAAAGCACTACAGACACCTTAAAACAAAATGTCCATTTTAGGTTTTCGTAGTGACAATCAGGACGTTAATAAAATATATTGTATTAACAAAGAAGAACACATAACATCGAAACCTAGGACAAAACGTTATAATAGGCAGCTAAGCCTGTACGGGATTTTATCAACCTCTGCTCCGTTATCAACTCCCACAACGTTAACATTGCGGAATTCAAGCGAAGATTAACTCTTCCATATTGTTGCTTCTTTGGACTCAGAAGGCAATTCGTAGTAAAGCCACTTCCCGAGCAATGAAAAAAACTGTATTTAGGACCCCGAAAGATGTCGGTAACATTTGCATCAATGGTCCGTGGTTTCATACAGCACTTTCTCAGTTATTTGTGAGAAAAAAAACAACAGAGGTTAGGAAGAGTTACTCTTCTCTTGGTTTCTACGGTGGGTACTGAAGTTTAGAATTAGGCATATCTCGAAGTTGTAGTTTGCCGTCGTTGTGCTGCCCGAGGTGCGGCTGTTAGGTGCCCTTTCTTGTCTACAACATACTCATATGCTTCAAAGGTCCCATGATGCCAATTTATTTTCAAAACTTGTACCTAAGATATTCCTTTGAGTACAATTCTTTCAGAAATCACGTAAACTTGTCGGAATCCTTTTTTGACATCAAATGTCCTGGTGGATTCATCACCGACTTTTATGAAGAAGCAGTGCGCGTTCTCTATTGTCATCCTACGATTACACATCCATTTGAAGTTCCTGCGTTTTTTCAAGATTTGCTGAGCTGAATATCTGATCGATGGTGGACTGACCATTTCTTATCATTATTATCATTGATTGATCGTTCAAATAGTAAGCAATATATGTATATGTAAGTGATTTCTCTAAAGTTGGCGCAAAATCAACCGACTCACAGTGGGGCAGAATGCAGATTTTTTTTTATGCAATTTTTGCTTGGATGTTATGATGGGATCCGAGCTCAGTAAAAAGAAATTAAATACATCTTCATTGGTTTTTTCACGGCTTGATTTTCTTGAGAAGTTCTCGCGGAAATTTTTAAAATTTTTGCTGTACGCTTCCTCCGAAAGTTGGCCGATCTGTATTTTTCAGCTCGATTGGGACTTACAATTGCTTCTTTTAGGAGTTTGGAGGCTTGAATCTGTCCGGAAGCTCTTAAGCTCATTTGGGTAGCATAATTGAGGACATTAGCAGGTACCGAATCTCTCAAGTCTTGTGTTTTGACCCTGTTTGTTCGTTCGGAAGAAGTCTCAAAATTGGACGACCAATTTTCTTTGCTGAATCTGGTGCTCTACAGAATGCAATAGAAATCTTTAGCCATTTTTCATTAGCTTTAAAAATTGTTTCTTCTATTCTGCGAGCTTTTAGCCACCGTGTCTTAAAATCAGTTTTGAAATGCGAGACTGTTTTCTTTACAACTTCTATTCTGTGTTTTTCTGTAATTTTAACAAGTTCTTCTTTTAAGAAATTGAACTCTCATCATACCAACTAGTTGACTTCTTGCCAAACGAATGAAATTTGAAGAAAGTCCTCAACAACGAAAAAAAATGTATAAACCGATGGCACCGTACAAAAATCCAAATATCAGCAAAAGTGCAGAAAAGTAGCAGGATTTTTTGACTAAAATACAAAATACACATTACACACATTTAAATGACACAAAAATAAAAACTCGGACGAATCCGGAACCCAACTAAAAGTCTACAGGATTTAGGAAATCCTTAAAAATACACTTTTTTTAAAAACTGATCACAGGACATCACCTATATTTAGGGCCCACTTTGCCCCACTGTGCAACGCTGCGATTCTCCTTGTCAAGCCAATCCCCGCTACTTAAAATATTCCCGTGATTATCTTTCGAAAAATCGGCGTTTTTTTCTTCTTACGATCGCAAGTCAGACTTACGTAGGCGATTTGGGCTTATTTACCCAATAAGTATTGGCATTTTCTCAGACGTCTAAATCTCTAGCCTTCTTGTCTAAGTTTTCCTCTGATGGCAGTGATATTAGCTTTCTAAGCGTAGTGCGTTCGCTAATTGTTACATGTGGACTCTTAAGCTTCCGAACATTCCACTTGCATCCATTCATTGGCTGGAGTCTCCTATGCGTGTTTGTGTTTTTTTCTCAAACATACTTATGTACTGAAGTTCAACAAACTGTGCTTGCGAAATCCGAGTATTGTTATGGTTGGTGGTGGTTTTCCTCACCTTCCGGCTATGGCGGCTTATTTAAAATATTTTTGTCAAAGGATTGAGATCGAAGTTGGTAGACTGATCGATTGGAACCGGGGGTAAATCTAGCTAGAATTCTAGAATTCTTGATGGAAGTTGTAAGACCCGGGCAGTATGCTACTTTGTAGCAAGAAAACTCTTCAGAGAATGTGAATAAAATAATTTATAATCCAAGTTTGCCATACTCTAAAACCAGCTCACAAATAACTCCAATTTTGAATCTAATTTTCTTTAATGATTTCAATTATCACTTTCTTACAACTCATTTGTTGAATTGATGTACATACTTATAAATCACATACAGACTAGTCAATCTGTTAATCTAAAACTGTTTCTAGCAAGTAATTTTAAGTAATTGCATTTTGGCATTTGAAATTGTGTTAATTGGGAGTACCTGAAGAAGAAGTGAAAACTTTTGCAGAAAATTACAATTATTTCGGCTCCTAAAACATGACAGGGATAAAGACCACTTTAAACATCAAACTATCTATCAAATGGATTTTTCGATATACGAGTATACTTGGCTAAGAGACTAAAATTCGATACAAACACCTTTGGCATATGGAATTACTGTGGAAGGTAATTCTTAGTCTGCACGAAAATTTTCATTTCCATAATTTCGAATAATTAAATCAGGTTTTACTTTCGCGCCTACTGGTTTACTGGTACTGGTATGAATATGGCAAGAAATGAAATCAAAAGGAAACCTTGTCAAAGTTACCATCATGATTATAATAATAATTAATCTGGCGCAACAGCAACGACCTCAACACCATATGAGTTTGCAAGTACAATGGAAGAAAAAGTAAAAGATACAAATTAACAAAAAAAAATAACTATGCTATGGAAAAAAACTAGGTACCCACTTCCATCATTGGTGACTCATTTCGCCTAACATAGAAAACCAAATATAACTATATATGTACGCATACTCGTAGGTACAACTGTACGAGTATGGTCACATCTAAAATAGAAACTTAACACAGACTAGTCCAACAACAACGTAAACTGCCTGGAGCGGCTGTCTTTGCCACTGCTTTTGGCTTACCTACCTGGTTTCTTGTTTCCCTGCAGCTCCGTCAGCTCAACTCGATTCTGCAAGGTAATCAGCTGACAAATAAAGGTGGAACGACAAAGAGCTATCAAAACATTGTCCAAACCAAAGCAAAGGCAAAGGCGAACTTGTGAAGTGTGAGCGGAGACAAGCACCAGTTCCTAGCCATGCTATGCTTTTTTGCACAAAAACTATTCAGCTGAGAGAAGCAATTACTTCTTAATTTTAAGGTGAAATGTGTTGGCAAAGAGAAGAGAGAAAAGAGACTTGACCAGTGATATGAAGAAATAACGGTTTACATTCAAAACCAGTCTTATTCATCTTTGCATTACTTCATTTATGGGTTAGCACGATGCATATTCGCAACGATAAATCAGATTTTTGTCTGCATGATTTCCTGGGTTTGAATAGTAAATTTTGTTAGGTCAGCCTGATGAATATCTCGAATCGTCATTTCTTGAATTGGAAAGGCCAAGGCTGCATACCAAACTTTTATATTTGAACATATAGTCATTCTATATATAACTGGATGCTAAAGGCATGCTCAAGTTATGCACTGTGCAGTTAACTGCGATGGTAAATACATTGTCATTCTAATTCGCAAGACCGAGTGACAGTTAGGTTTACTGTAAACAAGCATATCTATGGACACCAATTATGTAAATCGCATCGCTTAATTTTGATGAATATTTCATATGTTTTTGGGGTTTAGTAGCATTTTGCAAACCTCAATCCGATAAAAACGCTATCATTGGCTTTACTAATCGAAGATAGGGAAAATTAGTGACACTCCTTGGGGAATCTCTAAATGGCAATAAGGTCCCATCGTAGATGAAAAACTCAAGTGGATTTCATTCAGTCATTCTACATTTCAGGTAAGTGTAGGCAAACTGCTTAAATAAGGATATCAGTCTGTTTGCCGAAACATAACCTCAACCAATTATTAATGATAGATTTCGAGACCGCGACAACTACAAAGATTTCTACGTGCGGAACACAGTTGATATAAAAGATGGACAAACGATTCAGTGCTGGAGTATACGGTCCAAACAAAAGAGCATACATGCATGGTGATAAGAGAAAGAGAAATACCGCATTTCAGACTGAAATTAAGGGGGAACTCTTCATACCAAGTAATTTCCTAAGAAGAAGAAGAAGTGAGAGTCTTTCAGACAGTTGGAGTCAAAAATAGTCAATTTCCCAATAGTGGTTATGAGGGGGTCAGAGCACAAGGAGTCTAACTAACAGTAGCACCGTTTTGAGAAATCCTTGTTTAACTTCAAACGAAAACTACTAAATTATGAGTAGTTATCCTTTTTCCCGGTAGATCTCACTACCAATCAAGCAGACACTTGTTTCCTTTTTTATAAAATTTGCACTCACTCATATATAGTAGGACGATATGACCATGTTGCAGACTGAAAAAGGTGAGTGCAGTCACCTCTCCGACACACGACTTTGTTTGCCTAGAAAAACCTTGCCTTGAGATCAGCAACAACTTATCCAAAGAACTATTCATATTTCGCAGTCATCTCGCATCTGTGGTAAAAATCGACGTGGACTTAAAAACTTTTTGCTTAACCCTTGAGAATATATGAAATCTTCTCCAGGACATTAATGTTCTGGTAAGATTCCACAAATTCTTTCTAGCTCAACGTCTCAGACTGGGGCAGAATAGCCCAATTGGTGGCAATAAATCATCCAATATAGCTAAGAACCTGAAAATTTCAGCAAATGCTGTTACAATTAAGCTATTAATATTTCTAAGTCCAATAATGATCACGTCCACGAAAACGCCCACCTTTTTGTACTCAAAAAACAGTTGAAGCATTAATATAATATAAGAGTACATACGAGGGCGGGTCAATAAGTCCCTGACTTTTGGAATAAAACACAGATTTTTTGATAAAAAAATAATTTTATTTTTCAACGTAGTCTCTCTGGAGCTCTATACACTTTGTCCAACGCTCTCCAATTTTTTTATCCCTTCCAAAAAAAATGATTTGTCGAGGTCCTCAAAATAGGCCTTTGTTTGCGAGATGACTTCATCATTGGAGTCAAATCTTTTTCCACCAAGCCATTTCTTCAGGTTTGGGAACAAGAAGTAGTCGCTCGGAGCCAAATCTGGAGAATAGGGTGGATGAGGGAGCAATTCATAGCCCAATTCATGGATTTTTGCCATGGCAACTGCACATGTGTGCACCCTTGCATTGTCTTGGTGGAAAAGAACTTTTTTCTTGGCCAAATGAGGTCGGTTTTTTTTCAAATCGTCATTGAATCGGTCCAATAAGTTGGCATAATATTCCCCATTGATTGTTCTTCCCTTTTGAAGGTAGTCAATGTGGATTATCCCGCGTGCATCCCCAAAAAACAGTCGCCATAACTTTATTGGCTGACAAACCCACCTTGGCCTTCTTTGGCGCCGATTCACCCTTAGAAACCCACTGTTTTGACTGTTGTTTGTTCTCTGCTGTGTTGTGATGGATCCATGTTTCGTCCACGGTTACAAAACGGCGCAAAAACTCCTCCATATTGCGATTAAACAACGCCAAACCTTCCTGTGAAGTTGTTACACAATTGCGTTTGTGGTCGACTGTGAGCAAACGCGGCACCCATCTTGCGGAAAGCTTTCTCATGCCCAAGTGATCATTCAAAATTGAAACCACTGAGCCATGCGAGATCCCTACGGCTTCCACAATCTCTCGCACTTTCAATCTTCGGTGGGCCAACACCATATCGTACCTACCATTTTCATTAGCATAAATACTTTCTTAATATTTCACCTACAAACAAGGTAACCTTTTGTTGCTTGTAGTAAATAAGTAAACTTAATTTTCTTTCTTCAATAATAGCAGAACAATTTTTAATATGAAAATTCTTTAAAAGAATACATGATCACTACTTCTGTCTTCATTTGTGCTATCTTCCTCAGATTCACTAATTTGCTGAACAGAAGGAGCTTAAAGCAAACCCAATGCTTCAATGGGCAGGAGTTGTTCTATTTTTCAAGCAGCTTCCTCATGCTAGTTAATATGGGGTCAGAATATCTATATTAGAATTTTTCCTGCTTGATTTTGAGGAATGATGCTCTCTATAGTTTTTGAGGTCCTTGTTCCGTAGCTCTTGAGCTTTGTTTTTTAGATTTGTTTTATTTTTCTTATAATACATTGTACAAAACAATTTCAAATATATAATCATTACAGAAATTAAGAATAAGAAAAATTCATGACATTCAGTATTTTAAAGTAAAAAAATAGTTTAGAATGCCACTTCAATGGGCTTAAGACCATAATGAACTAATTTTGGGTGGGGTGACCCTCAAAAGAAATAAAGATATAATTTATTGAAATAAGATAAAATCAGTTATACTAAAAAACAAAAGAAGGAAAGGAAGAAAAAGACAAAAATTTTATACCAAAACGCCTGAAATTAGAGATTCAATTTCAGAGTAATTATATCCAAAGAGCCAATTTGTTACTTTTGTTAAGAACACGTGGGGTATTGAAACAGCCCTTATTGAACGAGGGAGTTTATTAAATAGTCAAAAAATTAAGACAAAAAAGTGTAAACGCATCGGTGGGCCAGCGGACTTGATCGGTAGTGGAGTTGCGGCCACCACAAAACTTTCGAAACCAATATTTGACGGTGTAATCTGACGGAGCATTAACCCCATAATATTTTTCCAACTTTTCTTTTGTGTCCTTCGCAGTTTTGCCTCTCAAAAAATAATGTTTTATGAGAGAACGAAAATAGTTTTTGTCCATACTCAACATAATGCCAAACACGTCAACAACATTCAGCTCTCAAAACAAAACCAAAGACAGTATCGCACTGAAATTTGGCACGTCTGCCTAAATATGAAAGGACGTCAAGGCACCATAACCTTTTTTTCAGTAGCAGCGCATTCCGGCAGTCAAGGAGGTTACTTTTCACCCCACCTAGTAAATAATAACACACTAAACATATGGAGCCTATAGATACAAAAAAATACAAACTTATCACGATTGACCAATCGGTAATAGAGTGAATAAAATATTTATGAATGTGATTCCACGGATACTTTCCAACATAATATTTGGCAGTATCATTTGCAAATTTCCTGAACTTCTCTTCATCAATTTCATAGCCACTAGATATACATTTTTTTACGGATCAGGATTACCGTTACCATCATTTGAATTACCAAACCCGGGCTTTGGTATACTTTTCAACATAGGGTATGACAAACTTGTACCTGTTTTCCTTCAACTAGCATTATTGCCTTTTGTAATTTACTTACTCTCTTTTTTCTGCTATACACATTTCTGTAGATTCTTTTACAAACTCTATTTTTAATCGCCTGCAGTATCTTGTAGAGCCCGGATGTATATTTCCCCATATAACTTTAGAATTAGCAGAAAGTCTAAGCGGAAAAACGCAAGTTATAAAAACTGATGAATCAGAAGCTTCAAGGCCATGGAAAACTTGTTCGTAGGAGCTGTGTCCTGAGCTTCCGTCAAATCCCCACTTGGAAAATAAATACAAGTTTTCCATTTCTTCACTTGTTAGTAAATTGATAACTTCCTTCTGCGACTCTAGCAAACGCTTTGTTATGAGATCGAGCAGTGCCTGAAGGGTAACCTCCACTGAAGTTTTCGTAACTTTCATGTATTCGGAGGGTGGATAGCATTCTTTTTTTGCAGCTTGTACGATCTTATATGCAGAAAATTTTTCTGGTGCACTCTTTCTTATAATATCATATTGGTGCCGAGATAGGTGCGCTTCAACTGTAACCCCTAGTGCTTCTTGACCTGACATTTTTCAACTTTTTGCTTCAAGTGAGGTCTTATAAGACTTTCTATACTTTTTTGCTCGATCGGGTGTTTTTGACTTACTTACTGCTCTCAAACTGTGGACTCTCTCAATTTTGCAGTTTTCTTTCTTTTTGTTCGTTCAGTGCTTTCATCAAAAGTACTAATTGGTTGATGGTGCTTTTGTTCAGGGCAATAGACAACAAAAACTATTGTCTCAAGCCAAGAATTGTTTGTATTTAGGCACAAATCGAGTTTTCTGTAACCCTTTTCCCACCGAGACTTAGTATACTGTGACTTAAAATACAATAATATTTTATTTAACCCTTTATTATCGTAGTTTCGAGTTTGTTTTTTTTGTTAACTCCTCTGCTAGAAAATCAAGCCGTTTTTCTAAATTATTGTTTTCTGCTGACTGCTTATTTTTTTGTCAGAAGGCACATTTTTTAAAAAAAAACTTATAAACGAATTCGCAAATATTCGCAAATTTTTTTTACAGTTCTTCAAGAACAATAAAACGAGCTACCAACAAAAAACATTTTTAAGCTTTGGACGGCTTTAGAACACAATTTTACCGATCAACATGTGCAGGCAAAAGCAGAAAATACGCATTAAAAAGGGTTTTGATGATTATTACCGTTTTTTTAAAATTATTACCGTTTTAATAAAACCAAAAAACACTTTTAAACTGCTTCGTAACAAACTCTAGCTATCAGTGAACAAAATTGGCTCGTGCCAATGCATAGATGAATTTTTGCTAAATGTGTTTATGATAACGACTTAGGACTGTTACGCTATTGGCAGTGGGGTATTTGACCAATAATAAAAAATTAAAATTAACTCATACGAAGCAACTTAATTTTTTGATTTATTGCCAACAATTGGGTCATTCTACCCCAGTGTGCGCCTCTTGAAAATTTGAGGCATTATTTCTACCTTCTGGAGCTCAATTTTAAATTTGTTTGCCAGATATTCATTCCGAAAACTATTGATTATTCAAATTCAGACCCTAAGTTCCTAATCATTTCCGTGCTACTCTATGGTGCCACAACGATGAAGTGCATGGTCTGCACAGTGACATCAACCTCGACAGAGGAGTCCAAAGTAAACAACAACGATACACGGATAAATGGAAAAATAATAATAAAATACACAATAGTGTTAAAATAAAAAAAAAATGTACCCCGGAAAAACAAAACAATTAATGTGCAACTTAACAGCATTTTAAACAGAAGCATCCAGTGATGATTTGAAATCAGTTTTCCTTGTAGTTGTTCTTACAGTTGATAATGTGCTTATTAATATTATTAAACGTGTCAGTAAATAAAACTGACTGTTCTGAGATATGATCAAATGTTTATCACAATAAATCACACGGCGCAACTAATCACGATATGTACGTGCACTCTATCATGCAATTTGCATTCCATATCATCGTATCTACAAGGGTGAGTCGAGGTGATAACATCATCCAAAGGACATATTATGCGCTGTACTGTCAAGCATTTTTTTGTTTTTTTAATTTTTCATTGTCTCTTATTTTGTGGAGAATGTACGTTGCACGAGTTCATCAACAATCAATTTATTAATCAACAAATCGGATTTAGTTACATAATTGTCGGACGTATGCTTATGTAAGTACACCAACCCGTTTGGTGAGTAATATAAAGAAAATCTTTTAAAATAACAAAATACTTTTCTTGGCCCTTCTATTCAAAATGCCATTCCAAATTCGATAAATCGCAGTCATCCTTCTGCTTTCTATGAGCATTTGGCTCGGTTAGGTAGCAATTTACTTCAAATGCAGCCATTTAATAGGATTATGCCATACAACAATAGCTCAGATCTCAAACAAAACTTCCTAATGCGCATTCCTATATGATTATCCTTGAGTTTTCGAACTGAGGAATCAAATCATTCAGGATTTCGTGTTATACAATTCTTAGGTAAGACAGATCCCAATTGTATGGATTTTTAAGGCTTGTTCTTGTATGAGAAGATCATCGCTTCGAGATCTGGCTAATCGGTCACCCAGGGTATTTATTACTTATCACATGAGTGGGAGAGAATATTCATGTTCTTGAGGATCATTTAATCTGTCTGCACTTGTCGTTCTTTCGTTGTTTTTTTGATTTATTATCTTCAGTCACTTAATCTCTGTTATGATGGCTCGCATTTTATTGTCAGAATTTCATCCACCAAGGTAACAACTTTGCTACTTTCCATTTACGCGATTATTATTAGGCGCGACTTTTATGGGCAGCTCTAAGTTTGCTGAAGATTTCGAATTTGAATGATCCCATAATATTTCTTATGGATTTTTTTTCCGAAACTCGACTGAAGCTTGAGCCTCTATTGCTTTTTAGGCCGGATTTTACATGATAAAAACAAGCTGACCCTGAGTTTTTTGTTTTAGATTATCGATTTCTTAATGTCGAGACTGCCGCTACTTATTCGATCATGTTTTGTCGCGCCTGCTGGTATTTGTAGCATTTCCATTTTCGCAGCTATCATTTTTACTTTGTAGGTTTTAACAAATAGGTTTTAATGCAGCGCGAAGCTTTCACACCATTAAAATCACTCTATGTGCGATATCATCACCACTATTTACCTGATGGTTTACTACAGAGTCCAAATTTTTAAATTGTGTACACTTCGGTACAATGATACCTTCTAAATAGATGCCAGGAGTTGTGTTTGCATGCTCAAAAAAACGGCAATGCAGATATTGACTTGCCAGAAATTATGATGTTTTCTATTGTATGAGCAAGTGTGGCTGCGATATTTCAGCGATTGAAATATTTGCGAACTTTTTTTTCTCCAATTTTCGATACAATGTCGTACCTGGTACCGCACCTTCTCTATCTACCTTTGTCTTTTTTTTCCAACGTTCACAGTCTGAGCCAGTCCACTATTGAAATGCTTGCCAATTGTTCGTTACCGTCATTTTTGTCTCACCGTTATTCCACCTTCTTTTCTATGTATAACTCTAGAGCAGTGTTTTTTGTACAAGGTGGGCCGTAATGTATGAACCTATTTTTCTAGGCTATTTGGGCATTTAAGATTTTTTTCCATCATGTTATGAAAAGGATGAATGTTGATTGCCATTTGGGCTATAGCATTTTCCATGGTTTTCTTGAGAATCTTCACCTTGAGGCTTGTAAATAATCCCATAGAAAGAAGTCTAGGACGGTCAAATTGAGTGATCTTGCGGGTCAGTGAAAATCACCAAAACGCGATATCAGATGACCGGGAAACGCTTGCTTTAGAATGTCGGTTGGGGATCGTGCTGTATGCGTCATTGATCCATCCTGTTAGAACTACATGTCCTCCAGTCCCAATTCATACAATTAAGGAATAACAAATTCATTGATCATGGCTCTGTAGCGCTCAGTTCGCTCAACCGTGCAGTTCTACAAAAAAATGGATGTAATGGCTCCTTCGTGGATTTGCAAATTTTGTTTCATAGGTGGAAATGGGCCATGTCACTCATGATTATTTTTGAGTGGTCTACTTCGTTGTTGAGATTCAGAACGGCGTGAGCGTAGGTTAGACGCCATTTACGGTCAACACTCATCAGCTGATGAACTGTGTGCACTTTGTAAGAAAACATCTTCAAATTTTTCTCCAAAATACGCGGCAGAGAATCCCCAATTGCATGCCATATCGTCTGGTCGTTGTTGACGGAGCTTATACGGCTAAAGTCTGCATTGAATGGCCAGTGCGATCCGGGCGGCCAGGAAAACGGCTACGAAATGGTCATTGCGCCAAAATTGTGACGATAATTCCACGTTCTTCAGGAGTATAGAATTCAGTTTTGTATTTTTTTTTTTGTAATTTTGCGCGGGGATTTGAGTACTCTTAAAATGCTTGTAAACAGCGTGGGCAAAGGAAAATCAAGGAGGAAAGAAAGAGAATGTTATAATTACTATCAACGAATCACCATATCTCAGAGTATGTCCGAAAGTGGGTTTGAGGGCTTATTCACGCAAATTCTAAATCTGTTTACTTCACAAATGTCAAAACCAAATTGAGATTCGACGCCATTTGTAAAATCTATGCCACTTTCCGATAGAGTCACACATTATGGTCCACCTAGTATTTTTCATCGATTTTTTTCGGTCTACCACCTTGATCAAAAAGTTCCGGGAATAACCACCGTGTGGCGCTCCCATTTTTCCGATTTGCGTTCTGTTTTTTTTGTTAAGTTGGTAATCTGTTGTTGACATTATATATTTTATATAATATATAATAAATATATTATAAATTTTGGCGTCATAGCTTGACATTCGCAAAAGTTACTTAGCCAAGAGTAAATCTATCTCTGTGTGTGTCAGCGATTTTTTACAATTTTAGAAATGGATTTAAATTTGCAACAACGAACTTCTATTAAATTTTTTGCGTGAAAAACGGATTTAATGGTGCGCTAATATTTGGAAATGTTGGAAAAGTGTTTTGGCAACGATTCTCTAAAGAAAACGGTCGTTTACCAGTGGCACGAGCGACGAAAACATTGATGGAGTAAATGAAATGTTGGTCAATAACCGCAAATTAACCATCAGAGAGATAGCGGAGGACTTGAACATTGCCTATGGATTCGTCCAAGACAAGTTGGTGCCGAAAGACCTTAATTTCATGCAAAAACGAGACCGTGTTGACGTCGCAAAAGAGATGATTTACGAGTACGACACGCAATCCAGACATCAGGCAAGTGAATGGCGTTCACCAAATGAGCCGAGACCAAAAAACCACGTCGTTTTCAGTCAAAAAAGAAGGCAATGCTCACGGTTTTCATGGATTATAACGGTGTAGTGCATCATGAATTTTTGCCAGGAGGCCAGACAGTAAACAAAGAGTATTATTTGGGCGTTATGAGACGTTTGCTTGAAGCAGTTCGCCGAAAGAGACCAGAGACGAACCGTCGCACAGTGCCATTATTATTCGTAATTTTTTTACCAAAAATGCAACAAATACCATCCAACAGGCACCGAATTCATCTGATTTAGCTCCCTGTGACTTCTTTCTGTTCAATCGAGTTAAAGTAGCCGAGAGGAAGTAACTTATGCGCTGGCATAAGTGTGTTGCAGTCGGTGGGACTACTTTGAAGGGGACAATATAGATTTAGATGAATAAACTTGTATTTTTAATTTTCTGAATGAACTTTTTGATCAAGGTGGTATTTTGTAGGATTTATTTTTCACTTGATTAATGACAATTCGGAACCATTCCGACACATTTAGGCACCCAGGGCTCTTTTTGTCAGTTATGACAGTTATTTTAATTTACTCGGTTTCTACCAAAAATTTCATCAGTGCTAGCCGCTGCTGATCTGCTATCAGGTCACCCAAGATCCAATTTAGAATCTATAACTTCGCAGTATTTCATCATAAATCATAGCCTATCTGAGTTTGTAGTCCACCGTTGCTAGTACACTATTAAATAGTGTGTTTAGTGTAGTTAGAATGAGTGAATGAGTAAACTGATTCATCCATGAAAGACTTTGAATTCGCACTTCGATTGCCCGATATGTCTGATGAAAAGTATTCCTTCTCTTGATATTCTGTTCAAAAGCTCGTCCAAGTCATGCTAAATATATGTTTTTCCGACTGATTACTATAATAACATTCCAAATTCCGTGTTCATTTGCCAGATTTATGGCTATAAATCAGTCACTGATTTTTCAAACGCATATGATGTTAACTAGGAGTTCAGCTGGCAAGATGATGCTGTTCCACCTCGAAATAACACATACTGTATGTTTTCGTTTGCAAGTTAGAGTAGCTGGGCCTGTTTCCAACATTTCGCCACTTAGCACCTGGTGCATATATTATATAGATTCAGCATTGCCATGAAATTAAATTCGAGTTCGATGTGTCGAGTCATTGTGCCAATTTTCCAGCTTGCGATACCCAATATATTTTCTTAAAGCATCATATTGCTCAGTGCTCACGGACTCTTACGCGAATTTTTTTTATTCACCTTGGAATAACTTCCCTGGGCATCACACTACTGGGTTAGGGTATCCATGTACGAGTGTGTTCACCTCCACGACACCGTACTTTGGTATTATTCTCCTTCCATCTTCAACATAATTTTCCTTTGAACTAAATCTAACGATCAAAAGCCAACATTATTGAAATTGCTGTTAACACCAGATTGTGTCATATTACACTGAAACCTGCACACACCTGCATATGTAAAAGTCGAAACATGTTTTTCAACTTTAATTCAGTTCCATGCACTTTATCTATGCAGTCTCAAACCCTCTGCGTCCAATTTATTTATTTATTTTTTCAAATTAGAATAGAAAGAGCTTAAACTTGGAAGATAAAAGTGAAATTGTTTCCCTTACCTCGTCAGCAATTGCTCAAAACGAGTACTCGTATATTGTAGTTCACTGGCATTCTCTTTTTGGGCGCCTGTAGCCCAATTTTTCAAATGTGTTCTTGAGGTGGATAAGTGTGTCAATTCTCTCCAGATAATCAATAACGAATTTGGGTCGATCGCCATCGGACATTTGCTTTCAACTCACGAAATGTCACTGGGCTGGTTTTATTTTATTGTTTATTGCCTGGGCACACTGTTTTATCTCGATAAGAGTGACCAGTGCTACAACTTTACGGCTGTGCTTGTGGTTGGCGCTTGTTTTTGTTGTTTGCACACTTATAGTGGGCGACGCACATGCCACTTTAAAATTGACCATCAACATTGATTGTTAGATGAATATACAAAGTTATGTGTGCGTCCATGCCTTGTTATACATACTTGTACTCGTATTTGCAGGGAGGAAATTATGCCATGAAGTTCAAGTTTAACATATTCGAATGGAGACAATTTGTAGTACGTGCTCGTATTAAGAGTCTTTGGTGGTGATTTAATTTTAAAAAATATGTTTGTACCCACATACTCGTATATTTGTAATATATTTTTGTGTACTCAAAGTTTTCCTTCCTTCTACTACTCGTATGTACCCATTGTAACTTTACATTTGTTTTCTTATTATTTCTTTTTAGATCATATGGAGTCGTTCTTGTGTTCGTACTCGCTTTATAGGTAATTCAACTTTAACTGGTGAGTTACAAATCAAATTTTCCTTTGTTACTAGGTTGAAATTCTATGCATGAATTAACGTTCATTGGGCATTCATAAAGCCGAAAGCACCAACTGATATGTACATATGTGCTAGAGTACGGGTTGGTTCAACAAATTTTTAAAAATTGCATGCATACTCGTACATGCCAGTCACATTTATTGGCCTCGAAACGTGAAAATCACGTCGATGAATGACTTACTCACGGACACGGATACAATTGCATTTTGGTTCAAATATAGGTCAAATGTATCCGTTACATTTCTGTTTTTACAGGTTTTTCTCTCCGTGAATTTTGGAATGAAATTTGTACATTTTCTAACATCCAGCATGCATATGTTGTATGTATCATAAAATAAACTGAAGAGATCGTTCGTTGTTAGCCTGGTAGTGGTCTACATACTGAATCTCTGCCGAACAGTGAGAACATCTTTTATGCCGTAAGAGCTTCAGATCTATTAGTCTGACTTCCTTTGGTAGGAAGAATGAAAGCTACAGTCGAAAAGAATGAGTATGCGTTCGGCATTTCCATCGCCATTGAGAGTCAATTTTCTGCTCAACGCTGTCTATGGCTCTAACACTTCAGACAATATGCGTGTGATATAGCTTTAATGGCTATCGAATCATACCCAGCGACAGTGTGCTCTACAGCGCAGACGTAATCGGTGATTAGAATGGTATCTCATTGGGAAAACATCACAGGGCTTCGCCAGGCTAAAAGAGTCATAAAACGCTTTCACCACAAAAAATCTAAAGAATCCCTAGAACTCAAAAGGGATGATATCAGAAGACTTCTTGAATTTCCAACCGGGCACTGTCATCTTTAATACCCCCTACACAAAATGGGTCTTATTCAGGAAATTGAATGTCTTTGAATTGAATTGAAATCTTTGCATGGAAGACGACGAAACTGCCATATTATATGCTTTAATGAGACGATACTTCCCCAGAGAAATGCTCAAAGTCTCCAATTTCATGAAAAGAACTGAGCCTCACTTTGCTTCTTAATCCCGACTTTGTGGTACAAAAGATCTTTTACACCCTGACTGACTCGAACTGCAACCAACTTCAGACTGCTATAATTACCAAACCGTTCATGACAGTGAGCTCAAATTTTGAAACGTGACAGATAATTTTATTATTTGTAAGCCTTTTAAACGATTTGCGTCTCAGTTGTGTTGAAAAATGTTTATCCGCAATGGAATTCAAACGTGATTGCTTTATATTTGGCTGGAAAACCACAAGTAGCTATCGTTAGAGCCCTCCTGCACCTCAACGTGAATAAATCATTTGTGTTTCGAACCATAGCTCGTTACCGTGATACTGGCAGCGTTGCAAAACGCAATAGAGGTGGTCATAAAAAAACAGCAATATCGGCAGAAATGGTTCGGAAAGTGAAGGCTCAAAAGTGGTGAGTTGCCGAATTTGGTTTTTTCCGATAAGTCGCCATTTGTTATCGAGCAATATGTCAACAAACAAAATGGCCAAGTTTACTTGCCAGAGAGGTCCTTCGAAAATTTACACTTTCGAACGGTCACCAGAAAACAGGCAGCACCGATGGTGATGGTTTGGACCGCCATACCGGCCGATGGTCGCTCTCCGCTCGTATTTTTGGGCCGTGGCGTCAAAATTAATGCGATCGTATACCGTGAAACTGTCTTAGAGGCAGCATTGAAGCCTTGGGCAAACAATCATTTCAGTCGTGGACATTTCAACAAGACTCGGCACCGTCTCACAAAGCGCGTTTCAACCAAGATTGGTTAAAAAACAATGTTCCACACTTCATCTCTTCGACACAATGGATTGCAAATTCTCTGGATGCAAATCCGTTGGATTTCTCTGTCTGGGGTATTTTGAAGGCGAAGGTTGGCACTAAAAAATACCAAAGTTTGGACCACAAGGTGGATATATTGAAAACTACTGATACTATTTGAAAATTGATGTATTTTCCAACATTTCTTGCTTTGGCACAATAAAATTTATCAAAAAATAAAAAAATTATAGTATTTTAAAAAGTTGCAGTTCGATTCAGTCATCTTGTAGACCGCAGTGTCCCTGCAATTGGCGGATCAGATCGTTAAAAAAAAAATAAAAAAATATTGTGAGAACAGTGGGAGAAGGCGACAACCAAGCTACTGTTAAGTCCGTATTGACCGTATTGGCCGTACCATCTCTAAGCCAGTTCAAGGCTTCTTTGAACGCGGTTGGAAAGCTAAATTGGTATGATTTTCGCTTCTACTCGGCTGGATACACTTCTTATTGCACTATAGCCATTTTACAATATCATTAAAGAAGTAGTTAATTTTTCTTTGAAAATTTAAGAATTTTGTTTTTTTTTAAACGACCCTAATAGGAGTCTACTAGACTAGTTCTTTATCTGAGTGTTCTGTTCGAATAAAGTCAAGAAAAGTAAAAAATGAAATTTTCAGGAGTAAAATGGAATCGAACTCTGTGCACCTAGGCCTATAAGAACTTATTTATTTCCACACAGCTTTCATTTGTAACATCGAACGAGTATACGAAATGAAAGTCATACATACGAGGGGCGTTCAATATATTCCGGTATCGACATGAAGGAAAATGCGAATTCAATTTGAATTGTTTTTATTTTTCAATATAGTCTCCCCTAACATCAATGCATCTGTTACATCTTGAGATAAGCTTTTTTAAACCCTCAAAAAAATAAATTTCCTCTTTCTCTGCAAAATACCCATTTATTGCCGACTTGAGTTCTTCCTCATCCGAAAATCTTTTTCCACGAAGAAATTTTTTCAAATCCGGAAACAGGAAATAATCACTAGGGGCAAGGTCTGGACTATAGGGTGGGTGTTGGATTTCTTCGAAACCACAATCTCGCGCAGCAGCCATGGAAACTCGCGCCGTGTGAACAGGAGCGTTGTCATGAAGAAGCAACACACCCGCTGCGAGTTTACCCCGTCTTTTCTTTTTAATTTCCTCCCGCAAATTATGCAAAGTGGAAGCGTAGGATGTGGCGTTGATGGTTTCACCTTTTTTTTTGTACTCAATGAGCAAGATTCCCTTTGAGTCCCAAAAAACTGTGGCCATGAGCTTCCCGGCAGACGGAGTGACTTTGAACTCCTTCGGGGGGTCTGTTCCTTTTTTATGCCACTGCATGGACTCTTGCTTGCTTTCAGGGTCATAGTGGTGGACCCATGTTTCGTCCCCAGTACCAATTCGATCCATAACACCGTCCGCGTTCTCACTACACATCTCGAAAAGCTCTCTACATCATGCGATTCTCACTTTTTTCTGAGGCGCTGTGAGCATTCGTGGCACCCACCTTGCACTGACCTTTGAAAGGTTAAGATGGTCATGAAGAATGGTGTGAATGGTACCAATTGGTGATCTTGGTGATCTCTGCCATCATTTTCACCTTTATTCGGTCATCCTCAAGAACAAGTTTTTCGACTTCTTTGATTCTTTCTCCCGTACAAGCAGTAGCCGGGGCGCCGGAGCGGGGGTCGTCTTCAATGCTCTCTCTGCCTCTCTTGAACTCACTTGACCACTTTTGCACAGTTGATAATGAAGGTGCGGAACCCTGGTAAACAGCCACCATCTCTTCATGAATAGTTTTTTGATTTTTTCTTTGCTTAGTGAGAAATTTAATTACAGCGCGATGCTCAATTTTCACCATCATAGTCTCAGTTGCCATTATGATTCTGTTTAACTAGAGATAAAACGCGAATTAATAATCACATTTATATGAAATTTTACATGAATGCACTAAAATAATAGTATTACTTGATAAATAAGTCAATTTATATATACAACTACAGCTTCACCCCGATACCGAGAATATGTTGAACGCCCCTCGTATATATGTTTGTCACAAACCACAAGGCATTTCCTTTGTAAATGTGGCTTAAACTTAAAGAGTCTCGGAAGCTCTTCTGAAGCACATTTATCTATAATACTCTCCTCCAACCTTCATTCTTAGATGAATTTAGGGAAAGCCACGAATGTTCAGTAAGTACATCACTAGGATGAGGCCATACATTTTGCAATCGATTTTCACTCTTTATAACTGTTTGAAATTTTGTACCAAAAAACTTTTACTACCTGTGAATAGGTACATATTTTCTCAACAGGAAGTCATAAAATTAAAGGGTAAACAAGAAACGACCGTTGGAATTTCCCAAGCCCAAACAATGAACTACTTGAAAAGCGTATAAAAAGATGCGCCACTAGGATGAGGCCACATGCAAAATCTTCGAAAGAAAGGAAAAAATTAATAAAATGTTTACAGGCATCACGAATAGCTTCGACTAAAGTGTCCTTGTATTCAAATTGTCTGCCGCCTTCATACCCTTTACGAGATAACCATGCCCAAACATTTTCGATTATGTTTACATCCGGTGAATAGGGCGGCCATGGCAAAAGTTCCACGTCTTCTTATTGAATCCAACTTCTAACAACCCTGGAAGTGTGGATTGGGTATTGTCTTGTTGGAATATCCAAGGAAGGGGTCCGAAAATGTTTTCTACTTCTGGAAATGACCGTTCCAGTAAACATTTGTAGTTTTTCTCCGTTCATTGTTGTGGACAAAAACTCCAACTCGATTGTGCCATAGTAGGTAATAGCTCCCCACCCCATTACACCTGCTGTACGGCTGTGATGTCTTGCCAAAATAAGTTCCTCCTTTCTTAGATCATGGAAATGAAAGTTGTAACCATCGAGCCGTCAAGGTTAAACTTTTTTCCATCCGAAAAGACAACACGTTTCCATTCACTGCTCCAAGCGACATGTTCTCCTGCAAAATTCATTCGATGCTCCTTATGTACTTGCCTCAAAACAGGTTTCTTTTTTAAGTTTTCTCCTCTGTATAGTACCACTTTTTCGGATTATCCTTCGGACCGTTGCTATGCTGGTTGATACTCCGCTGTTGGACCTTATTTTAGTCGCTGGTAGGGTCCTAACTCATTGAAAGCATCTATTTTTCCTCTTTCTGTCGCTGTCAAAGTCTTTCGGCAACCAATTTTTTTTTTAAATAAATAAAAACAGCTCTTTTCAACGCTTTTTTAAATATTCTTACCAAAACTTTGAAAAAAATCGCTGATGTGAACTCCTGCAACGAAATATTCGCAATGGCCTCATCCTAGTGGCGCATCTTTTTAAATGGTTTCCAATAGGGACCTGACCACTTTGAATTTATTTTGTGAACGCACTCTTTCACTAATCATCAAACTGTCACTGTCAATTTATTCAGTAAACTCAACATTTTCATCATGGTAAAGTACACGAACGAGCAACGTCTGCAAATATTAAACATTTTCTACCGAAATTCGAAGTCGGTGACTGCAACTTTAAGAGCGTTGACTCCAATTTTCGGTCGTAATTCTCGCCCTAGTAGACAGGCAATAACAAGTTTAGTGCAAAAATTTGTGTCTACATATTCGTTGTGTGATGTTGCCGTGTCAGTGAGACAACGGGTTGCTCGAAGTGTCGAAAATATGGCTGCCGTTCAGGCGTCTGTAGCAAACGATTCAAATCAGTCAATTCCACGGCGTTCTCAAGAATTGGGCATCGCTCAGACCACATTATGGCGTATTTTGCGTAAGGATCTTGGTTTACACCCATACAAGATCAAGTTGACTCAAGAATTGAAGCCGATGGACCATTTGAAGCGACGTACGTTCTCCAATTGCGCCAAGATGATGAATTTCATCGCAAAATCATCTTCAGTGACGAAGCAAATTTTTGGCCCAATGGGTTCGTCAATAAGCAAAATATGCATTATGGGTCGGGTGAAAATCCACATGTGCTTCATGAATCACCACTTCATCCACAAAAAATAAGTGTTTGGTACGGTTTGCATGCCGGCGGCGTTATTGGGCCATATTTTTTCGTCGACGATAACGATCGTCACGTTACTGTGAATGGTCAGCGTTATAGCGCCATGATCACCGATTATTTTTGGCCCAAATTGGAAGAAATGGACTTGAACGACATGATGATGCCACAGGATGATGCCACAAGTCACACAGCACACCCTACAATCGATTTATTGAAGAGTAAGTATGGTGAGCGTGTTATCTCAAGAATTGGGTCAGTCGATTGGCCGCCTCGTTCGTGCGATTCAACGCCGCTTGACTATTTTCTGTGGGGCTACGTTATGTCATTGGTTTATGCCAACACACCGACGACGTTGGAAGAGCTCAGAGCCAACATTGAATACGAAAAAGCGGCCGTTTCGGCCGAAATGTGTGGCCGAGTCGTTGAAAATTGGGTCCAACGAATCGACCGCTGCAAACGTGCCCGTGGTGGCCATATGAACGAAGTCGAGTTCCATTTATAAACATTTTGATTGTACTTCAAGCCGATAATAGAGTTTTTGAAATATGTCAAATGGTTTGCGTTTTATTTAAAAAGAAGTTGTCAAGTCCTTATTGGAAAACCCTATATATGCTTTTCGAGTAGTTCATTGTTTTGTCTTGGGAAATTCCAACGGTCGTTTCTTATTAATCCTTTAATTTTAGGATCTCCTGTTGAGAAAATATGTACCTGTTCCCAGGTAGTAAAAGTTTAAGCGTACAAAATTTCCAATAGATATAAAGAGTGAAAATCGATTGCAAAATGTACGGCCTCATTGTAGTGATTGCCAGTGTTACTCTTGTCTAACTCTTGATTTGCCTGTCTAAATTTATGAAATCGAAATTTAAAAATGTGGAATTTACCTATAACAGACCACTGATAGATTGTATAATAGTTACCAGTGTAGAATTTTGCGAGAACACACAGAACGTGGCCGAATAGATATATAGTGCGTTCCAGAAAAACGTGCGTTAAATATACTTCACACACATGTTTGTAGCTAAATTTTTTTCTACATGTAATTGCGAATCACGCTTTGTTTTCATTTCCGCAGTATATTTCCATACTTTGGCGGTATAACATCATTAAAAAATGATTACCCAAAAGGGCCACAAATGAGTAATAGGTCGGTAGCAAAGGCATTTGTGAGGAAGTGGATATGAGGGTATAAGGAATGCGATAATGCCGATGATGAGTCAGCTAGAAGCACCAGTAAGAGTAGTCTGAGGAACGCAAAAGAAAACTTGTCCAGAAAAGTAATTAAAGTGTCCACCAATACAATACGACACCGTTTGGCAGAACCTGCTATCAAAAACAGGAGCACCAAACTTGAATCTGCTACTGACCCAAAAATATATTGAAAAGGGTCGACGTTGGGCAACGCAGAATTTAGACCGGGATTGGAGCAACAGCGTGACTAGATAGCAATGATAGTTTTTTTTAAATTGTTATGTTTTAACAGCTATTAAAGTTGATATGATGACATCCAGCTGTCAAAATATTACTCTTCCCGTTTGAGCATGAGTACACTCTTTTGGGTCTTAGGCTACCAACCAGAAAGAAATTGGTGCGAAATGAAGAAAACATGTCAGTATCGGAGAAGACCCAAAAATGTCGATTGGGCGCCGATCAGCTTAAATGGGAATCACCAGAGAGTCAACCTGGCTTATTTTGCGGTTGGATTTGGGCCTTCGTCCATAAAACTTGTTACTGTCATCTCTGACTGACTAGTGCGAAATCCTAAAGACTAGTTCTGTCTCAATATTTCCAAAGAAAAATATCTTCAACCTACTCTTTCTTTTAAATAAATAAAGTAAAATTTGTTGCCATAAATCTTTACTGCTTGCTTCGAATTTTTCACGGGCTATCAAACCAGCAAACATGTCTGCGCCGAACCGCCGTACAAGAGCTGCATCAGCCACTCAATCATCTCCTGCTCAAAAACAACCGAGCAGAGATAACTTACCCGTCACTGTAAAGATCTTAGAAGAACAACTCTCCAATCAATTTCACTCACTAAAGGTAGCCCTAAACGACGAGCATGTTTGCCGATGCTTGCTTATTTACTGCTGCCATTATGTTTAATCGACGATATTCACTCGGCGGCGTTCACAGCAAAAATGAGGTTTGCACGGCGAACATCGAAGCCAAGGAGCACGAAAAAATCGAAATTTTTCGCCAACAGCGAGCGGCTCACGAACCAGCCCCTACACGAGAAAAATATAGCGAGCATGAGCATGCTCGTCGTTTAGGGCCACCTTAAGGCAGAGTTTCTCGGAAGAAATTTCTAAGATTGAGAGTGAATTACTACTGAAGACTGAGGAAATTACTGGCAACTGGAGTCGAAAACTCGAAGAGGTCAACAAAACGATCGCCAGCATAGTTGATTGCATTGATCGACTTGAAGATAACTCCAACGCAGCCTCTCAGCACCATCATGAGGAAATTGCAGCTATGCAAAAGCAATGCAACCTGCTTGAGAAGAAGGGGATCTCATGCGACGCTGTGCTCTTCAGTATGCCGATTCAGCCTGAGGAGAACCTAAGAAGTTTATTCACTCGACTTGGTTGTAAGCCGCCTCTCATAATGAGCATTTTTCGTACCAGAAGCAGAAGTAATGGGGCATCACCACCACCAATTGTTGTAAAATTCAGCAACTCTCTCGAGAGAAATACATCGAATCGAGCAACAGCTGTTATCTTAATGAGAGCTTAACAAAGGTAACACGCTTTCTCTTAAACAGCGCTCTTGGTCTCCGAAGAAAAAAACAACTGTTTGCTGTGCACACAAGGTATGGTGATTTTTATGTTAGGAAGTCGGCGAGCGGAGAAAAAGCTTTCTCAACAAATATATAATTCTTTATTCAAAATTATTGTTATTGTAAACTCCATATTCACTGTTTCTTCTCCCACTCTTGTTAAATTTCCTCCATTCCCCATCACCCTCGCAAGGAATGCACTTTTTTTGTCTCGCCTGCTCTTGATTTTAGACTATGGATGTTTCAAGCTCTTCCTCCAGTGAGGTGTACAGTATGAATGAAGAATGGTGAGTGAAGATGAAGTTTTTAAATGCACCATGGCTGTTAAGTCTGATGCTATCGGAGAGGATGGTCTATCTATTTTACCTCATATTGTTGGCCATCTCACTCATGTTATCAACTTTTCCTATGTCTTGGAAAATTGCAAGGATACTACCAATTGCCAAACAAACAAAAGCAAATTCCCCTTCTGATTACCGACCAATTAGCATACCTTGTTTATGAAAAATTTGTGAAAAAGTCTTAGAGAAGCAAATCCTGAACCATGTAGCCACTAACAACTTGTTCTACCCGAAACAATCAGGGTTTAGATTAAATCACAGTTGCTCTACTGCTATGATAAACGTATTTGACGAAATAAGGCAGGATTATGACAAGGGCTGTGTAAGTCTTCTTTGTCTGATTGACTTTTCGAAAGCTGGAAGCTAAAAAACTTGTTTGGTTTCAGTGATAGGGCTGTCAAACTTCTTGGCAGCTATTTATCCGGAAGATTTCAGGGAATTACCTCTGGTGGCAAACCCTCTTCTCTAAAAGCTTTAGTCCAAGGAGTTCTTCAAGGGCCAATTCTTGGGCCATTATTATTCTGCATGTTCATCAATGATCTCCCATCAGTCTGCACGCAAACATCTGTGCATCTTTATGCTGACGACGTTCAACTTCATCTAGGGAAACCCTTTAACCAGCTCTCTGAGCTGGCTCTTCTTGTTAATGAATATCTTTCCCGAATATATGATTGGTCCGTCGTTAATGGGTTAATGCTTCTGAACCCACTAAAATCTCAAGTTATATCAATATCTAAAATTTAACGTGAATATCCTACCAGATATATGTTTAAGCAATAATAAAACTACTGCTGTTGAGCATTGCACTAGTCTGGGTATTGTTATTGATCGTACTCTATCAGGCTACTCGTACAATCATACTCAAATAGTCATTGGTCGGATTTACGGATATGGCTATCGGCTTACTTTACTCCGGTGGAAACTAGACGCAAGCTGGTACTAGCATTAATAGTCCCAATCATTATGTACCCAGATGTTGTCTACAGCGCCCTTTATTCACTGACCCATCGTATATGGCCTCCGTAGATATGACCATATTTCTGAACGCTGTATATGTTGGCCGGAAATCCGGATTCTGGTCAAAAAATCATCTTGTCGGACTAGGCCCAATTTAGACTCAGCGAACATAATACACAAGTGTTCGGCCAAGCATCAATGCATCCACAAAGATTGACCGTTTTGTGCGGTTTATGGCATGACGGCATCCTTATTTCTTTCGAAATGAGGAAGAAGGCACCGTTACCGTCAGTGGTTTTTGGTATAGAGTGATGTTAAGCGACTTTCTGTGCTCAGATCTCGACAACATCGATATATTCGAGCTGTGGTTCCAACAAAACGGCGCTACATGCCATACAAGCGACGCAACACTCGAAGTTGTGAAGGAGAAATTTGGCGATTGGGTCATCTCAGCACAGCGTTCATCAATTGGTCGCCACAGGTCAAATCCTTAGTCTACGTTAACAAGCCAACCACTTTGGACGAGCTCGAGGCCAACATTCGACACGCTATTGCCAGAATAACGCCACACATATTGAACCGAGTCATCAAAAATTGGACCGACTGCTTGAAGCACTGCCAGCGAAGACGAGGCGACCATTTGAATGATGTGTTATTCCGCACCTAATGACATGAACGTAGCTTCAGAAAAAAGTCAGAATCAATTTTATATCTCACACCGTTGTTGTTTTATTTAAGTTTTTTTTCCTATCACCTATCACTTATTTACGGATGAGTCAGCTTCTTTTGTTTATAAAAGTATAGTATAGAAAGCTAATAGTATTCACACAAAACCTCGATGCTCAATTCATGGTAAAGTTATACCTCAAGGGTTTGCTAAAGTCTGCCGATTCTCTGTATGGACTAAACAATTACGACTAGATTTTGCAAGAGGAAGATGATCCAAAAAAAGAAGAAAATGGTATAAATTGGCCGGCCTAATGCGAATCCAACATAAAATTATTAAATTTGGAGAGGCTTAAGCTTAGAGTTTAGACGATGCCAAGCAATTATAAATAATAATAGTGACTGGACTCCCTACTAATATAACTACGCAATTCGTTGTGGTGTATATTTTAATAAAAAAAAAATGATTTAATAAAATTCTGTCATTTTTCATTGGGTTTTTAGACGCCGTTTCAGTGTGTATTATAAATGAATAACAGTGATCCAGCCGGAAGAATCTTGGATCCCAAATGCTTTGTTCCAAATGACTGGGAACGACAGCGGCTTTCTAAAGTAGTGGTGTTCCCTATTTCAAAGTTTTTTCGGCAAATGTACTCAAATTGCTCATGCCCATCAATCATGTGCTGTTGAAAATGCATATCGCTGCCACATCACAAATAAAACAAATCAAAGCATCATTAGTACTCGTACACAAAAGGTTCAGCAGACATGGAGTCCAAGTTAATGAACGCTTTGACTTTATGGGGGGAAAAAAAATCAAAAAAATGTTGCGGTGATTACGTTTTCCGATTTATTGATTGACTCTGTGACAAGCAAACGGAAATCATGTTTAGGATGATCATTTACAAAGAGCGCCATCATACCAACATTATTCAAGAGGTCTTCCTATCAAAGATTTTCTGTTTTTTTTTTTTACAATAATTTATGGGTACCTACGTTTGTACTACGATACGCGTACATTAAGTATAAAAATTCATTCGGGCAGAATTTGAGTACAGTGTTCCAACTTGAAACGGGTTTTCCTAAAATTAATTTATATGGTATTCCACCAATCCCTTTTGTTGTTCGATTTTGCAAAGGAAAACCATACTTGCATTGGACTAACCCAACCTTGGATCAACTCATACTCATACTCGTCCAAGCAAGTGACCAGTTCTGTTATGATCAACTCGAAGCACCTTATTCCAATCCCGAGGCGCGTTTATTACGTGCTCGGATTAGAAATCACTTTCCCGATTTCTATACCATTACTACTGCTTGAGTATTCAATTACCCACCGCTTGCAGCGAAGCTACTCGTAATGTTAAGTTAACCAGAAAAAGAAATATCTCTTCGAACCTAGTTTCACCGTGCATTTGTGATTGAAATTACTTTATTTCTAATTTTTCTAATACGAGTACAAGTACGACTATGAGTGTCTTCTATAAATCGCTCTGTCAAAGGTGGTGACTTTTTCGACTTTGTTGCCTTTACAGCCGCTTAGATATGAGTGGGATTACGATTGTATTGCTACCATTTTCCGTATAATGTCAATTTGATAGAAAGAAAATGGCTTTACCGAGAATCATGTGCACTGGTAATACCGGAGTATAGGAAATTACATGTGAAGAAGAACAGACAAGACAGTCAGAAACAGATACCTCCTCGTCCCGATTAATATGGCCAGGTTTGCATTAAAACTCGTTTTGCACTTGAATCGGTCTTATATAAGTCGTTAAAGATACGAGTATCTGTACTTCATTACAAGTGTACTAGTGCGTCTATGATATGAACGCTCTTACAGTGAGGCAATCGTTATGCAATCTAAGATACTCGTATGTGCGAGTACTCGTATACGTTTGAATGCAGACTGGATTAAAGTGCAACAAAGGCTATTTATTAAATTGATTCTTTTGACATTGGCATGTGGAAGTAATGATTGATGAAAGAACTGCTTCTGAATTTTTGCAGTTGCTCCTCTTTTGGATATTCCATTTGTGGTAGCCTTCAAGAATTTACAAGATAAATCTGGTTTAATTGTTTAATTAGGTGGTCTTGTCTACGCCTGCACGACCTACATAGAGATTATTATCTAACGCTTTGCTTGTGGGCATTCGAGCATTCGACTCAGAAAGCAATTGCTCGGAAGCGTGTTTACAATCGTTAAGAAAACCGTTGAATTGCGAAGCACAATTAGAGGTCGCATGCTTAGTGGGATGGCTTCCAGCAACCTATCGTCATGAAGATGTGCAATGTTGAAAGGGTGTACCTTTCGTACGAGTATCTACCGAAGACGGGTACGGTCACAAAAGAAAACGAACTGAGACACTGTACGAGTTTTTAGGTTTTTTTAATTTTAATTGAATTATACGTATGTAATTACTCGTATTAGTTGAAAATGATTGCGTTCAAGTAGAAAATCTGGGATGTGGCTGGAGTGTCAATAAAGACACAATGAAACCGAGACCTGTCGAGAGACGTCACATGGATCGCGGAACAATGGTATTCTAGTTTTAAACGAAAATTGTAATTGCACTCGGCGTGCATGGTGCAATAAAGATATATTATTTGTTTGTGGAAGTGGGTATGAGTTTATACTCCGCAGTGAACGTACATATATCGCATATCGCATGTGCATTGACACAAATTTCACCTTGTGCTGAAACTGAAAGAAACCGAGTGAAGAAATACAGTTCAGTGAAAATGTGCATTCGGTATTGTGCATGTAGCAATTATTGCAATCGATAGTCTTTGTCAGTAGAATGGCGTCACAAGAAACACAAACAATCTAAAAATTCACATTAAATTAGGCTCGAATCGATATAGCGGTTGCTGATTGAAAGAATCTACGTCTTTTTGAAGCAATGAATTACCCATTTAGCCAACAACAAAAATGATCTGAAGACATGTCAAGCTAGGTTAGGGTTAGGTAGGAGTGGCTGTTGGAAAAATCAACCCACTTAGGCCTACTGACCCATTGTGATGCTACGCTTAAGTCATTCTAGAAGAAAGCTCGGAAGGGGATTGTTTTTCTAGAGAGCTAGGTACGTACACAGTTGTTGGAGGATTGTCTCTTCCTTCCTCCTTGTGGGTGGCCGTGGCTCAAGTGGTAGTGTATTGACTTCCCATTCGGACGGTTCGGGGTTCAATACCAGCCGTGACCGAAAAACATTTTTTCAGGCAACTGAAATCTCGTGAGGTGAATGGTTGCCTAGATACCACACCAAGTCAATTTACACTAATAATTAAGTCTCCCCATTAAATGTTGGATGCCGCCCATGGAGCGAAATAACCACTGAGCCCAAATATCTTTCTCTCTCTCTCTCTATCCAATTTTCCGAAATACTTAACACGTGCTCCGGCATTTTAAGAGTAGTCATATCCTCTTGAGTGTTAAGTTCTCTCAAAAAAAAATTCAGCTTTTTGCAGAAGTCGTTTGTAAAAACGCCAAACCTTCTTGCATGCTTGCCTATAAGACAGTGTCCAGTGATGACACCTACGATAGTCCTGAGACGTCTCCTATTTTGAAATTTCAAACTCTTAGAGCGATTCATATCCAGCTTTGGCCAGATTTGTTTGGTCGCTAAACGTGTTGACCACATAAGGTTTGTTCTTCAATGACGAGTTGCATCCAGCTTTTCTATTAGTTTGCTCTTAACGATTGGTATACCGATGTTACCTTTTTCAGGTAGGATAGGTAGAGTGTTTGCAATTTTGGCAAGTTCCCTGGAATATCTCCTGGCATCAGCTTGAGGGCGGTTTTTGAATTTTGTGGGGCTGAGTCCAGGGATTTAATAGCGGCCTGACTATCCGAAAAGATCTGGGGAGCCCTTTCAGAAATCACAGTTTTCTTCAATCCTGGCATTTATTGTCAAAATTTCCACCTGGAACACGCTACAGTGATTTGGAAGGCGGAAACAAGGCTTAGATTGAAGCCTATCTGAGAAAACACCGCCACCAACCCCGTTTTTTTTTTTTTATAATTTACGCGCGCCTAAGGGGTTGATACCCTTTTACTGTTGCCAGGGCGCGGGCGGAAAGATAGAAGGAGGAGAAAGGAAAATTGTTTTTGTAGTGGTTTGAAACTCAGGTGTGTTTGGTTTCTATGTTTGCTCTCCAGGGGTGGGAGTCCGAATAGGACGGAGAGTTATTCTTCACTCAGAGTGATTCGAGATATAATTCCCAGTATTTTTTTCATTGCTTGAAACTCTTATAACAGCCAAATCTACGTGTCAGTGTTATGCCTTCACACGCAGAATTTTTTTGTCTGAGTTCCAATTATACAATGAAAAATTGATTTTGCCATGGGCAGGATTCGAACCTGGACCCTCCGAGTGAGAAGCGTTTGCTACTACCACTACACCAGGATCGGTCTTGGATCCTTCTGTATAGATGTGGATTGATTTGTTTACATAAAAGTCGGTCAAACCAATGTTGGGGCATAATGTAGTCGATGTTCTCTGGAAGCATTCCTATTGTGGTAGCAGTTTAAGCGTTGCCAAATAGTTTATTTGCCCACTGTGTAGTCGCTTCAAGGCGAATAACTGCGTTCGCAGAAACTCTCCTGCTGAAAATATCGAGTGCTGCGGACGTACTATAAGACTCCGCTTATGCAAAGTCATGCTGTCCATTGGATTTAGCTTTGTTTGCTGCAGTTGACTGCATTGTCTAGGGCCATCCATCTGTTTCCCAAGCTACTGTAGCTTTCTTTACTCCTTCTTGAATATTAGGTTTCTAATTAAGTTTCCTATGAAAAATAAGATTTTGCTGTTCGGAAAAGACTATGATTGCAATTTTATTTTTCCTCGAAAAGTGGATAAGATCAGTTTTATGGGGTTTTACTCCCAGTCCACAGCGATCCGCCCAATGGGTTAATCTGTTAAGATTTTGTAAGAGTTCCTTCATCATTCATGTCATCAGCATAGGCAACCACCCTGCTACCACCCACATCCAGGTATATCAGCAGTTCGCTTGCCACTAAGTTTCAGAGAAGTAGTGAAAGGGCATGCAATCAGCAGTTGTTCTTGAGTTTTTAGAAGGAAAGATGACAGACTTATAGGTTTGAGCTCCTTTGGGACAACATCAGAACATTAACTTCTCCCAATGACAAGGGATTGTGGATCATGATATTCTCTAGTGTTGGCAGGATGGTATCTTTCTGAGGTCTTTTGTAGCTCGGTAGGTATAATACCGTTCGGCCCAGCGGATTTGTATAGCTTGACTCTTTTAATCAGACCGTGAATTTTAGTCGCGGATGCAGTAGTCCTGCGAAGGCTGTTACTGGCCGTGAATAGGGAGGTACCTGGAAAGTGAGTGTTCAATAGCAGGTTGAGTGATTCATCACCTGACGTCGTCCAATAGAGAATTTTTCTTAGCTGCGATGCCTCAGAGGTTCTTGTTATTTTGTCACAGAATGGCGTCCAGGATTATCGCTTTGCCTTTCTCAGTTCTTTTTTTTTTATATATTTTGAGGGATTCCTTGTATGAATCCCAGTCAGTAACTTTTCCTGTGCTGTTTGCTTGGTTGAAAAGTTTTTTTCCAAATGTGCTGATGTCCACCAGTGCTGTTTTTCTTTTCACCTTTAGCTTGAATAAGACGGCAGGAAGCAGCCATTGAAAGCCATAATTGAAAGCCATGGAGAAATCCCTGACTTACATGTCGAGGTCATTGGTCCTACATTGGGGACTTAAGAGCTCAGAGGAGAGTAGTTTTAAGAGTGTTCCTCTGTATTATGGCCAATCAGTTTTACGATAATCACGGAATGCTACAATAGTTGACGAAGAGGAGCACCATTCAGACTGAATCCGATGTATCGGTGATCAGAAGATACCATTTAGTTCGTTACCATTTGAAATTGTCGGAGACAAGAGAGATATCTAGCACTACTTGTCGGTTTATGAAGGTGGGCTCATTGTCAATATTGCAAACGAGGTTAGTACTTCTGATGTAATCAAAATGTCGTCGTATGTCGATACTGTGCCATACCGTGTGATATGCATGGATACCGCACCCATATCACCAAGGAGAAGGCCCACAAAGTCGTGGCCAAGATATTCTGATGCCAACAAGTAGGTACCTTTGGAAGTCTCCAGTCTAGCAATGTCGGACTCGCTGAGATTTGAAAATAAGAGTACGTTAAGGCTACGTGTCACTGATATACAAGTTCTGATCTTACCTTTGTCTTTTGTATAGATATGTCTATATAGTCAAACTAAGGTCGGTACAAGTTTTTGTTTTTCTTAAATATGTTTTGCCAACCCAAAAACAAGGGCCTCAGTATTTTTATTATGTGAAACGGACGGATTATATCGGCTTGTTTTGGTTTTGAGATAGGGTTATCATCGCATTTTCGACTCACTCGCATGACTGTTTTCGATGTTAGTCAATTGTTCCCATCACATGATGATAGTGCAGAATATGGATTATTTTTATCAGTCAAATGGCCATCTTTAACAACTTCACTCACTCACACGGGTGCAAATCATGAAATCGCCAAGTTGGTTGAAGTCCTTCTGGATTTGAAGCAAAACTTTTCTTTTGAACGAAGTTGATGTCGCTATATAGGCTGTATAATTCTTCATAGAAACTTTTTCCATTTCAACCAACATAAAGTGAACCATATTTCACACGAAATACTTTTCTTTCGGAGCAGGCAAGCTTAAGAGTTAATGCTTCTGCACTGTAAAGTATGGTATGACCGGACTGATAAGGGTTTTGTAATCGATTGTGTTTTGCTACTCAATTGCCTTCCTAGCCCAAAAAGCGGCAATTGGCAAGAGTATTTCTTCTGTACTGATGTGTTTCCATATCTAACTGTGGATGCCTACGTATTTCTGTGGTGGGTGACAGCCCGTAAGTAACAATTTAAGAATCAATCTGCCAATGGTGATGCTGATGGCTTTTGATGATAAAAGTTAAAACAATCACATGATGTCGCCACTTTATTGTTTTAGACATCAAGAGAAGGGTTGTTGCCGATTTTAATGAAACATGGGCTGTCATCGTCTATGTTGGGTGGACCATACTGATTGAAGTATTCCGATGGAACTCCCAGTGTCGACTAGAATCTATTACTAGGTTCTTTGGCTTTTTTGGCAGGTCTCTATTTTTGACTTGAGACTTGATATCCTTGACATTTTTTCTGTATCTTCTTAGGAAATGTTCACGCTAAATTCGTGCTATAACACCTCTTTCTCTTGTGAAAGAGTCGATGCTCCTTCTTTTTGCCCTCTCCTCGTTATACTCGTATGTTTACATTTTTACTGAAGGATGAGTAAAACCCTCATCAAATACAGCATTTCTCGTGCTTTTTTTTCTTTTTTCTATACTTGATGCTGGTATCATGGTTTCTTCTTAAAAGGTTAAGGGATACAAAGCTTCTGGCGATCTCTTGGTATTGTAAATATCCACACGGTACTTGACTCCGTCTAGCACGCCAACTTTCGTTAGTCCAAAAATCAGTTTTCAGGGCATTATTTCAGCAGGTTTTAAATTATTTATTTCTCTTGTACTCGCTAATTATTGGGGTTCGTTTGTTTTTATTCGAAAAAGTTCTTAGACCATAAATATTTACAGATTTAATGAATGTAAATGCTAGGTTAGGGATGATGTTATAAATAAATATTTGCTCTGATATTTTCTGATTTACCTACTACAGGTGATATTACGTAATTGAGTCTTCTATATGTCTTTTTTTCAGTGTCAAACTTTTCAATAGGGATTAAATTCCCAATCAGGTGTTATATTGAGCTGCCTAGCGTCATTTATTTTCAGTACAATTTGCCATTTCATCATGGAAAGATTGACGCCACAACAACGACATAAAATCTTTGAAATTTGCTCGCGAAACTTATGTAGCATTTCGTGAAATTAACGGTACACATCATCGGCCATCTGAACGTGCTATTTATCGAAATATTGAAATATTTCGCACCCACTTCACGCTATCAGATACTCACACGCCAACAATAACGAGAACAGTGCGTTCGAAAGAAACGGACCGCAATATATCGATTTGTCATCGTTCACAGCAACTTGGCTTTCTCCGTCCACTATGTGGAAGATTCTTTGTCGCAAGGCTTATAAGATCAAATTGGTGCAAGAGCTAAAGCCGAGTGACAATTTATTGCGTCGGGTATTTAGTGACTGAATTTTGTTCAGTGATGAAGTTCATTTCTGGTTAAGCGGAATTGCCATATTTGGAGCAAGGACAATCCTCAAGAAGTTCATTGCACCCAGAAAAACATACCATATGGTGCGGATTGTGCGTCGGTGGCATCATCGGTCCTTATTTCTTCAAAAATGAGGCCAGAACACAGGTTACTGTCATTAGACTCCGGTAAAATGCGATGATCAACAATTAATTGTTTTCAATTTTTATGTGACATCAATGCGACAGAACTATGCTTCCAACAGAATGGTGCACCACCCAATATTATCAACGAAAACATCGTTTTATTAAAAAAACATTTCATTTCAAGAAATTCCACCAACTTGCCATCAAGATCGTGTGATTTGACGCCATTGGGATATTTTCTGTGCGGCTACGTCAAGTCACTAGTTGATGCCGATAAACCAGCAACAATTGACTCTTTCGAGAAAAACAATTGCTCGAAAAAGTGATTGAAAATTGGACGCTTTGTTGAATTGAATGAACCGTCATCAATTTCTTTGCGTTTTATTTCAAAAAAAAGAAGACAGAATCTCTTTAAAAAAAATACCCTTTTCTGTATGATTGATATTGCTCTTTTCTTACAGTATGTCCGTATTTCTTGTAGCGATGCTTTAATGATTAGAAAGTCGCATAATAGACAAAAAAGACAAAAAATACGTTTCCATTCCAAGAATGCAGTTTAAAAAAAAAATTTTTTCAAATGCGCATTTCCTATTTAAGTTCCTCTCTCTGGCCACTCTGCATTGAAGCATCGAACCAATCTTGACGGAAATCTTTTCACCAACACAATTACATTTCAAATAAACAACTACAAGATACAATATTTTTTAGATACTCGTAGAAGTACTTGCAGAATACATACATTTCTATGTACGTCACTCTTTAGATTGGATTGTGTTAGCTGTTTTTCAGTTTTGTTTTGCTTCTGTTGATTCGCTTCATTGGTTTTATTTTTTTTTCGCAATAACAGTGCTTTTGTTTGCATATTGTTATTGTATTCGGGAGGCAATTGATGACCTTATTTATTGGGAGCAGGTCTTCTGTGCTGACTTTTTCGGCTCTCTTTGGAGTGGCTTGTGTAAAAGCAAATATGTGGATAGCCGCTGGAAAGATTGAAAAGAGCTATTACGCAGAAATAGCTTCTCCAACGAAGACTGTTATGCACTTATTCAATTTTGACTACTTCTACAGCCTTTTCTTGTAAGGTTACATTATTTTGTAATCCTATTACAGCCCTATAACTCGAAGAACATAAGACGTTTGTGCCGTTTTTGTGGCTATTTCTTAGATAATTGGATTACGATCAGATACAGAGTTGCCTAGATTCAAAAAAATAAGACAAAAGATTGTAATCCGTGTGTAATTATGAGGTATAAAAAATTGCAATACTGCAATTATATCATGCTGTTATGACAAGCTCATGGTGGCCGAGGGTATCATAATATTTCTTTGATCGAATGATAGACTTTGTCGAAGTCCGCCAGGTCAACAGGCGTTATTAAGTATCATAGAAAAGTCATCATACGTTACAACCTGCTACAAAAAGTGCTCATTGCAACCTATTGCTGCACTGAAGTACTTTAAATTTATTTGCTTCCATGAATCGATCTTAATTATCTACTGTATCATGGAAGATGATTAAGGTCTGACTATTTCTACACTTTACCGCCACCATCGAATACAGAATTGTACAGGGTCTCATGCGTACGCCTGAGTACATGGGTGCATAACTATAAAATGCATAACAGCAAAATTTCCAGCGACACATCTGTGGAATGCCTCATAATTGTGTATCTTTCCCTGATTATGCACTCACATACATAGATAGAGTAGCCCGTAAAAGCATGCGGATATTTAAGAGCCAACATCGAATTACATAAACCTGATCTCTCGTCTAATATTATACAGGTTAACCAAAAGTCTGCCGCATTGATGGTGTTTCATCGAAATGCGATAAAAGAAAAGCGATGAACGACAAAAATTAACATACACAATTGTCGAACACATCTAGCGCAGGGTGCTCAGTGTGTTCAATGTGCTATGTGCTGGATGCTCGGCGTTTTGGAATGCTATAACACGTGTGACCTCAGCCTTTACCCAAGACAGGTATTTTCATTTCATATGCCTTTCATAACAATAAATTATTATTGTTGGTCTTTGATGGTGGACAGTTGTTTTCTGCTGTGACTAGGTGAACACACATGCTACAAGCTTGTGCTCGGATTCGCCTTTAATCGGACCACGTTGAACGAATAAAAGAAGTGAGACATAAGCTACTCGAACGTCATTTCATTACGACATTTTAAGCTGCGTTTGAGTGCGCGACATACACATTTTAAGCTTGAGTTATCTCAAAAGACGCAATTATTGTTTTATAAATCTGGGGCCACTTCTAGGGTGCTTTGAACCTAAAAATTACAACACTGCATCTTTATGGGTGCATCGTCTGTTGGATTCAGGTATTTATGACGTTTCACAGATTGAATTTAATTTGTAACGGCATTTATGTAAGGTATTTATGTGAACTGGGTAAGCCGTAAATTATGGAAACAAGAAATAAACTTTATCCAACTCATGAAAGTTTGAGATTTAAGGCGTTGCTGAAGTATGCATCGGAATGCCATAATGTTGGTATAATCAACGCCTTAATGAGAAGATAAATAATGTTCTCACATAAAGACATATGAATAGATTAGCACTATAACGTTTGAGGTATGTAACATCGAGTGCCTTAATATCACACTTAATAAGATAAAACGTAATAAGTCTAATTATTTAACTATCATAGTAAACTATATGAATGAGTTTGCAAGCCTCATAACTAGTTGATTTGAATAAATTGAAGACTATACTGGGGAAGAACGTAAAGTAATTTACGAGTATATCAAGAGATACGTACAAATGCACAGACTTTTTGAGAAGAAGCAAACACGTTTTGTCAATAAAGATGGAAATTTCCATACAAATTAGGGTAGCATGAAACAATTGTCATCTTAAAAAATGGTCACGTAGAATAAGGACTATGGATTCGATGAAAATCTACGAGCATTGCCGTTTAAAGAGATATTGTTTGCTTCGGTTTTACGCTAAAGTTGGAGAATCTATTGCGACACACCTGGCAGAAGAACTATTGATAAGGGAAGCTAAAGCTTCAGTCAGCGGATTCTACAGTTTATGCAAAAGATGAAGCAATAGCACGACAAGGTTAGAGAAATATTTTTTCGGTCCTTCAAGACCAACCCGACAGAGGAAATCCGAAAAAAGTTCAAACTGGCCAGAAATGACTGCAACGCCTTTCTTAAGCGTGTGAAATTTCAATACGACCAACAACTGAGGCAAAAAATACTGCAATGTCCCAAAGGCAGTAACAATTTTTGGTCGTTCGTCAAAAAAATTAGATATTCCGCCTCATTCTCCATCCCAACGCTCATTTACAATGACATTCCAACTGTCAGCTCTTTGGACAAGGCCAATCTGCTTGTTGCACACTTTGCGGCCAGCTGAACACTCCCAGATTGTACTTTGTCTCCGCCTACACTTGAGTGCGTCGAATCTTCAATGGGACGCATCTACTTTCGCACTCGTGTAGCAGCAAGAGTACTTAAAGATCTCAACATACATAAATCCGCTCGTCCACATGGTATATCTCCCCTTCTTCTGAAGAGGTTTTCTTCCACGCTGGCAAAACCACTGCGTAAGCTTTTTCATCAATCCTACCCTTTGGGACACTTCCCGAGCAGATGGAAAACAGCATTTGTCCAGCCCGTCCCTAAAAATCGTCTTCTCTCTCCTCCTACAGACCCATTGCACTTACGTTCCTTCTTTCCAAGGTCATGGAAAAGCTGATAAATCGTCAGCTCATGAAATATCTCGAAACACGAAAACTTCTCAATGACCGGCAGTATGGTTTTCGTAGCAACAGGTCCACTGGTGATTTGATGGTGTGTCTCACCGAAAAGTGGAACCAAAGCGTACATCAATCTGGCGAAAGCAAGATAGTTGCACTTGATATTTCTAAGGCATTTGACAGAGTTTGGCATCAGGCTCTTTTGTCGAAAATGCGTGCATTTGGGATTGACGACTCTCTTCTTCAATGGACTAGAAATTACCGGAACGTTCAATTCAAGTTGTTTTGTATGGTTTAAAGTCTGATATTCACAAAATAAATGCTGTTGTGCCCAGGGCTCTGTTCTGTCTCCGACACTCTTTTTAATTTTCATTACTGATCTCTTGTCTGCTACTTCTGA